>JAZAYU010000172.1:0-600000 GCA_038501625.1 Corbicula japonica
CTTGGATAACTTTTAGTGACCGGAAATTATTCAGACTTATTTTTCTGGACTCTGGAAGTTATTTCCAGGCGATAATCGGAAGTGATCCGGAATAGACCATGTTGGGGTGATCCGGAACTACCCATTTTTAGTATTTTATTGAAATAAACGCAATGCGCAGCATTGCAGTGTATTTCTTCAATGAGTAGGGTATTC
Source organism: Corbicula japonica (assembly GCA_038501625.1). Classification (NCBI taxonomy): domain Eukaryota; kingdom Metazoa; phylum Mollusca; class Bivalvia; order Venerida; family Cyrenidae; genus Corbicula; species Corbicula japonica. The sequence continues at coordinate 196 of JAZAYU010000172.1, forward strand.
GCTCAAAACTCATTAGGGTATTTGCTGTATGTGTAGAGCGAATACCCAACTCTCCGCTGGCAGTGGATTCGATCTCATTAGGGTATTCGCTGACAGTGTAGAACGAATACCCAACTCACAGCTGTCAGTGGATTCGATCTCATTAGGGTATTCGCTGTCAGTGTAGAACGAATACCCAACTCAATAATGGCACTGGATTTGATCTCACTTTTGGTATTCCCCTTTTGTGTAAATTGAATACCCAACTCACTGCTGTCAGTGGATTCGGTCTCATTACGGTATTGGCTGCGAGTTTAAAGCGAATACCCAATTCATTGCACAAACTCACTGCTGCTCATTGCGTTTATTTCAATAAAAATACTAAAAATGGTTAGTTCCGGATCACCCCAACATGGTCTATTACGGATCACTTCCGGTTATCGCCTGGATATAACTTCCCGAGTCCAAAAAAAATAACTCCGGTTAATTTCCGGTCACTAAAAGTTAACCAACAATTTTCAAAGTAAAATTCGCCCTTCTTAAGCAACAGCAAGATATTCCTTCAAAATGGTTAATAAAAACAGTCACTTCCATTCGGAGTAAAGGTACAAATTAGTTACAAAAAATAAGAGTAAGTAAATAAAGAAATGACGTGAAAATACACTACAACATAAAAAAACAGTTCCGGATCACCCCGTCACAGTTTATTCCGGACCACTTCCATAGGGTATTTGGCGTTTGTGTAAAGCGAATATCCAACTCGATCTCATTAGGGTATTCGCTGTTTGTATAAAGCGAATACCCAACTCACTGCTGGCTGTGGATTCGATCTCATTAGGGTATTCGCTGTTTGTGCATAGCGAATACCCAACTCACAGCTGGCAGTGGATTCGATCTCATTAGGGTATTCGCTGTGTGTGTAAAGCGAATACCCAACTCACTGCTGGCAGTGGATTCGATCTCATTAGGGTATTCGCTGTCAGTGTAGAACGAATACCCAACTCACAGCTGGCTGTGCATTCGATCTCATTAGGGTATTCGCTGTCAGTGTAGAACGAATACCCAACTCACAGCTGGCTGTGGATTCGATGTCATTAGGGTATTCGCTGTTTGTGCAAAGCAATTACCCAACTCACAGCTGGCTGTGGATTCGATCTCATTAGGGTATTCGCTGTCAATGTAGAACGAATACCCAACTTACAGCTGGCTGTGGATTCGATCTCATTAGAGTATTCGCTGTCAGTGTAGAACGAATACCCAACTCACAGCTGGCTGTGGATTCGATCTCATTAGGGTATTCGCTGTCAGTGTAGAACGAATACCCAACTCACAGCTGGCAGTGGATTCGATCTCATTAGGGTATTCGCTGTTTGTGTAAAGCGAATACCCAACTCACAGCTGGCTGTGGATTCGATCTCATTAGGGTATTCGCTGTTTGTGTAAAGCGAATACCCAACTCACAGCTGGCTGTGGATTCGATCTCATTAGGGTATTCGCTGTGTGAGTAAAGCGAATACCCAACTCACTGCTGGCAGTTTATTCGATCTCATTAGGATATTCGCTGTCAGTGTAGAACGAATACCCAACTCACAGCTGGCTGTGGATTCGATCTCATTACGGTATTCGCTGTCAGTGTAGAACGAATACCGGTACCCAACTCACAGCTGGCTGTGGATTTGATTTCATTTGGGTATTCGCTGTCAGTGTAGAACGAATACCCAACTCACAGCTGGCAGTGGATTCGATCTCATTAGGGTATTCGCTGTTTGTGTAAAGCGAATACCCTACTCACTTCTGGCTGTGGATTCGATCTCATTAGGGTATTCGCTGTCAGTGTAGAGCGAATACCCAACTCACAGCTGGCTGTGGATTCGATCTCATTAGGGTATTCGCTGTCATTGTAGAACGAATACCCAACTCACAGCTGGCTGTGGATTCGATCTCATTAGGGCATTCGCTCTGTGTGTAAAGCGATTACCCAACTCACTGCTGGCTGCGGATTCGATGTCATTAGGGTATTCGCTGTTAGTGTAGAGCGAATACCCAACTCACAGCTGGCTGTGGAATCGATCTCATTAGGGTATTCGCTGTGTGTGTAAAGCGAATACCCAACTCACTGCTGGCAGTGGATTCGATTTCAGCTGGATATTGAATATCCAATTCCCTACTCATTACTCATTGCCAACTTCACACACCTAATTTATCTTTGCACTCTACTAACATATGTTATCATATTTGTCATTGAGATTTGACAAACTCTATAGTGTGTTATAAGTAATTGATGAACAGGTAAACCGATAATCAATCTACTGTAAATTTATAATTTATTTAACATCTATTTTTGTCTAAACAATTAACAATTCTTTGTTATGTCAAATAAGAGTTACAGCAAAATATCATTTCAAACATCAAATACAATTAAAATTACAATAAGAAGGTTTCAAATCGACATAAATCTTAAACAAATAACTTTATTTAAAATTGAAAAAAGAACGTTCATCATAATGTTCTACAAAAGTACAATGCGTACATTATTTAAAGGTGCCTTGTCAGGTATAAGTTCGAAAAGTTTTTATTATTTTTAAATATTAAAATTTTGTCATATTTATTGTAGAAGACCTGTAAGCAAATTAACGTGTGATGTAATACACAGTCAATTGACAAGTGAAAATATTAAAAATCAACATTGTAATAGCGGTATTAACGCAGTAAAATTCACTCACATCAGGTCCTCAAAATTTATGTACTGATTAGTCCAAAATTTCGGCGAAATTCGCTTCTGTCCAGTCATTCATATGAAGTATCATGGTACAATGGCTATTCATCCAATCCGAGACATTAAAGTATTTCAACCTAAAATGACAGACAGACAAGATTTATTTATTTCCAAAAGGCTAAGAAGCCCATGAGGACAATATGAACAAATAAATAGACAGCGAACAGTGAAACAATAATACATATATGCACACACAATAGCATCAAAATAGTAAAGGAGAAGGTTGGTATATTAACATGTAACATATGTTAACAAGCATTAACATGCAAAATTAGTTTTGAACATTTGAACATTGTTGAAACCTGTAACATTATAATATATTCTGTAACAATACAGTCATAAGTATTTACGAGAAAGAAAATTTGTTGATAATTGGATATAAAAAACAAATTAATTTTCATATATAAACTCATTTCTTACACGAAAAGCTTTTTCCACAAATATACCTAATTTTGTAATTATTGTTTTATTTTCGGAATTAATCAGTTCCAGGAATTTAAACATATTTGGGCGATTAGTATATCTTGAAGATATGTATTTTTTACGAAGTTCACTATAAAGAGGGCATTCTATAATAAAATGAAATTCTTCTTCTAACAAATTGCATATTTGACACGTTCTTTCATTTATTGGTGTTCTGATCGGTTTGGTCCAGCGACCCGATTCAATATGCAGTCTATGTGATGACACTCTTAGCTTACAAAGAGACTGACAAAACTTGTTGATAGTGAAACAATCTAAATATGGCTGGAATTTAAAGCAAGCAATATTTTTGTAAAAAAGGGCTCTAGATGAATTCTCAATTCTACTATGCCAGTTTTGTATAAATTGATCTTTTAATCTTTGTTTAACCGATATCAGAAATAATTTATTAATATCTACATGTTGTTGCAACCAAACATTATAAAAACCCAATGAAGAAAGTAAGTCTTTTACTAATGAACACCAATTTACTTTATTTGGTGCGGTAACCATATAATGTTTCAACAAATTGTAGACTAGTGATACGTATTAATTATTTGGCATATCTAGTATTCTGGTCCAATATTTAATGATATTGTAATGATGAATTGTTTTAAAAGATATACGTCCTAGTTCTCCATATATAAAATCATTTTGTGTCGTTTTCTTAACACCTAGAATTTGTTTACAAAAATGTGCATAGGCAGCTTTAGGATATTTTAATAATGCAACCTGTGAAGTTACAAGCCACGAATATTGTATAAGAATTTGAAGAAAATCTAATGTACATGTACATGTAATAGTTAAAAGTTATCATACATGTCTAGATTAAAATCAGTAACTGGGTAAATCAACCACTTAATCAATCAATCAATTAATCAATCAAACAAAAAAAACTAAAACAAAGAATCAATCAATCAGTCAAGAAGTCAGTGAGTTATTCAATCAATCAATCAATCAAATATATAAATAAATACTAAATAATCAATTATTCAATAACCACTTACCTCATCATTATAAAACACCAACCACTAACTCAGTATGTGTAGATCAGAAAAATAGTTTTCTTTAATAAGATCAAAAATCTATTTGTGATAGAATATACGCCTTTCCAATAAAAAGATTCGCAGTCTTGTACGATTTACTTCCCGTGACAAAACATTAACCAAAAATGAGGAAAGCTGAACGATCGGACTATGACTTTAGCATATAATGGATAACAGAATCAATTAAATTGCAGATCTACAATCGTCCTCGCCTGTCGAAAATAAGTAACTTGTCTGTTGTTCTTTTTAGCTGTCGAAGCTTGCGCTTGACCGAATTTATTAACCAATGAAGTGTTGTTAACAATACTCGTATTCTATTAATATGCAGCCAGCGGGAAAATGGAATAAACTATTTCGTGGGGCAAGATGCGGGAAAAATGAGTCTTAGAGCAGCTGACGTCATTCATTGAAAAAACATTACACCGTTAAGTAGACCTATTATTGCTTACAATAAGTACTAATTAAAAGACATTTTTCCCCTGATATCATTCACTATAGCTCCTATACGTGTTTTAGCCTCATTTATTCAATTTCTTATATTTTCTTTTAATTTCTTCTAACACATACAATTATACAATGCGTTATAACTACCTTTTTTTGAAAATGTGCATTTAAAAAAGGATTCTCATAGCTGTAGTCTATTGTAAAAGAATCATTTTCTATTAATATGATACAGTGATTCAGCGAATGATAAAATTTTCTTGGTGAAATAAAGGTGGTATTTAACTGTTTGCAAACAGTGAAATATAAGTGTATTCTTACGAAAGCTGTGAATTAAAAGCTTTAAATTAAAGAAATGTTTTACCAGTAAAAGATAAAGGTTATAGGGTAGATTGAAAATTATTAAAACCATTCCATCATATAAATATCATTTGTCATCGTCATTGAAAAATAAACGATGATCAAATTGTTCACATTAATTATTCAAACCAATTTTCAAAACATGCATAATGAAACAATGTAATGGACGAGCACTTTGTGATCCACGACAGAGTAATTAAATCTGCTGAAAGTAATTTAAATAACACGGTACATTGATTCAAAGTCTATGATAAATATTTTATAAAACATTGTTTTATATTAAAAACATCCCCATACAGTTGACATTTTCGTATTAAGCAATTTCATAAAATGCATTTAAAAAACCAGCTGGCAATGACTAAATACCTCTTTAAACGGATATTTAGATTAGACATGCAGAACATAGCAGGTAAAAACAAAACCTAAAATACCATAGCGAGGCTTAAATGTACGCATTGTTAGGTCTTAATGGTCATTTCGTTTTGGTCTGATTGGAAAAATGTTATTCGGAACATATGGCTACTCCTGATCATTTTTATTTTGAAAATAAAACCGGGATTTGTTTTTTTTTCAAATTACAACTAAAATTTTTGCACATATGTTTCGCTCAGGATTTTAGAATAGTGGCCTATGTTCTAAGCTAACACTGCCACCACCAACACCATCGAATCAAAACAACGGTAATCATGTTAACACAACCACGACACCACTAACAACAATGCCTCCACTTCTACTAATAAAAAACCTCAATCGATACATCGACCTACGTACACCACCACAACCTCTCCACCAAAAAACCACTGCAATAACCACAACGAGATAGCAAATAGCAACTCATGCTCACTTCCCCCAAACTGTACTTTTTGTGTAGACCTACTCTATCCTAAATGTCCATGCAAATGTGCCCTCGTGGAATCGATTGAACATTACTGTACATCGCTGTATTGTTCTTAGACTCTAAGTGTAGACTGTTTTCTCCCTGTACTCCAATAGTTTGGCAACTACGACGATTAAAACCAGCACCTGTACCACGTCCTTGTGTTTCTCAGCATCCTTCATATTCTAAGAACTATCAAAAACAATATTAGAACAGTACTATGACACCCTAGATACCCATGTTGTGCCACTAAAGAATCCTGCAGCAACCGTTACCGATGTCGTGAAGTGATGATAACGTATATCAGAGCTATCCGATCAACCTTTATTGGGGTTGTCCCGGTAAGCTCAATTTGTTGCGTGGTCGGAATTGCATGGCTAGGCGCTGTCGCAAAGACGATGCGGGTTCGCTGCCAGGTAAAAGCAATATCATTTAACTACCGCCGCCGTCGACACTCTTACACCACCGTTTGCAACATCTAGAAAACCTCTAATTTATACACTTTTATAGAATTTTGTTGTATTTATTTAATTGCTTTTACAAGAAACGAGAGTTGACACCTTATGCAACCGACGGCCAAAATCTCAATTACCATGACAACAAAGTTGTATCATCTTTTAAAAAATCACCATACCGTCATTTTGTAGTTCGATCTTAAAAGTACATCAGGTTGTCATTCTTTAAATAAACACAAGTATGCCTTCTTAAAAAAAAATGAATATTTTTCATATATCAAGATGAAATCTCTTAAGATTTAAAGAACGATTATCATTAGGTATGGGTCGGACATAATTTTCCATGATTATTTTTTACTTGACAAACATTTGTTCATATGCGAAACTGTTGAGGCAAGTGGGAGGTTGGTTGATTCATCCTAGAACCTGGTTTTAACCCCACCCCCAGGGAAAATTGATTTGCCACTGGCTGTTTAAAAGTCGGTTACCCATCGGTGCCAAAGGTTATAAAGCTGAGCATGGAAACCAGTCTCAAATCTCAAGCATCTGATTGGCTGAAATGGCGACCAACCAATCAGATGCTTGAGATTTGAGACTGGTTTCCATGCTCAGCTTTATAACCTCCAGCCCGGATTCCCATTTTCATTGTTTTTGGTGTCTGTTTTGACATTGATTATCTTACTACCCATGTTTGTTCCACTCTACTTGTTGGCTGTGTCGGGAGGCTGGGTGTTCTGTTTTTTGCTATTCCGGATATGCATATTTTTCTTTCTTATAAAAAAAGGCCTGATAGAGTTTTTCCAGCCTGCATAAACTTTCAATCATGTTCATATCCCAAATGGGATTTCAGTGTATCAATTTGTTGTCAAACTCTTTTATTTCGTTAGACAAATAATTCATAATTTTGCACAACAGTTTCAGATATCATACACGTTTTCTCTAATAAATTGATATCTAATATGCGTAAATTTACTCTTAATTGGTTATATTTTAATAATTAATGTTTTCGCATAACATATTACAAGTTGATTATTTCCTTTATCTAAACAATTATATCTAATTTGCATAAAACTCAAAACTGGTCATAGGCTCAATTCCAAAAGAAAGTGTGCTGTATGTTTTCGATGATTTTTCATAAAGTTCTTTTCTAAATGCAACAATATTTGGCATAAAAATTGAGATAAGGTCATTTAAATTCTGTAAGTAATTATAAGATCTAATCTCAATTTTTAATACCAAATATTTAGGAAAAGAATTTGATGGCAAAATCCCCGGAAACAACTGGCACATTTTCTTTTGGAATTAAGTATACATGCGTTTTACTACTTTATATTTTCACACAACAATATCAGCGATGATTCACGTTTTTTTTTGTAATAAAGCAATAAATAATGTGCATAAAACTATTAATACACGTAACTACAGGCAACAAATATACTTTTTAAAGTTAAAACTTGCAAATTATGACCATAATACATGATATGTTCGTGGATTCAAGAATGAAATTGCCCAGTAAATAATAAACAAGAAATATCTTTAAAAAAGATAAACGGCGTTGATGGAAAAGATTTTTATATATAAGAAAGAAAGAAATAAAGAGCGTGCAAAAATTTCGTCTGGTGATAATACGTCGATTAAAGAAGAATGTCTAACATTAACTGTACATTTATTCAGTTTCAATAAAATACCTCTTGTAGAGTTAGTACTAATGATGAATAAATGTCATTAAAATACAATAAATGAAAATAATAACAACTTGTTACAAGAGCGAAATTTACCAACTTTTACGTAAATTAACTTTAACAAGAAATATCTTTAAAAAAGATAAACGGCGTTGATGGAAAAGATTTATATATACATGTATATAAGAATGAAAGAAATACAGAGAGGCAAAGCAGACACAGTTTAGTTATTTTATTTTATTTGTTATAGCTGTCGACGAACCCTCCCTGCCTTCTTAGTATGACTTAGAGATTAAGCGACCGAATCATGACAACTCATAAATATATTGAAAGTGTCTTTCAAAAAAAATGTTGAAGCTGTTGCAACAATTTCATACAGTGATAACAAGTCGATTAAAGATACTGAAGCAAAATATTCAGTTTCAATAAAATACCTCGTGTAGAGTGAGAATTCAAGATGAATAAATGTCCTGGAAATTTAATAAATATAAATAATAATAGCCTGTTACAAGAGCGAAATCTACCAACTTTTACTTATATTAACTTTAAAAAAAGTGTCCGTCCTGAGTATTGAACCCGGGGCCTCCGTTTGAGAGGCGAGAGTGTTAGCCACTACACTACAATAAACTTGTATTTCGTACTTGAAATTAACAATCAGTATCAAAGAAACTAGAAAGGAACCAGTAAAAACTAGAATTATCTACACTTCTCTTTCGTTTTACACTGTGTATTGTATGCAAGTGTTTACCTGACACCCAAGAATATTCCATATAATATTGTTTTTAAGCCATCAATATTGACTTAAATGGTTACTTAAATCGTAAATATGTTTTTCCTCCAATACAACACCCACTAACAACCAATCGAATTAATCTATTTGATTTTTCCGCTGCATAATAATAAAAATCCCACTAGATACCTCTCCACCCTGCTGCCTCTCTGGTGTAAATAGCTACCAATCGAAATAGTTTATTTCATTTTCCCTCTGCATAATAAGAGAATACGAGTATTATTTACAACATTTCATTGGTCGAAAAACTAGGTCAAAAGTGAGCTTAGACAGCTAACGCCGAAAAAAAGTGTCCCTCCGGAGTATTGAACCCGGGGCCTCAGCTTGAGAGCCGAGTGTGATAACCACTACACCAAGGCGATTTGAATTTCTGGTCTTGAAATTAACAATCAGTATCAAAGGAACTAGAAAGGAACCAGTAAGAACCAGAAATATCTGCACTTCTCTGTCGTTTTACACTGTGTATTGTACTCGAGTGTTTACCTGACACCCATGAATATTCCATATAAAATCGTATTTAAGCCATCAATTGACTTAACTGGTTACTTATACCGTAAATATCCTTTTCTCCAATACAATTATCGCTTTTAAAAACGAAAATGCCCGAACATATAAGTGCCAGGTAAATACTAACACACAATATAAAAATCGTTACGGTAATCATTAACGAGACCCACTAATAACCAATCAAAATAATCTATTTGATTTTCCCGCTGCATAATAAGTTTTATTTACAATATTTCATTGGTCGAAAAACTAGGTCAAAAGTGAGCTTAGACAGCTAACGCCGAAAAATAACAACCTTGTAACAAGGTAAACAAGGTAACAATTTAATAATTGCTAACATGTGTACTCCTCAATATCGTTGTCGTCAAAATACTTGATAACAAAACAAGCTGAAGACCGTTGCGGGGATAGTTATTTTTGCACACGTCATTTTATCAGGTTTTTTTTATAAACATACTTGTTCAAATGATAGTGCCTCTAGCTAGGAGCGAACCCGCAACGTCACGGCGACAGCGCCTAGCCCTGCAATTCCGGCGACGCAACCAACTGAGCTATCCAGAACAACCTCAATAAAGGTTGATCGGATAGCCCTGATATACGTAACCATCACTGCATGACATCGGTAACGGGTTATTTTACTGATTACAGTACTGACTATATATACGGGGAGACTTTTAACGGCCGCCACACTGCACAAATAGCGCTACAGTAACTGTGAATTTCAAATATTAGTGTCTCTAGCTGGGAGCGAACCCGCACCGCCACGGCGACAGCGCCTAGCTCTTCCGGCGACGCAACCAACTGTGCTAGCCGGGACAAGGTGTGAATTAAATTTATAAGCTAACATTTCAGTTTACCTGACAACACGCTGGAGCTGACTAGGCTTCTCTTCGGATGTCCTGCATCTTTTTGAGTCACCACAATTGTGGCCAGAACACGACTCTAATGCTTCCGTCGTCGATTCAATGATAAGTGTACAAATCGTACCATTGTCAGTGAGCTTGTTGAAGTCTAAGGAATCTTTCAAGCTGTAATGTTTCATTTCGGGATGATACAGTATAGAGGAACATCTCTTCCTTGACATTCATGGAGACAAACTTCAAAACTCACCTAACAATTGTCTAAATGTTTTCGTACTATTTCAAGTTTTATGAAGATATTACATTGAGCCAGTTGGTTCGTTTGAGTTGCATATGATATAGCAACAATTGTATAGTTAAGTATTAAACTCCAAATTATGTTGAGAACTGCTATAACATTATTCAGATCCTAAAGAGTATGCTATTGGTTTTTAGGCTATCACACCAATCTGATGCAAACAAATAAAACGAATACAAAATTAATAAAGATTTTATTAAAACATAATTGTCGAATAATATTAAGTTTGTGGCGTTGTTTAATGTAAACCCAACGGAGCGAAGGAAGAAAAAGGTGAAAATGTATATCAGGAATCATGACTATACCTACATGTAGAAGAAATAGCTTCCCCATACAGCCGAAATGTAGAGAGGAGGAGAGAGAAGAAGAGTGAATGGTTATGCAATTTTAAAATAGTCGCAGAAATCGAAATGGGAGCCAGAAAAGACATCGCCTTAGAAAGGTCAGTTGCAAAGGAATTTTAACCAGGGTCAACAACCTCACACTTTCCCCGACAGGTTCTCATATGAACACAAGTACAAGTTGTCTTGGTGAACTAGCTCCAACGCACCAATCAACTCGACAATGTTGCATGCAAAAGCACACAAACTTATAAGACATTGGAAGCTCAATTTATCACATTTTGAAACTTGTATTCTTAGCTAAATTATACATATTTTGTTATATTCTGTCAAAGCTATTTGGAATAAATTTTACCTTTGACGAGTCTTACTTACAGTTTAGGTGAGCAATTCAGGTTGTTTACTGAATCAGATATGCGTCGATGTGCTTACAATATCTTTGCACTTTTCTACCCTAATTAAACATCAGACAAAATCATCAAGCCCGCTACTGAAGCATGAATATTTATTTCGTTATTAAACTACGAAGCATTGTTTTAAGAGGTGAATTATTTAATTTTTGCATAGAAATACAAACTAAAAGCACTCGATTCTGAATTCGACGATAAATAAAATTGAATATCTGTCTCATCGATGTTTGTCTGATAACCATGAGACTAATGGTCTAATAAATGATTTATGATTCGTAAAATGACTGAACCGTTTGACAGTTTTGCTGTTTTATTTCAGAAAGTTTTAAATTATAAGTTTGAATTAAAATCGAGTTAACTAGCAACTCTGTTGACATAACAGTTGCACATTTTATAGGTTAGCACCTTTGTCTTTCGATTCAACTTTTCCCAATCCTGTGAGTCTGCTTACAACAGTATTCAGCATTTCATAATTACATCCAATTTGATAGTCAACATTTTTCCTTCATCATATTTTCATTATCTTAGTTTCAAAAATTTTCCTGGTCGGACAAGTGACCATCTCAAAAGATTTACTTCGTCTAGAGAAATTTTAAATTTCAAAATATTTGGTCTTTGTAATTTTTTCCAGTCGTCCATTTCTGTATTGGCACGGCTACATACTCTTAAGAACAAGACGGTCCATAGGCCCCTGGGTCGCTCACCTGTCAACAACTGCTCAATGCTTGCAAGAGTTATGTGCAAGTGTGGTAAGATCAAGTCAAAAAAATAAAGCTGCTATTGTGGAGAAAAGGACAAAATAGCTTACTTTGGCTCTTTCAAGGGCCATAACTCTGGAACCCATTATGGAATCTAGCTGGTTCAAGAAAGGAACTGAGATCTTATAGTAACTCAAGAATTGTACAAGTCTGATTAAATTCAAATTAAAAATGAAGCTTCTATTGTGCAGACAAGGTCTAAATAGTTTATTTCGGCACTTTCAGGAGCCATAACTCTGGAACCTATAATAAAATATGGCAATTTCAAGAAAGGAACCAAGCTCTTATGGTAATGAAAGTGAAGACTAAAATAAGGACCACTAGCGTGCAGACAAGCTTTTATTATAACTTGACCTAGTGACCTAGTTTTCAAGGTCACATGACACAGTTACAAACTTGACCTAGATATCATTGAGATAAACATTCTGACCAAGCTTGATGGGGACAAGCATTTTCTATAATTTGGCTTAGTGACCTAGTTTTCAAGGTCATATGATCCAGTTTTGAACTTGACATTCTGACCAAGCTTGAAGTAGATCGACCCAAAACTAAAATCGCTAAAGTGCGGACAAGCTTTTTCTAAAATTCGACCAATTGACATAGTTTCCAAGTTTGAAGAAGACCAAGTTTGAAGAAGATCGGACCAAAATTAAGACAGAGTGCGGATAATATTTTTCTATACTTTGACATTGTGACCTAGTTTTCAAGGTCACATGACCCACTTTGGAACTTGACCTAGATATCATTGAGATAAACATTTTGACTAAGTTTGAAGAAGATCCCACCAAAATTAATATGGCTAGAGTGCAGACAAGCTTTTTCTTTAATTTGACCTAGTGACCTAGTTTTAAGGGTCACATAACCCAGTTAAGAACTATATCTAGGTATCATAGAGATAAACATTCTGACCAAGTTTTAAGAAGATCACACCAAAATAAAGACTGCTAGATTGCGGAAAAGCTTTTTCTATAATTTGACCTAGTGACCTAGATTTCACGGTCACATAACCCAGTTTCGAACTTGACCTAGATATCATTAAGATAAACATCCTGACCAAGTTTGAAGAAGATCCAACCAATAATTATACCCCTAGGGTGCAGACAAGCTTTTTTTTAATTTGACCTACTGACCTAGTTTTAAGGGTCACATGATCCAGTTACGAACTTGATCTAGATATCATGATTGAGATAAACATTCTGACCAAGTTTAAAGAAAATCTCACCAAATTAAGACTGTTAGAGTGCGGACAAGCTTTTTCTATAATTTGACCTAGTGACCTAGATTTCAAAGTCACATGACCCGGTTTCGAACTTTACCTAGATATCATCTAGATAAACATTCTGACCAAGTTTGAAGAGGATCGGACCAAAATTACGACCGCTAGAGTTCGGACAAAAATTGTGAATGGACGACGGACGAAGGGCGATCACAATAGCTCACCCTGTCACTATGTGACAGGTGAGCTAATAAAATAACTAGTGGTATATCATGTTTCTTTCAGGCAGGACCGGTTAGCCTTTATATTATTTTTTTATTCTTACTTAAAGCCAGAGTTTTAATCACAAAACTATATCATTATTCTTTGAAGCCCAGATACAAACTTTCTCCAATAAAAATACTGCTCTCAACACCAATGTGGTTCAATCTTCTGTTAAAGATAAATTGTCGACAAATGTCAATAATTTTGTTTTCATCAAACACATATTCTTTACGTTTGATTTCAGTCATGAAACTGAACCAAGATCATAATACTAAAACTGGAGACCAGTCTCAAATCTCTGATTGGCTGAACTGACGACTGGTCTCAAATCTCAGCTTTATGATCTTAGGTCCAACTAACACCAATTAGTAATCAATTAAAATAAAACAACTCTGTGGTATGAAATTCATTATTTATTATATAATAATGTGTGTTCGTGAAACGACAAGTGTAGTACTTTACAGACAAAACTACAAGAGGCGAAAATACATCATGATAATCATTATATTGTTATCAATTGTTTGCAGGTACAAAGGTGTTTAGCCCTAATGTCGTATTATCAGGCATTCTCTGTTACAGTGTATAGGTTTAGGCATTATAGACAGGTACAACATTTTATTATTTTCCTAACAATTTTTTCAACAATTGTCTTCTATTTTTATCAATATTCATCTCTTTATAAGAATATAATAACAGCTTTTTTTGAAAATTGTTAAAAAACGATAATTTATTTTCACACCTCATCATCTTCAAACTACTATGGTGTACAATTCAGAAATGCCTAAAAGATTTTACTATATTGAAAAACAACTTGGTAATAAAGATAAGTGGGCGATATTTATAGACTAAGTGATAAATATAACATCTCATTTTAAAGTACTTGTAGTGCTGTGATAAACGCATCAGGGCTAGCACTGACATAACTCTTATTCGACACGGGTTCAATTCCCACTTATGACATGAAGAGATTTCGGATGTAAAGTTTTAACGACATTGCTGATTGTTTGAGCCTTGATATCATGTGTTTTCAAACGCCAGTCATGGCCGCCTTAACTCTATTCATTTGTCGCGATAAATAATGCTTTTAATTATTGTCTAGGTGGCTGCGTCTTCCTCACAAAAATTCAAGAACCTTTCTTACAATTTCTGGTGCTTGAGAGTTCATTTATAAGCTCTTTTTCTTGTAACTTGCCAAACTTAATACAGAAATACAGAAACAAGAAAATTTGTAGAAAATCATGATTCCAACAAACAACGAATTCTCCGCAGACGTGTATTGAGAGCAACACGCCTTGTAATAAACAACTACTTGTATTAAAATAGCTCGGTGTTCAACAGTAACGCCAATGACAATATTGCCAATTTTTTACTTTGTTTATAAGTACTTTAAATTCGATTCATTTATAATAGCTTCAAATGTAACGGTCAGATTTTGTACTTTCTCGTAAAAATGTCTGCATTTACCACAACTTAGGAGAAAAGCGATTATATTTATATCTCGTATTTACTGCAGGTATCGTCTTAAAGTTCCAGTCAGTATAGTACGTTATCGATAACTGGACAGTCACGTGACAGACAAGTACAATTAAAATATAGTTAGTTATAACCAAAACGTTTTAATAGTTTTGCATCGCATTGTTCTCTTGATGAGCATTGATACTTGAAGAAATCTGTGCCTTACATTCATTCTTGGTTATATAAACGTTGTATTCCGTGACTGTTTTATCCGTAATCAGTTAATTTATGCTAATGGAAATAGTCTTTTCCGGTCTGCAATTTGCAACACATTACTCTACCGACAGTACTGGCTCAAATCCAGATTTTTTTTCATTGAATGCATATAAATGTCCTCTTTCCAACGATACCTTATTAAATTTTATGATTGTGCGATACAAACTGCTCGCGTTAGAAGATATTATGGAAACCCGTACCGTACAGGACTTTTGTCCGCGAGTATGTATCAATAAATCATTAAGTTGTATTGATAATTGAAAAAATAGCAAAACCAGATAAACTAATAGATAAACTATAAAACAATTAATACATTTTATGTACATTTGGTGTAGTTCTTTATAGAATGCTACTTGTGTAGTTACAAGTCATGAATATTGTATAAAGCATTTGAAGAAAGTCCACTCTAATACACATAGTATAACATTTATTATTTAATTATACAAATAAACACATCTATTGTACATTTACACTTCTTGCGTACGGCTAAAATTTCCAGGCTAAACAAATAAATACGACATCTATCGTAAATTTTCACACCTAACATGCGGGTAAAATTAGCAAGATAAACAAATAAAACACATTTTTAGTACATTTACACGGCTTGCGTACGGCCAAAATTATCAAGCTTAACAAATAAAAACATTTCTCGTATATTTTCGAGTCAAGCGTACGGCTAATGTAAGCAATTAAAACAAACATATCACTCTTGCATTGACAAGTCTTGCATACTGCTAAAATTATCAAGCTAAACAACAAAAAAACTCTCCCGTACATTTACACTCCTAGCATAACACTGAAAGAAACAAACGAAACAAATAAACATATCTTAAGTACATGTACACGTCTACGGCTGAAAAAAGCAAGCGAAACAAATATAAAACACATCTCACGGAGATTTACACGTCTAGCATATGCCTGAAAACAGCGAGCTAAACGAATAAACACATATTTCGTACATGTTGTCATCTAGCATACACTGTACGGCTGGATTATAGCAAGGGAAACAAATAAACACATCTCTCGTACATTTACACGTCTAGCATACGCCTGAAAACATTGACATTGTCCATTTTTGTCGTCGTCATCATCATCAAACGCCAATGTTTACACAGTCTTTTTATAATTTATAATGTATAATTTAATACTAAAGTCTGTCCCACCTAACCGTGAAACACGTTTTCTGAATTTATTATGCATCGTTTGGAAAAAAGAATATCACCAATCGACGCAGAAAAAAAATCCATGGGGGTGGTCTTTCCTTAGTTTTTGGATTTAAACACCTATAAAATAGTTATTTGTAAAAGTTTCATTTTCCCCATAGACGCTAATGTTATTTGTTTACGTCCATTCATTGCCGCGATATCTCACGTGCGATCAATTTCACAACGTCACGAAGGGGCGGTTTCAACGTTCTTGTTAACTTACTATTATGGCGAATTCGTGTTAACATTTTCATCTCTGTTAATAATACAGATGTGTAATGAATAATGATTAAAACACGTTTGTGCAGAAAGTGAGTTATTTTTATGCACAAAGTGGGTAAAATAAAAAAAAATCTACAACTTACTTGTATTTTCTTTCGTCATAGTCATGTCGTCATTCTAAATAATTATGATCGCACCGACATCTTTGAACTTGCACCAAAATCATTGACCTAAATAATGACAGTGTTTGATGACGTAATCGGAATTTTACTGGGGCGTAACCAGGAGTTTATACATCGGTAAACGAGACCGCTTTCCAAATACGCATCGCTTTAAATATAAATTATCGACTGAATGTCAACATACACGAAAAATCACTAAATGTTTGTTATTTTGAACTTTAGTTAAAGGTTGGACTTTGGAATCCTTTGTTCTGTTTTTATAGATTTTTTTTCTTTCTTAGTGGTTTTTTTTCTTTTAGATCATTTACAATTCAGTGGAAAAGAACATTCAGTGGAAAAGAACAGAATATCATTTAGCATACAGGTTAACATTAAAATGGATTTAGTGGGAAAACGGAAAACATAAACAAAAAGATAGAAAAAAAGATAATGATCGGGGGCTTGTGAGAAAAACACTAAATGTAGATCATCCACCATACTCCGGACATTGTGATTACGGTTATCTTTCCTTTATTTTCTATGTTGACCAACCAAAAAGCACCTTGATATTTATGTAAAATGAACCTGTAATCTGCTCTCCACCATATATCATATTGACTGTTCCCATGTTTCATGTACTACACATCTGGGAAAATAAAGATGATGTTCTGTTCTGTTCCGCTGAACTGTAGACGAGAACGCGAGAACACAATTCGAAGTCTAAAAAAAAATGCGAGGTCCCGAGAACACGATGAGGGGGCCCCGCAACATGTTTTCGCTACCTCGCGTCGCCATGTTCTTGTTTTCTCATGTTCTCGTTTTTTCATGAGATCACAAAAGAGAGAACAGGATGCAAGATCGCTAGACAACGAGGCAAGATCGCAAGAACAAGATACATCTTGTCCTCTCATCATGTTCTCGCGATCTCGCATCGTGCTTTTGCGATTTTGCGTAGTGTTTTCATGATCTTTCTGTATCAAGTTTTCATGGTCTCGTTCAAGAGGACGACAGGGCGAAACAACGATGACCCCATGGAACACCGAAGAAGTCTGATTTAATCCTGGAACTAGACACGATCTCAAACGTTCATTACAACGCGTACATTATAGATTGCGCGCCCAAAGTGCGCCTTAATTTAGCATCAGTACCTATACCCGTCCGTCTATGGTGCTAATAGATAGAGAAAAGGACACAGTCTCATCATAAAGTAAATAAAAATATCGACATTCTTTTAAAAGGTCACGTTCCGTAGCGCGATTTTATTGATAAAAAACACAAAACCGTAGATTATAAGTTCAAATAATTCGACAACATTGAATAGACGCAACGATGTATGTTGGTATGTTGTTCTTTATGTATAAAATAAAGTTTGATTATGGTGATCGGCAGAAAACTGAGAAGGCGAAGCGAGTATCTATAATTGATCTAAATCCCGTTTGTGCATTTAAATTTATTTATCATCGCTACAGAAGAGTATTAGTCATTTTTGATTTTCGGAGGCTAGGGCAAGATACAGCGGAATTAAATTATTATCCCTATATATTTTTTATTACGGTGGATAGATTCTATACACTGGACCACGAATTAAAATTCGTATATTTAGTTGATGTATCGGGGGATCCCTAGACACAGAGATAGACTCGCTACCTACTGATCCATTAATCAGCTCTTAAACTCTTATTAATTTGGTGTTTGCAGCTATCATTATAGATCTATCTTATAGAAAGTAAGCGCATGCACCACATACTCAAGAAATAATGTACGATGATTTATCTGACTGATGAAGACTCAGTCCCGGCTCTTTCGTTGTATTCAGTCACCTACGTTAATAAAATCAACAGAAAATTAAAAAAAAATCATTGGCGAACAAACACATGAAAACAGTGTTTATTTCTATTATCAGATTAACCGCTAGTTCAAAATGCCGTTGTCTATGTGTGTGCATCTTTATAAAACCATATGCATTGCCCACGAGGCTTTACAAAGTTCACCCTTACCATCACCATGATATGTCGGACACAGGTCATTATTGTCCTATGTGTAAAAATTACAATCACGAAATACATTTATACAATGTAGACTTTAAACAAATTTAGACCTTTTGCGAAACCTGTACTACTGCCGTAAATTAACCACTGGCTCCGCCCCTGATAATCGTAACTTTAGATCGTAAACCCGAATAGCGCATGGTATTGCAAGTAATAGTTAAATAAAATCGCATTACTGTAAACGTAACTAAAATATATAAAAAGTTATTTTTTATCCTGCATAGTCACATTTAAAATAACATAGCCTTTCCATATATCCCGCGAAATATTTATTCTGGAAGTCCCCGTTGGGAACCTCGGAACACTTATTTCTTGCCCTGATTCGGTACCTACTACGCAGTATGCGCGCGACTGCAATCCGGTTCTAGCTAGACGTTTCAGGCTAAATTCAACTATTTTCTTGGAATGAGGCGTGGTTTCATGTAAGTTAGCGAGCGGATAATATTCAAAAACATTGCCGTGGATGAGGATGTAAACTAAACTTTAAGATGGCTTCTCCGATGCCATATGTTTGAAACATACTGCAGAAGGTTATGTTTCATCCCAGTATGGTGCCGTTTTTGACCATTTGAGCATCTTGATAAATTTAAGTGAAAATTATTTATCGGAATAATTTTTCTTGGATTCATGATGTTTAAGGTAGGAAATTTTGTTGTAAACAGCCTCTTTCTTGAAATTGAATGTGAGTCTAAATTTAAGCTTTTATTGACAATAATCAGTATTATTTTTGTCAGGAAATAATGTTCGTTCAAATCGGTATCGTAGACTACATCGAATTTCCTTCATAGATTTATTTAAAAACACCTTCATTTTTATTTCAAATATTTATTGATTAAAACTAAGCGGATTAATGACTGTGAGACATCCCCTCAGCTACTTACTTTAATTTCCTTGGTTATCCGCGTGACGTTTGCCGGCAAACCTCCGACAAAGAGAATTTTCGAATGGCAACCAAAATAAACAATGTAAATTTCCCATAGGGTGGAAACAAACACAAATATCTACGTAACTGAACAAAATATCAAAAATCTAAGGAAAGACCACCCCCATGGATTTTTTTTCCTGCGTCGATTGGTGGTATTCTTTTTTTAAAACGATGCATAATAAATTCAGAAAACGTGTTTCACGGTTAGGTGGGACAGACTTTAATATATAAAATACACTGGTGATATAGTTGGCGTTGATCACGGGAAATAAACACTTTCATAGTTGACATCAGCGCTTGAAATGTCGTTACCAAGTAAAACAACAAAACTTTTGTCAAGATGCATCACCGGATCACTTTTAAGTTACAGAAAAATGCAGTTAATTACAGCAATTACTAAACTACATTGTGAATAATATTACCGAAGACAATTTTTCCCTTGATAATAGTCATATCAACAAATATTGTTTGTGAAACAAATATAAACCACATCTCACGTAGATTTACACGTCTAGCATATGCCTGAAAACAGCGAGCTAAACGAATAAACACATATTTCGTACATGTTGTCATCTAGCATACACTGTACGGCTGGATTATAGCAAGGGAAACAAATAAACACATCTCTCGTACATTTACACGTCTAGCATACGCCTGAAAACATTGACATTGTCCATTTTTGTCGTCGTCATCATCATCAAGCGCTTGAAATGTCGTTACCAAGTAAAACAACAAAACTTTTGTCAAGATGCATCACCGGATCACTTTTAAGTTACAGAAAAATGCAGTTAATTAAACCAATTACTAAACTACACTGTGAATAATATTACCGAAGACAATTTTTCCCTTGATAATAGTCTTATCAACAAATATTGTTTGTTATCTAAAATTTAAATTCCGATAACAAAGAAGTTATTAATATCTATCAAAATGTTATTTAGAATACATTGAAAAAGTATAAATAAGTTGTATCTGTTTTCTATGAATGAATTGTCAGTTTTCAGTTCCAGTAATAGGGTGCATTGGAAGTCCTTAAATCCATTAATAAAACTATTTCATTATGTTAAAATCATTTGGGGCCCGTCATGGGAATCGTTGCCTTTCACACAGTCAACTATCGCCAATCTGTGAAATGACTTCATAAACTGAGCAGACGGCCGTGCCATGGTTGGTATACATTTCGCGATAAAATTACAATTGCAAAGTCAAAATGTGTGATAAAATCACTTTGCAGTTACGAGAAAATAATAGATATGCATGTATGTAGTTTCTTTCTGTAGTTTGTAGTTAATTTCCTGTTATGACAAACAATCCTGAAGAAGGCATTATGGCCGAAACGTCGATGTAATAATAAAAAATGTTGAAGTTTTGACCTCTATTTGTGATTTATTTAACTATCTACTACCTTGGAGGTTATACGTATCTACAGATCCTTCAGCATGGACACAAAAGAGGCATTATGCAAGCAAATTGAAAAAATGGCAGATTTCCAGATGAGAAAAGCCACACATATGCATTTTTTGGAAAACTGCATATCAGAAGGTGTTATCCCAAATGGACTGAAACTAAGACTACAAGTGCAAGTTGGAAATAACAAAGATCAACTACAGTTAGCTGTGAACAGATTACTGGCAAAAACATCAATGGGGATTACCAGACTAGTTGCAGAAGACCACTACAGGCAGCTTCGGGAATCAAAAACTAAGATGGATGTTTTAGAAACAAAGCTTCGGTCAATTCTACATAATGAAGGTGAGATGAACAACATTTCTCATGGAATTTTCCTTAAAACACAATTCAAGGAAAATACTATAGTTGAAAGACAATGTAAAAAGCTATAAATTAATTAATGTACGTGATAACCCACCAGCAGAGAAGGCTGCTACTAGCTCAATGTCAAAAGCTACTCCAAATGAAATGCCAAATAGAACATTTTCACAATAAAGAACCAGACAAAACAGAGCAGAGAAAATTATCTTAAAGAATCAAACGAGATGAAGTCAAAAAACGGAGGACCCCCAGGCAAAAAGAAGTTATCCTACAGCGGGGCCGTCATAGGGGGGTTAACAGAAAATCATTCAAATACACAAAACAAACCCAACAACCAACAGAGGTCCAAGTGCAACAAGACAAGTTACTTTCAAAGTCAACATCAGAAACACCACCAGGGGCAGCAACAATCCAACCAACAGCAAATGCAGTTCAACAGGAACCCTTCAAAGAAACCCAAACGCGATTGGAAAACGGTGAACAACAAGAAGCGAGAGAATATGGCCAGACTAGAAAGCACCCTGAATCTACTGCTGAAAAATCTACAAGAGTTAAAAGAAACAGAAGATTTATTAGAATAACAAGCAGAAAAGAATGGAGGAAAAAAGAAAAAGATACAGAAGAAAATTGAAAGGGGTAAGAAAACTGTAATTAATTTATCAAATAAAACACTGACTGACACTGACTATCGATTACTAGGTAAAGGACTGAAATTGTGTATAAGACCAAAACCACACAATGATATTCAGTTAAAAGAGGACATTTTCAAATTTACAAGGAAACTAAGACTCAAAGAATACTTTAGAGATAAAGAGGATACTGAGGCTGAAACAGTGCAGGTACATAATAAATCAAACAATGACAAAACATATACAAAATCACAGTCAATTTTCCCCCGACCATCTGGACGAATGATACACTTGATCTGTTTATTGATGCTATTACAAAAGTAATATTGTCTGAGCATAAGAAATACAAATATAAGTCTATTTTGTCACCTGAAGAGCAGCAGTCACTTAATGCCTTGCATGAAGATGCTAATATAATTATTAAAAAAGCCGACAAGAGCTCTACAATTGTTATTATGAACAGATCAGATTACAGTGTCTAGGGATGGGAACGGTTATCCGGATATCCGAATAATCGGATAGCAAGTTCGTATCCGGATACAATTCACGTATCCGAATACCCTCATATTCGTACTAATTTAATTTCAATATTTTGTTCAAGTTATGTAAAATTTAGCTTAAACTCATAAATCTTTCTAAAACACGCTACACTGCTTGTACTGATTTCGATGGTGATATGGTTTTCCCCAGGCGAAACTCAGCCCGACAGCCGCAGCAGGGTTGACAAAAGAGGTGTTAATTGTTTGTTTAGTGGTTATTTGGGAGACCGGAAGAATGTATTCGAGACTGTGTTCTTTTGTTTTGTTGATTGGTTTACCTTGATCCGAGTGTGTTTGACACCTGTCAAGATGCAAAGAAGTAGCTGAATTTCGTAAACGAGAAAAAACTCAGATTAATTGGCATTTTATTTCAACAGAAGTTTGAGAATATTGTCTTCCCAGTTTGTTATTTTGACAGGACCGCATTAAAAATAGAAAGAAAAAAAGCACTTATCGTTAGTCGCCGATATCCAAAAATGTTGGATGATTCAATTCACTATAACCATAAATTTCATCCATTTTTCATGTTTATTTAACCCGATACATGTACTTAATCGATAAATTAGTTACACAGCATTTTTTTATGTAGTTATAAGAAAATCTTGGTGTTTTCACTTGGTCCGCTGCTAGTAGAAGTAGGCGGATTATCGTAATATAAATCGCATTGCATATGGGCACATATGACTATATGCATAATTTTTGTGTTTAAAGAATATTATATATGAGCTTGCATGCTTCAACGTGAAATGAAAGTCCAATTTTATCCCACACAATTACAAAAACTACTTCGCTATTCTCTTGTACATTCTCGCGGTAGCTCAAAGTTTTCAACGCCGTAGTAACTTTCTTAAAAAGTTCAGTCGTTTTGCCCGAATTTTCACTTATATATTTTGTTTCTGGGATAACCCGTTAGGCTGATCGAGGACTCAAGCGATCGCGATACAGCGAAGCTGTACTGCATTTTAAACTTGAAAATATTTAATGGGCATAATTTTATTTTATGTGGTCGATAAAATTATACGGTTATTCGGATAGTATCCGGATACCGGATGCGGTAATCCGAATAGTGATTTAGGTATCCGTTCCCATCCCTAGATTACACCGATGAAGTTAATCGGCAGTTAAAAAATGAAAACTACTACTGCAAACTAGATTCCAATCCTAAAGAACAGTTTATTAATGAAATCACAGATTATATTGACAAACTGGAGACCATCAACAGTAAAACAAAAGAACAATTGTACCCTGCCAATGAAACAAGAGTACCAGTTTTCTATGTATTACCAAAGATACACAAACAAATCAACAATGAATATTGTCTATGTTTCGCGATAGACCGAAATTACTTTGTGTTCTTTTGACTTCTGAAGATATTGAGTTGCGCTTAGCAAGGGGCTATTCGAGGCGAGCCATAACATTTAATTCAATTCCTGGCCGTGATCCTATTTCACCCAAGCCAAGCATGCAACATTTTTTTGTAGATATAATAGATACATGTAAGCTAGCTCGTGAATTTCGGACATTGTAACGGATATGGTAAAAACATTAAGTTTTGAAGCTTTCACCATGTAATAAGGATACACATATTTCAGAATTGTTTTTGTACATGTTATATGACCGCATAAAAAATGTTTTCGTGAGGAACAAGCTTTATATGGCACAGTCTTACATACATCCAGACATAAACGTAAATAGCTAGAAAATCAACACGATTTTATATATAATTGCTTTCTACTTGAGGTCTAAACTATTTACATTGGTTCACAAAGTATTATTAATATTGAAATATCGCAATAATAACTATGGTATGCATGATTAATATAATTTTGGAATAGATCGAAATGTGTACGTTTTACCTGTGTACATTTTGAGCTGCGCTCAAACAGGGGCTTCGTGGTGAGAGCAGTAATATTCATTTCCATTACGGGCCATGTTCCTTCATAACCCAACCGAGATGTGTTAAGATTAGTTATCGTCTTTAGGTGCTTACAAAGTTCCATTTCATCTAATGAAATGACAAGCTTAAAGAAAAATATTATTATAATTAATTATGAAAACAGTTTTATCTTTATTATAAGCGATTGCAATTTTAACATTTAAATTTATTATTTAACAGATATTATAGTTAAACGCAACAAGGTAACTAAAATAAATGTATGTGGTTTTGCGAATAGTTAAGGTGTATTAGTAGATTATCCTGTTTATATATTTTAAGACCTCATGACAACCGGTTTTAACAGGAAATAGTGGTTTTACGTCTTTAGTGGGATTGAAACATAAACCAGATGACAGACTGGTAACGGCATTGCACTTTGTGAATAGACCACGAATTTGGTAATGCTGCTAAGATATGATGTTGATTGACGCTTAAATGTCAACGTATAATGCTTATTCATAAGCCATTACGAATTGATTTATTTATATTCTCTGAGATGTGTATAATTCTAAGTTAAAATATCTTGTCATTTAAGTATACTAAATGACATATTATCATTCATTTAAGTGTTTTTGTTTCTTAAGAGTGTTGAACACTAAGATTAACAATACATTTGGCAACATTTCTAAGATGACTATCCTCAAACAACTTTGTGTCGTAGAAAAACAGCTTTGGAGAACGTCTGCAGTAATAAATTCTAGTGAGCATGCATGTGTTATCTTAGGTAGCGAACATCCTTAATGAAGTTGCTCTTGGTAAACATTGTAACCATAAGGAGAGAAAACAAACACATGTATAAGTCTTTGGTTTTAAAAAATGTTTCATGTGGCTGTCATTATAAATCATTGTAAATTGTTTATATAAATTACTTTTAAATATTTAGTCGGATTTTTGAAATAACTTACTTGGTTCATATATTAACCACCATTTGCCCAAAAAGCATTATGTTCAAAACTGCAATTTTATGCACCCACCTTTGCTCAGATATTGATTATAACGAACTGATTAATAATCTTTGATGTGAGTATGGCTTAAGTAGCGATAATATGACATATTTTCATCAGACACTGAAGCATGGCATTGTTTAACTTGTAAATATAATATAAGTTTATTACATGTTCGACGATGAGTTTACAATTATGATCTTAAGTATACTTTAAGATTGATTTAATTTGATTTGCAGTAGCAATCATTATTGCCAATACCGTGTGGTTACTGAAGCAGGGTATTGTTTAAATTACTCAGTTATTGATACTACATATTCTATGATATAGTTCACTATAATAATGTTATTATTATCTTTAGTTAACAATGTACTCAAAAATTGCTACGATAAAGAAAAATGTCGAAGCATTCCCTTATCTTCTGTATTTCCTAGCTGATCCCTATCCGTGACATACATGTAACAAAAACACACTTCACCCCGGGAATCATATAATTGCTGAGCCAAAGCCTAAACGGATCGTATCAAATTACAAAGTTACCAGGTCGGTTACTCAGGCAAAGGTATCAGAAACAATGTAATGCTCGAAGACGGAACACATTTATCCTTTTACTCTATACATCAAAGCACATTTTGAATAAAAATATGTTGTATCTGTATAAACTTCATGCAGTAAAATGCACCACAAATCTGCTTGTTGAACACTTCGTTCAAAAAGTTGAAGATCAGTTGGGTTTTTTCCACATAAACACTTAACAGTCTAAATCAATACCATCTGATGAAGTTACCAATATTTACAATTAAAGCTGTGAATTTTCAATTTATAATCTGCTATCTTAAATCAAATGCGCATCCACATTATCAAATTTTCTCCCATTTCGTTGGTGATTGAAAAGGTTGCTTAAAGTGCAAGCACGATTTTGTCATAGGTTCAAACAGATTGTTTGTCTGATTTTGAAAGAATATAAAGTCAGACTTTGTAAAATACTGTGTTTTCGTCTTAATTATTATCAGACATCAACAAAATGCTTTTACAATTGACTTGTATAGTGTTTTGTTCTGCTCTAAATACTTACAATCGATAATACAACACTTACATTTTATATAACTCTAACATAAAAAGGTAGATCATACTAAGTCTTCAGGAAAGTAAATGTTTAATCATATTTACACAATATACCTCGCTTTGAAAAAAACTTGGTGACGTTAACCCTTCCTCAACATATACGGGTTTTATCTCATGTGCGAACAGTGTAGATCCAGATCAGCTGGTTGTGCCTGATTTTTGTCGCTTCTTGATCTGATATAGCCTATTCCAAAAGTGGGCAAAGAATATCATGATTAGGCGCTAGGAATTTGTTGGTTAACCTGGATCTACACTTTTCACATAAGCGTAAAACTCCTTTAAATGGACTAAATGCGTGTGTTATTTATTTTATAAACTATACAAAACATCATATATTTTGTTGAAAGGATGATCTATTTTGTAGTATTTAAAGTTGCGCGTTTAATATATACTGTTTTACTTTTTTTTAGTAAATGTGCGTATATTCATTTATCAAATATACGCAACTACACCTCAAATTTTACAATCTGATGATACCTCAACGAATCGCAATACTAAATACAACATATTATGCCACTCAAGAAATATTCACATCTGGTAGTATCTTGGTATTAGCTAATGACCCCACATGCTGAGAGGCTGACCACATGTTATTTTACACGTCAATAAATTAGATAAAATGCCAAGATTATAACTGTACAAGCTACAGTTACAATGTGATTGAACTGTTTCTATAGGCCTTTTATTTTCCCTGAACAAGCAGCAACCGAGCATGATTAAAATTTAAAACATCGTTGGGCAGCATTATCGATGATATTATCGGAACAGCACTGTTATTTTCGCTGAGTGACATGTTGATCTAACCCTACTGACCTGATTTTATCACGAGTTAACGGTGTCTCAATGTCGTGCTGGTTGTTGCTCTATTACTTGGCTTATGAAAAAGCAGGCCTTGAATTCCTTTGCTTTTTAGCCATGCGTCGGCAAGATTTTTTTATAAATTCAAAGTACACAGAAAATTGCATCTGTATAAATATTGAATGTTGATTATATTATAAATGGTAATAATGGTTAGCTCTTCTTGAATTACCATAAACAATTTTCAAATTTTATAAACCTCAAAGCAATTGCTTTACGTCAAGGAGAGCGCTTGCTTATTTATCGTCAAGAACTAACCACAAATTGTTTTTTTTAGAAATGTTGGCCGATTACGATAATTTGAACAATATCATTTGAGTAAGTAATAGATAACGAAGAGTTGGTACATTATATTCAATACAGTGCTCTAACTAAATAATTGCATTTTCACATGTAGGACCCGATAATTGTGTGTCACAAATATGTTAGAATGAGAACATTACACAAGGCCGATAACAAGTATTAAGTGATAACGAATTAGTAGACAGTTACGAGACACTTATTCTGTACGTGTATATAATGACCTTTTGGAGAATATAGAAAGTTAAATGATTTTTCAGTTATCTAATCTTATTAAGAGAACCTGAAGATGCCACATTTTGTAAAACTATTGCTGACAAATCATATTTATACTATTTCGTTTGTCACGTGACTGTTGAGATATCGGTAACGTACTGTACGATAAGTTGATTACCGACTGGTATCTTCTTCTTGTTTTTTTCTCTCGTTTTAGAAAATGAATTACAGGATATTTATTTAAGGTATTGCGTATTTCGCCATTGTTTTGGCATGGACAAAAAGAAAAATATAAAAAAATTCTCAAACGGCACTATGCACTTCTATCAAACTTTGCACAAATAGTCAAATAAGTGTATGAACAGTAGAAAAAATAGTTAGACCTAACAAATCCCTTAAATTCTATTTGCCATTAATCACAAAAAAGAAATAATACAAAACAACAATTGAAATGTCGTCCTGCTTGCAATGATATCTAAAGTCCTTGAAAAGAACTTTCAATTGTGAAGAGAGATACATTAGAATATAGTGTAGATCATTTATAGCTTGCACTTTAATGGGGGGGGGGGGTGAAGATTTTATCGCATGAGGGAAATAAACGGGATCATTTCTATGCACAGAAGGTATGGTATTTTCTTCACGACTATTAATTTTCCTCAATAAGTTGTTTCTGTTTAACTTTACACAGAAAATGGTTCGTTATAGATATTACAAATTCTCTACAATCTTTTTGATAGCAGTGGATCTCAAATGAAATGTAACATACGCTTGAGTCATTTTCTATATACTTCAAAACAACCATTAAGAAATTTAGTGAATAAAATGCCTTCCATACAATGTTTCTATAATACCATGTTGTGAAAATTTTTAGATAGAATACATTAAGTAACGAAACACGAAGGTTGTTGATCTGTTCCCTGCCTTCAACATTACAGTTGTGAAAAAATAAATGCGCCAAAAGAAGATTTCAAAGGACGCACATCACTGTTGTGTTGTTGTTGTTTTTTGAAGTCGTTAACAAGTGTTCTCTGTAATGTGAAGATGATTTTAAATATCTTATACAAGAACTTGAGACTAAACAGTTCATGTTTGACGTTTCCGTGCAAAAGAAAACGCCGAAACAATTTACTCAGCAGTTACTTTGTGTATGTGTACGAAACGATGTTTTCTTTGATGGATACATAACTGTAAATTGCATACTGTTTTCTTACTTTTTTCTAAACTACACCACCAATTAGTGTTCTGCACAGACTATTTATTTGCTATCATTTAATCACTAGTTAAAACACTTGTATTATATATATTGTTAATTTTCTTAACAGTCTTACACAGTAATAGGTAACATGCTGCTCAAACGTTGCTTGATTGTTCTAAAGCCATAATGGACTTGATCGTCTTTGCCGTTTGAAAAGAAATAATTTATTGTTCTTCCATAATTATTTCAAAGGAAACGATTTAAGTCTCATCTAAAATTTATGGGTATGTACTGATATATATCGATTCCTGTTAAAAAGTGATTGTGCACGTTTTTATGTTACTTGCGCTTTGTTTCAATAACGTTCGTGAGAGAACGTCACATCACATAAACGGCGGGCCTGTGCCTAGTTTATTCTATGTTTTAAGTAGTTTATTTCTAATACAGATCATTGTAACTCAATTCCTTCATGTCAGAATAGTTCTCAGTCACATTCGGCCGGACCATCGATAAAATAGGTCGAATACATTGATGTGTATAATTCTTAGTTGAAATATTTCATTTGTGTCTAGTCATTTCGGTATACTTAATGGCATATTTCAATCATTTAAGTTTTTTTCTTAATAGTGTTGAACAATAAAATGAACAATACATGTATATCTGGCATCATATCTTTTCTAAGGTGGCTATCCTTAAACAACTTTTTATCGTAAGTAAACAGCTTTTGAGAACGTCTGCAGTAAGAGAGTCTATTGATCATGCTTGTGTTATCCTAGGAAGCGAACATCCTTAATGAAGTTGCTCGTGCAGAGAAAACAAACACCTGTAAAAGTCATTGGCCGACTCAGTGACTGGCTATCAATCAGTTGTCAGTTTCACGACGCAGCTTTAGAGCAATTAATTTAACATTTATCTGCCATGCTATCTCATTGTAATAAACTCTACAAGCAGCAGAATAATACTTTGTCCCATGAGATAATTAATGGCCATTTATCTTTTTTCTGGTTTTGATTTCAACCGTATCTGAAGTATAGTTGGCTTTTGATACTATAAAATACACTGAAGTATGATTTTGATTTTTTAAATATATCTTATACAAACATGATATAAATGTGCTATAAAATAAATAAAACACTGAAAAGTATAAAATATTTTTATGATATTCAAATGTTTAAAGAATTTCTTTTGAGATTTAAAAAGTTCATTAGAATCCATTTACATTTACTTCAATTGCGAATTACATAAATTTCATTAAAATCAAGTTAAATTTTTGAGGAAATCAATTGATTTTAAAAGAAACAGGACATTCTAAAATACATTTGAAACGTGTACACTGTTTGGATATGTTTTATCACACTCACATATACATGCTTGTTGCAATATACATAAATAATAAATCAAGTATTCAAATACACTTCATGAGATATAGAGGATATTTCTATCTTTCAATTGCAAAAACAAATTTTCCCTTTATACTTTTAGTGAACTATCTGCGTGAATTTTACTCTATCAAGTTGGTAAGAGATTCTGCAAACTTCCTGGCGTTCTGAAAACTTTCATATTGACGGAATCATTGACCAGATAGACACCAATTAATCTGCATCCCGTCTCCCACGTTATTTAATGACCTTGGTAATCTGAGTGTCCAATTAACCTGAACTAAGAAAAAAGTTCTCCAGGACTACCAATCTCGGTTCTTAAGGAATGTTTCATGTGGTTGCCTTTACAAAACATTACAATTTGTTCATAGAAATTACTACGTTAAATTCGCTCATAAAGCTTTAAGTTACAAACTGCAATTTTTTATGCACATGTATAAAACTTATTTCATTCACATTTCTTAGTATTCCCCCTTTTAAAAAAATGCATCTAGTACAATGTATCTTGCGAACACGGATACATGTATGTAACCTTAGATTATTTTGAATTTCAAAAAAGTACAAATCCGAATTTAGAACAAAATATGAAATTTAAAATAACTATAATTAATCTTAAGGGTGTTATGGCTAAAAGCGAACCACGCCAAATTCCATTTATTACAAGGGAGATAACGCCAACAGATTCAGACTGTGGAATCATATTTTAATCTAGTTATCATTCTTGCTACAGTTTTCTTCCTTGGTGCAACTGATATTTTATACTTAGTGCAAGGGGGAAAACTCAATAATTGAACAATTTTATCTCAACCTAGTTACAAAAAATGTAACCATTGCCAGTTACACCCCTGAGTGGTGGTAGTGGTACAAAAAGTATAGTCATTATTAAAACGTTATATCATAAAATTTCATATTTAACTAGTTGAATGTTATTTTCTTTTTCTAACACCATTATACATGTTCTTTGCGCCGACAGGAATAGCTGCTAATTTGGAAAATTTTAATGAAAAATACATAGGCCCCTATAATATATAGAATTTCTTTCCACTTGTCAAGACAAAATACATTTAAAACTATTTACCATCCCATCATTTTCTTCTTGCTCATCGGACTTCTTAGAAGCAGGGGCATGAGGAGGCTGAGTTTTCTCCTTCAGCTTTTTCCCCCGGGTAGGCCTACCACGAGTTCGAATACGGGCAATCACTGCTTTAATCCGCTCTCGTCTTTCCTGTAAATAATGAAGTTTTATCAGCTACATGCATAAGTCGGAGTTCTTTATTTCACAAGTTACATTTATAGAACGATTAAAATGAATTTTTGTTGCGGCACATATGTTAAAAGATAAAATGTTATATCAATAATACATGCAATTCAATTCTAATTGTCACACCATTGTGCCTTCATGGGACTTGAACCCTTTCGTCCGTATATATACGCATTTTTACGCATGTGCGACCAGTGTAGATCCAGATCAGCCGGCGCATCTGGATTTTCACTGTTCGCCATGGATGCAATAAATGTGTGTGTCTATGAAGGAAAGGGTTAACTTCAAGGACTTGTTTCACTTGTCAGTAGCACATTTTCATTTTGCCGGGGGTTGTTCTGGCATTTTTAAGAAAAGGACCCCAGTTAGAATCGCGAAAACTTTTAGCGCGTTAACCAATTCGTATTTTCTAATCAATGCTACTACATGTATACCTAGTCCTATAAATATAACGTCGTAATGCTTAATTAAATTCAACATTTTTTCTATTTTATGGTAGTAACGCACGCTTGACATTGAATATAAAATATCATAATCATTATGAAAATGTTAAAGTTGACAGAAGCATTCGTTCCTCTAAATATTTGGAGTACATGTAAACCATGATAAAATAATAAATTGTTTATGATTACAATAAAACACCCATCGATAAGTGCATTTCTAATGGATTATAACATGCCTATTAGTATTAGCTACTACATGAAACAATACATGAACTTATCATACGAAACATTTTCTTCCTGCAATCATTTTCAAAATCTAAACACATATTACCTGATACAAGCGAAAAATATTGTCCACATTTATTAAGTAAATGTTTAATTGTGAATCATAACAAACAAAAGTAATTTCACAAACTGGAAAAAAAACGCTGTAGTTCATTTATATATCATACATTTCGCTTTGACCGGCTTTCCAGTCCATTTCCTGTGGAAGTTTTATTTGATTGACATGCCGTATGGAGGTAAACAACAACAACAACAACATTTATTCGCACTAAAGCAAAAACATTGCTTCTGGCATATAACATAATTCATTCACATAATCATGCAGTTGTAATAATTATTTAAACTGGAAAAGGAATTCTTAAAAGAGAAACTTTAATTATAAGCAGTTATACATTGTAAATTTAATCATGAAAAATTGATATAACTGAAAGTTAATAGTTAAAATACAAGAGGGAGGAACAATTTTTGAAATAACAAACAAAAATAATAACTAAGTCTCTAACTGATTGCGTAATCTTGAAGCTTTGTATATGTATTTTCCTAAATTTAATTGAATTTTCGCATTTCGTGTTTCCATTAATGAGTCGAATTTATTTAAATTTGGCCAACTTAAGTAATATGGTTTTAAAAACTGCTTTCGTAAATCTTTATACATTGGGCAAACTAACAAAAAATGATATTCATTTTCAATAAAATTCATATTGCAAAATTGACATTTTCTTTCATTTTGTGGAATATTAAAATAACGTCCTCTTTCTATTTCTAAAGAATGTGATGAAAGTCGAAATCTACTTAATGCTATCTGTACTTTTTTTCTGTAATCTGATCGAGGTATGGTTCTAGTTCAAACGAATGTTTAAAGCGACTGTATGTTATTAATCTTCTTGAATTATTTATTTCACTGTACCAAGTTTGATAATAATGATCAAGTATTCTTTGTTTTATTATGTTGAACGAAATATCGCATGTTTCTTGATTTATCCATATGTTTGAAAGTCCAAGCTGTTGCAACATGGTTTTTATTTGGTGAGCCCAGTTTTGATTATTGTAAGAAAAATTTTTATCGGCATCGTTTTTAAGCATTATATAAATACGTTTTGTTACATTTCTATTGTCAAGTTTTATTAATTTTATCCAATATCGAATCATATGTATTTTTCTCATGATGATTAAAGGAACTCTTCCTAGTTCTCCGTATAATGCAGAAAGATTTGTAGACTTATTAACACATAAAAGTTTTCTTAAAAATTTTGTGTGAACGATTTCAATATCTTTTCCTTCATTTAAACCCCATACTTCCGAAGAATAATTAAGAACAGATGAGACTAATATATCAAATAATTTACATTTCTCTGTGATATTAAATTCGTAATTGTTAAAAACGGAAAATAGTCTATACATAGCTTTCGAAGCGTGTTCAGCTATGCATTTTTGCGTTCTGTGCCAGTTCCCATTTTTAAAAAAATATACACCTAAGTATTTAAAAGAGTCTACAATTTCTAGTTTTTCATTATTTATGAAAAAATCAACGTGTGTATGTCTAGAACTTCTTTCAAATATTAATACCTTTGTTTTCTTTGTATTTATTTTTAATTGCCATTTGTTACAATAATGTTCTATGTCGTTAAGCATAAGTTGTAGTGACAATGGAGATGTTGCGAACAGAACTTGATCGTCCGCGTACAATATAAGAAAAAATTTTAATTCATTAACCGTGAATACACCATTTAAATCAGAAACATGGATACTCACTGTCAATCATTTGAACTACAAAGACATTGTCGGCTCGTAATAGGACTGTGTTGTTTTATCGGCTCTGCTATGAACTCGTTTGATCTACATGGTAGTGTGCGCGTGACATTTTACATGTGTACATGTAGTATAATGCTGTTACTTTACATCCGCCAAATACAGCGTAACAGGTTACTTTGTCCCTCATATAACGCTGATCCGGTTATAACGTGGTTTGGGGATGTGGGCCCGACGGACAGCATGATTTTGAAGTCATCTGTCACACGTGTGACATATACGTTTTGTGACATATACGGTCTTGCAAACCTCTACCTTTCTCGGTATTAAACACAATGATAAATTTATATTATTTGGTTTGCTGTCTGGCAAACTGGTTAATTTTTCGACAATATGCTGTTTGAGTTAATGCATAAACATCAGTGTTGATATTACGCAAATAAAACATACGACGGACGAAGGATGAACCACGGATGGAACCCGATTGAAACTGCAGCAACAAACAAAAACGATAGTTTATTTGGGTTTTAAAACTCGATTCCACATCAAAATAAAAGCTTTTAATTTATATGTTGTATATCGGTTTGAGTTTATAGCACTGATTCCCTATTCCTAAAATACCCAATGCAATGCAATGCAAACATTTTCTTGTCTGAATAATATAGATTGGCCTAAATAAAATGAATATACTGTTGTTGAGTATGGGCATGCTGTTCTGTTAAATAAGTCTCCAATAAACACAAAGAATTTAAGGTCAATGAACTTACATCCTCTGAAACGTCGCCAGCATCCGCCATCTTCCTGGGAAAAGATGAGGCAAGCACGTGGGACGATTACGGAATCCATAAGTAAAAAATCAAAAGTCAAAAGTCATAAATCAAAAGTCACAAATAGAAAGTCAAAAATAAAAAAATCCTTAAGTCGAAACTCAAAAGTGGCCCTCCAGGGCTTCCGTAATGCTTAAAAAGAACTCTGCCTAGGCCGACTGTTCTTGCTTTCACGGATATTTCATCCTACAAACCTTTTACAACATTTAACTTTAACATTTCCTAAGTATTAGACAATGAAATATAAGATCTGGATAAGGAACTCACACACCTGGATGGTAAAATTTTTACTATGCAATTGAAGTCTTGACGCGACCGCCGTAACGACATCGAGCATTTGACGCCAAAAGTGATCCCGCAAATGACGTTGTTTTTTGTTTTAATGACGTCATTTTTAGGAAAATATGTTTACATGCAATCATGGCGCGCCATTTGTTAATAAAATCTTACAACTATCCAAAAATATGACAAGAAATATAAATGTTTGTGTATTTCAAAATCATTGTATTTATAAGCGACAAATATGTCGCTCTCGGTCTCTCCCGATAAGCGACTTTAATGTCGCTCTCGGCGTTATACGGGAGCGACATAAATGTCGCTCTCGGCGTAAGAGGTTTAATTAAACTACATATGAATCAGGTATCTTACTAAACACAATGCAACCTTCCTTTCCACAGCTCCTGTCCCACCCATACCTCCTCCACATAAAAATAAATATATAAACACATTATCGTTTAATGTATGCTGTTTTATCATTAGTGTTTAATGTCTTTTTATTACATTGTTAGTGAAATGTTAATCATCTTCTGTAGGTATAAATATATTTCATTGCTAGCTTCCAGATGGTTACATTGTCGATACAACTATACATTGCCTTAGTCAAAAGATTTTTGATTGTCTTTTTTCATTTGCAGCATCCAGTGTGCCGACATGACTACCTGCGCGTTTGTCACTTTAGTTCTCGTCGGACTGGTGAAGTACACAGCGGCTGAAAATGCTCTGACAGACGCAGAGATCCAGATTCTACGGGATAATAACTTTACCATTATTATTGCTACAGAAAACGATGCAATCACCGTACAACATCACGGCTTACCAAGTCATTCATTTGAAGGCGGTTGGGGAGATAATCCGAACACCGCCACAATGGTTAACCATAACTACACGCTTCCTTTGTCTGCAACTGTAGCTTCTCCGGTTGGATGTGCTGGAGGATTAGGCGTTATTGGACTCGCAAAGAGCGGCGCTGCATTTTACAATCCCTACACCGGGTTCGGCTGGAACGCCGTTGAAGGTATTTGCTCGGAAGACTTAGACAACTGTTGGGGTCATCCTTCTCCGGACGGAACATACCACTATCACAGAATACCTGAGTGCTTGTATACCGGGAGCGACCTACGTGACATGTTTCTGGGTGAAGCTCTTGACGGATATCCAATCTACGGTCCAATGAACAACACTGGGTATAACTACACGTCTCTGGACCTTGATGAATGTCATGGCCACTATTATCAAGGACGCTATATGTATAGGGCAACGTTCGATTTTCCATATATCTTAAGTTGTTTCCATGGGAATGATGTGCACGAGGCGCAAGCGAGCGGAGGTCTTCCAGGTGGAACCAATACAGGACAAGGTCCACCTCCAGGTGGTATGCCCCCACCGGGCAGAAAGCGCCGACAAACCTACCTGTGCAACACTCAGATCCATTCGGATTGGACAGCGCAAGTGTGTATTATAACTTGCGAGAATGCAAGTACTGACCTGGATAATTGCCCTTCGCGATCGAGATATGCGACTACAAATTCTAGCAGTAATAGCAGTAAGTGTTTGCTTTTTTCATTAAATGATGGTCTATTCTCGAAAAATTCATTAATTTAACGGATATTTCTTAAATAGATGAAAATGCAAGGTCGCAGTTAAAAGA
Source organism: Corbicula japonica (assembly GCA_038501625.1). NCBI lineage: Eukaryota > Metazoa > Mollusca > Bivalvia > Venerida > Cyrenidae > Corbicula > Corbicula japonica. The sequence continues at coordinate 37,393 of JAZAYU010000172.1, forward strand.
TCAGATAAATATTGCGACTTGCGATGTAGATGTTAACTCAATTTACGACGCTTGAAACACAGAGTCGTTACTTTGTTAACTGTTGCACACAATGAATAGCGTGTAGTGTTGGCTACTTCGTTGGAGTTTGACATTTTAGAAACATCTATTTTGCAATAAACAAAGATCCTGTTAAAGAGTCTTTCTCTTTTGACGACAGGGCTCCATGTGAAAAACGAAAAGCTTTGTTCGAATTAAAATACATTCGTTATTATTTACATGAAGGCCTCTATGTCAAAAACGAAAAGCTTTGTTTGAATTTAAATACATTCGTTATTATTTACATGAAGCGAAGAAAACGACGTAGGCAGCCGGAGGTAAATAATTTCTTACTTGGTTAACCCGTATTTTTCCACAAATACGCCGTATCTATTCACGGATTTCAAGGATTTTCTTTATATTTCCCGTTTTTGCGCACTGACACATTGTATTTTAATATAAAGATCACGCATTTCACCATCTCTTACTTCTTCAATTATATTAGACGACGGAACAGTACACTTAAACATCACCATGGAAGTGTATAACGTAAAATGTGCGTGTTAATTACTGACTTATTGACTGGTTTATATAATTTCAGCACAAACAACCCAGGCCTCTATGCAAACTAGCACGACACAAACAGGTAATTACAAAGATTTCATGTTGATGTTAAATTTAAATTGTTAAGATACACTATTTTAATGAGTTGGTCATATTTTCTGATAAAAAATGCTAGCGCAAAAAATCTGTTAACGTTAGATGTTAAACAATTTGGTATGAAAGTCATAGATTTTTTTAATATAAAAGCATAATCCTTTTAACTTCAATAACGAAATCACGAAATATATACAGTTGCTGTTATATACAAAGTTAGTATAATTCTAACTATAATGTTCCTCCAATACATTGTTTATATACTTATAGTACATTAGTATATTACTGTTAGCTCTGCTCTGATCCTCGTTTTATTAGAGTATTGCAAATAAAGACATATCACAACTTATCGCAATAAGAAACCGATAAAAATACTTCTCACGTGCTATGAAACCAAAAAAGCAGTGCCACATCAGTTTGAAATCTGAGATGTTTTATTTTTTCAGCACAAACATCTACATCCCGAACCATAACAACTTCAAGCGAGAATGCGCTAACTGACGCCGAAATCCAGATTCTTATTGCGAATGAATTCACCGTTCTTAAGAACGAGGCTAAAAGCACACTAACAATAAAACACAGTGGTCTTCCAACTTTACACAATTTGACAGGCGACTGGGGAAATAATCCCAATACGGCAACGGCGGTGAACCACTCATACAACCTCTCACTAAAAGCAACAGTAGCCTCCCCTAAAGGATGTGCTGGAAGCCTTGGTGTTGTTGGACTTGCAATCAGTGGTTTGCATTTTATAATCCATACACCGGGGCCGGCTGGAATGCCGTTGACGGCGAATGCTCAGAAGATCTGGACGACTGCTGGGGCCATCCATCGCCAGACGGGACTTACCATTATCACAAATTACCTGAGTGTATTTATACGGGAGATTTAAGGGATAAGTTTTTGGGCGTGGCGCTTGACGGTTACCCGATTTATGGTCCTATGGATGCAACCGGGAAAAACTTGACGTCGGCTGTACTCGACGAATGTCACGGTCATACTTATAACGGTCGTTATATGTACAGGGCAACGTATGATTTTCCATACATCATAAGTTGTTTCCATGGACAGGATGTAAAGGAAAATTCCCAAACGGGTACGGGGCAAATTGGAGGACAAACAGACACTGGCCCAGGAGGGCAGATGCCACCACCAGGTCAGCAGCCACCAGCAGGCCGACGCCGCCGACAAGTTGATTGTTTGGTATCGGAATATCAGAATTGGGATACTCTTACCTGTATTGTGGTGTGTGAAAACGCTGGTCAAGACCTGAGTAACTGTCCTTCAAGGTCGAGTTACAACACCACAGTAAACGATAGCTCAGATAAATCCGAAGCAAGCGTTAATGCCGCATCTCTTTCTGTACTTTTTGCCCTGTTGTTGTCTTTGTTAATTTGTGTATGAACATCGGCTTGACTGGTTTTCTGTTGTTACATTCTGGCTATGATCCTATGGTTTACTGTTATTAAATAACGTAAAAGCTAAGCATATAATTTGGCGGTTCAAAAATTGCGATGATTTAAATAAGCGAATATGGTAAAATTCGTTAAATTTACCTCAATTATTTTACGGATCATGATTTTGCGATTGGTTAATGTTTCGCTCTCCAAAATGATCAATTAATATTGGAAACGAAAATATTTTAACAAGCTGATGCTTGTTAAAAGTGTTCAATGCTAAATGAGCACCACATTCAGCTTATTGAATCTATACAAAAATATGCAAACTGTATACTATTTGCTTTGTTTGTAACCTTAAACATAATTTATTAGATACTAGTTATGCTTCATTTTCTGAAAGAATGCATATTGTTAACGCTATTCAGGGCTGCTACTTGTTATCGTTATTATTCCTCAAAGAGGGAAAGGATTATTATTATGAAGTGCATATGTATTTAAGCGTTAATAATTCATAAAGTCAAAGAGCATACGTTTAATGCCCATTTAAAAAGTATCACAAAGAAAGGTCAGTGACAACATATGTGACACAAGGGGTAAACGAGGTTCTATGTTGCATCAATTCACCTTTACGACAATATTTAAAATACACATATTTCAAATATAGCTGATAGAATTTTAAGGCAATACGCAGGTGCTTGTTGACCGAGACAGAAGCACATCATTTCACGGAAACATGATCAAAAGCAAAAACCGCATGCGCTTCCTGAAATCTTCATAAAGGTGTTAACTCCCATGAGAAAGAAACGACAACGTTTGAGAAATCCTTCACCAACTTAAAACGTTTAAATCATATTTTAAAAGAATTACACACTTTTGCATTAGAATATGGAACATGTTGATAAACTATCTGGTAATAAAAATTAAGCAACAAAAACAGAGACGTAATTGAAAAAATTAATACAGTTAGTCTCGAGTTTAAAAATAAGTTCATGAACTACTTTAGATAATAGGTTAAATAATATAACCTAGCTGAAGTCACGATTTTATTGTTACGCGATATTGCTGATCGATTGCAAATGAAATACGATTCGCTTTATCTAATTACAAACAAATGTCAGGTATCCCATTTAACATAGACTTAGAACAAAACCAATTGTTATGAATATAAATGATGTTGAATTAATAACGAGTTTTAAAAACACGATACACAATCAATATTTAGGACTTTCAACTAACAGTACACCACGACATTAAAACTTAACAAATATGCAGAAAGTATCTTAGAACAATATGTAACTCTTGTATTAGCTTCTTATGGTTTAGTACGTTTGTGTGCTATTGCATGCAACATTGTTGAGCTGATGGGTGGGTTGAGTTTTTTCACCAAGACACATGTACTTTTGTGCTGATATACACCTGTTGGGACAGTATGAGGTTGGTGCACCCTAGAGCCTGGTCTAAACCCCCAGTGGCAATTTTTTTGCCACTGACCTTTCCAAGCCGGTAACCAAAATGGTTCTCTTTTTCGTTAATTGTCTGTGGTGTCTTATTTGAAATAATATTCTTATTAACATATGCTCTCTTTCCCTCTCTTCTTTTTCGCTGCGTGGGGAGGCTGTGTTTTCTGAGTGTGGCTATTCCTGATGATCGTATATCACTTTTTGTAAAATATTCTAAAAATAGTAATTCATCTTCAGTTTAAACTTTTTTTGATTTTTACTTTCAACAAGCCTACTTTGCGGAATAGCCTCTTCATTATAACCATTTCTGCAGCAATCGACTCGATCACTAACAATATAAGGGCAGGTGGATGGGAAACAATCTGAACGATGTCACGATGGTTTAACACAATAAAACTCTCCCTTAGTCTGCCACAGTGACTTATGCAGTTGGGTGTGAAAAGAAAATGGGAGTCATTCTGCTCGCAAAGAAAGGTGCAGCATATTATACCCCATATACAGGGTTTGGCTGGAACGCCATTGAGGCGTTATGCCCAGTAGACTGAAGAATTGAATACAGATTGACTAACTTGAGACGCAAACGAATCAATTGATGTCTTCCAGGTGGAACAAATAAAGGACAAATTATGTTCCTAATTTTGTCTGCAAATGTCGACAAACAAATATTTTGATGCAATATTTTGAGCTGGTTCACAAAGGATTGAACAGCGAAAATATGTATTATAATATACGATAACTCATGTACTGACCTGTAAATCTGCCCTTCACGACCAATATACCCGACTTCAAATTCTAGCAGCTACAGCATTATATCTTTCATCTTTTTATAAAGATAATGAGATTGAGGATTTAGGCCAATTATGCATACATAACTGGGCCAGCAATTTCTCTTAATAGCCGTAAATAAATTTCGCAGTTCAAATTAATTTAGTATTTTATTTTGCAATGATGACTTATGTACACATTAATTTCCATACATTTATGACGTTCGAAACAAGGGGGGTTCTTTACTTTCACTTAAAGGTACTGCTGTCACGAGGCCAAGGGACTGCCGCGATGGAAATTGATAATGTAGATATAAAACACAAAAATCTTGTTAGTATCTAAGTATGTTTTCAAAGATTTTTTTAAAATGTTGAAAGGGTCATGTAATTAGTGTTAAAATAAAATATATATATCAATATCATGACGCGCCAAACTCAGAAAAAACAGCCTCCGCACGCAGCGAAATAGTAGAGGAAAAGAGAGCATATGTTTAAGAATTTCAATTTCAAATAAGACATACAAACAATAAACAAAAAAGTGAACCCTTGCAAATAAGTACAAGTTGTCTTGGTGTAATTACCCACACCCACCCATCAACAAAACACTGTTGTATGCAAAAACACAACACACATATAAAACATAAGAAGCTCAAAAAATTGCAAAGCAAAATGGCGGGTTTGCAATGATTTTACCGGGACCAGAGCACTTGGAGTCAAGTCAGCAAGAACACGAAGGGATAAAAGAAACAAATCGAGCTTTAATGCTTTTTAGGAGATTTTCCCATAAACCTTCATAAAATTTTAAACCCCTGCCATCTGAATCTTCAAAATTAAAGTTTAAGTAATAAACGTTAGAGAGTAATGGTTCTTTGCATAAATTGTCAAAATATCATGGTTAAGAACAAGGTTTCATAGTAATCTTTTAGGTAGCAAAACAAGTTATGAGCTTGTACATACGCATACTATGCATCGTGCGGGTTGGAAATATCGAAAAACAATATGTATCTGTAATATCCTGGATCACAAAGAGTTTGGCAACACACAACAGTCACAAAAATAACTTCATAGCAGCAATCAAGCCTGTGCATGAAAGGTGTTAGTATATGTATTCACTTTCAACACATTAATTGTGTTATGGATGTGTCACAACAAGTCTTATAAATATTTTTATGTATCGCTTTAGATCGTTGCAGTATTCAAAATAATTATCCACATTGTCGAATCTTATTTTTTATCAATTTAGAATATTCGTTTAAAATGTTGTATCCACACCTTACCTTATGATTTCCTAACAATTGCCGAAACGTTTGTCATATTTTCGCGCTGAGTCTGATATTGAAATATTGTATAAGCCTAAAAGTGGATTAAGTATTTTTCTTGAAAAAAAGGGATACTACCTCTTAGATTCAGATCTCAGAAACAGTTCCTTATATTGCATATGTTCTTTTTATGAATATTTCAGCATAAACATATCAATATTATCAAATTCAATCAAACTATTGACCAACAAAAATGATTTCTCAAAAAGGTGAAATATGCATTATCAAGAATCGCCACATTCAAAAAAACAGCCTCCCCACACAGTCAAGAAGAAGAGAGAGGGAGAGCATGGTTAATAAAATGATCAGTTTCAAAAAAAAACACCACAAACAATTAACAAAAATGAGAACCCGAGGGGTTACCGCCGTGGAACGGTCAGTGGCAAATCAAATTGCCACTGGGGGTTTAAACCAGGTTCTAGGGTGCAACAACCTCACACTTGCCCCAGCAGGTTCTCAAATCACAAAACAAGTACAAGTTGTCTTTGTGAAACAACTCCAACCCACCCATCGGCTCTACAATGTTGCATGCAAAAGCAAAAACATATATAAAACATAAGAAGCTAATAGCATTGCAAAGCCGAAGGGCCGGTGCTCAATGATCTTGATATTCACAAGATATTATGACAATCCAATATTCCTGTCATGTTCCAAAGGGTGTTCACATGGAGATAAAATGTTGACGAATCTATTGTAGAACATGGTCACATAAAGGTTGTCTTTGTCGTCACAGAAAACACTGCGCGGGTACTTTACACCTTGTCGACGATCAGCAAATATTTCAGATTTTCTAAGATCGTTTGTTAACAACTGTATGCAGTTGGAATCAAAATCACACAGAAACACTCTTCCTTTGGAATCAACTTCAATACCTCTCGGATCTTTAATGTTACTTTCTTTCATTACCGCTGCAATTGTACCATCGAATTCTAATATGCTTACTGACGCATTGCCAAAATCAACAACGTAGATGAAATTCTTCCTGCTGTCTAAAGCCAAATGCGCGGGAATCTCGAACAACGGTCTACCAATATCATCGGCATCAAAAGTATGTAAAACTAAGCCATTTGTATGCATAATCTTCAAACAACCTTTGGCATCAGTCTGAGAACACCCAAATGAGACAATAAGGCATCCCTGAATGTAACCAATTCCACGGCAATGCAGACCTACATTCAGCTGTTGGTCTACAATGACATTTCTGTGCAAAGACAGAGCAAATAGGAATATTGCTCCTTGCTTAGGTACAGTGACAGCTAATCTCTCTTCATTAGTTATCAATGTCACATCCCACGGACTTTTCATAAAACAAAACACTGATTGTAAACATTGCTCACTGATGTTAAAAATTTTCAGTTTGTTATTGGCATGGTCCACCAAAGCTAGATAATTATCAGGAATGTAGCAACCACCCGTAATATCACATGGAGCTGTATCACTTCTTGCGGAAACATCTAGTTTTCTTCCTGCAGTTGTATTTAACATTCTGGTCAAATTCCGAATTAATTTTGAAATGCCTTCAGTCAATCTCAGAATTTGTATTTTCCCACTGATGTAAACAACACGTAAGAAAAAGATTCGCAAATACCTAGCTTATGCTCGCAGTTTGTATGCACCTATTTTATCCTTCTTTATCTTTATCGCAGGCTTTTCATCATTTTTAGGTTGCAATTTTTGTCACTAATGGATTGACATATTTTGATTGTGCGTGGTTAAAGATGCATTTTGGAGGTCAAACGCCCGTTTCAAAACCTAAGCAAATAATCACCCAAGTGCAAAACCAGTATATGAATCCTTCAAATAAGAAAGAGTTGTAACGTTTTAGCACTTAAGTGACGAAATGATCTTACATCATAAATCTGGTTGCAAATCAAAATTTTGAGCAAAGGTTAAGTGAATGGAAATATGATTTATATTCAGTTAGTTATGCAAGGTATGCAAAAGTTAGGATGACTCCATGTTAAAGTCTACTCTTTAATTCTCAATTATATGTACTTGAATAACGTTCTCTGAAAATGTAGGGCACCAGGTTACATTTGTTTGATGATCGTTCAAATGTTAACAACTAAGTCTTGAATGTGGGTCTTGTTGATGCAGTTTCGTCATTACCCTCAATTCCTTCTTACATGATTAATTGCACACTTATCGGAAATTACGTAAACTGTTCTTTATCTTAAAGAAGTAACCATAAAATTTAACATAAACCTAATTTTGTCTAAGCTTCAGGAAGAATCGTCAAAATAAATTGCTTCTGAAACTTTCTTAACATTTTTAAGTTTGGGTTTGACAATATTTAAACAAAGTCATACCTTTTTTGTGAAGCAATTTTCAGTTCAAAAAGTAATGTTTAGAAAGAACAAATATAATGATCAACATCAGGATTGGTACATATATTCAGAGCTGATTTATAGTTTTGACAAAACTTGCCCTGGTGATGAGCAATTTCACCAAGACAACTTGACAAATTGTACTTGTTTGTTCGTATGAAAACCTTTGGGGGCATGTGTAAGGTTGCTTCATCCAATACGAGGTACAGTCAAAAAGTTCCCGGACTGTCATGATATCTTTTTTATTTTCCGTATGATTCAGTAATTAAATATATGACATAAAATATGATGATTCCACTGCAAGAACATATAAATATATGTAAAATAAACAAACATATACATGTTTTCTGATCCTTGAGGATAACCCACTATGTCATGTACGGTGCACTTCCGCGACGTCGATGACGTTCATATGACGTTCACACGGCTTGGTTTCATTTCATCTGTCAGCAGACGAGGAACCCAGCGCTCACATACCTTATTTATGTTCAAGTCCTGGGTCACTATTTTATGGACAGTTCCATGACTCAACCCGACAGTGTCAGCAATATCATCTAGAGACTTGCGCCAAACAGTTGCTAGGACGTCCTTAACCTTGAACCTCACACTGAAATTTTGTTATTGTTTAGTAGTAACGTTTGGTTGACGTGATGCGGAAAAATCAAGACATTTTGGCGCCGTTATTTTGAGAAACTTTAAAAAGAAAATAGTCATCTCATTGCAAAATAAGGAAAATTCTGAAGTGCTCCGTATAACGGTTGTGGACATGCTAAATGTAAAAAAATAAATTAAAATACTTGTAAAAACCTACTTTTTCTTACCTGTTGATATTAGATTTAAATAGAAATACATGCATGGTAAATTTTATGACGATCCGACGTCAATAATGTGTTTAAAAGGACCAGTCCGGGAACTTTCTGACTGTACCTCGTATAGTGGTTTAAACGCCCAGCGGGAAATTGTTATGCTAATGACTTTCCGAAGGCGGTAACCCATCGAGTTCTCGTTGTTAGTGAAAATTTCTCATTGATTCCTCTCTGCTCTTTTGGCTGTCTGAATATATAGGGCGACGTTTAACGGCCGGTTCTCGGCGCAAAAACAACGCTTCGATAGAAAAGGAACTACAACAGCCACCTCAAACGACAATTACCTAAATATGCATTGTTTGATTGAGGCTATTTATTAGCATTAATGAAAAAGCATAGTACTGTCCACGCATTAAAATGTTATAAAACCATCAGAACTGTAAATAATAATCAGCTTGATTTTCATTTGTTTACAGTTTTAAAAAAATCTAAGAATACTAAATCAACCAACACATGGAACGCCTAAATGACTTACGTTCGGAGTTGACGAATTACATGAACAATACAGTCATATACATTATGCTTTCTTCAGAGTGTTTTCATTTTCCTATGTAAAACATTTGCTCCGGCTAGGCTACAATCACAATAGGTAAAGAAATATTATACAGAATGACTTTATTTAATTGACATACGTATATAAAACATGCGCTCTCTCTCTTCCTCTCTTCTTTTTCGCTGCGTGGGGAGGCTGTGTATTTTGAGTGTGGCGATTCCTGATATGCATATATTACTTTTTTTTTTTAACTTGATTGGGCTCATAGTGCAGAAGTGCTATTTGAAACGAGTTGTTGTGGAAGAAAGCGTGTCCGTGTTTGCTGTCATTAACATTTTGTTTCCTAAAGCTTGACGAGTTTGGGGTTTAACACTTTTAATACCAGAAGCTCAGTAAATTCAATTTTTCCTGACTTAGTTGTTTAGTGTCGTCAGAAATATTCCACCATAGATTTTAAATTCTCCCAGTAAGTAATCATTTAACTTCCAATTTATGTCATTGTGCTTAGTACACAGAAAGCAGAGGAATATTATCAGTTATATAATTATATTCAACATGACGTGACTACAATGGTGCTCAGAAATCGACTCTAAAATACGTTGTTAAATTCTTAATTACTGACCGAAAATTCCCTGTCGCTAGTTTTCTTACTTTAGTAACTTGACAAGCCGTCATGTCAGTTTCCTTATAAACAACCTATTATCGAAATTTCGAAGTTGTGATCTCTATTGCAACCGGTGCATCTATCCTAGAACGTTTTAAAAGGTCGAGTAGTGTGTTGTGTATATTCAAATACTCTTATTATATAAGAGCGCAGTGAAGATTTGATTTGCAACTTCTCAAGAAGTTCGTAAATCTCGTTAGAGAATTTTTTAATGACAATGACACAGTTTAAAATTAACCACTCCTTTTGACCCGCCGTGTAGTGTTTACTTATCAACCTTAAGTGTTCGAGAAAGACACCGATCTATATAAATCTATACAAATTACAAATCTAAATAAAATATATCCATCTTATGTTAGTCATATACATGTACATGAAACAGGACGAAAAAATAACAAGGTTTTCAAACATCAAAATTTAAAATATTACATGTAACTGTTTAAGACCTGATGACAAAGTTTATTATTGGTAATTTTATTACACATGGAATATATATAATGCCAAAGTTGTTATTTGTTACTTACGCGATAAAATCCACCCCCAACAGCGAGATCGTTTCATTTCTTAATGAAGCTTACAAATGTATACAACAATTCGGTTTGATTTTCTCCATGTGTTACCAGAGAAATACAACTTTTAAATTATCTCGTCCCACTACAAAATGTCATTTTATTAAGCCGGTAAGATTCTGAAAACTGGCTTGTATATCAATAGTGTGATTATTGTTCAATAAAAGTCGTAGAAAACACATTGCGACCTAGCTATCCTACATTTCAAATGCAATTTGAAATATTATGTGAATGTTTGGGTGCAAAGTAATGGTACATGTAAGTTGCATACGGTCTCAGTACAGATGCATTAATTCGCGCTTAGTTAAAACGAAAATTGATGAATGATTAAAAAAAAACGTGTTTATCGCAACATTTATCTCTATTCATGTAAATTTATGGCGCAACTGAGATGAGTTAAAATTCAATTTTACATCAAACGCTTGTTCTTGTTTTAAGACTTGATAACATTATCATTTATCATTACCTAAGTGCGAAAACGGTATAAATATCAATGAAATAAGATAGAGTTATACTGATTTTGCACAAGGTGATGATATAGGGTCATGAAAAGATTTCGATAAGGAAGTAACATTTTAGCAAACGCTTCTTTTTAATCTATTCAATCGACAGCTATAAATGAATAAACGATTCATATTAATAAAATTAATACAAATAAATACATATCTTAAATCGATGTAAAAAGATTCCTACTAGCAACCACCTGAATAGTATGATAGTATGATTCGGATTTGAAAGTGACTAACAGTTACACTTAATTGTAAGAAAAGCGGTAATTTAATTACATTGTTCGATTATGGCCGATTCAAAACCATGTGGTCGTGCTTTTCTTGAAGAGGCCAGTGAATTGAAAGCGATTAATTGTGAACTATGTAAGAAAGGTGGACATTTGAAAGCAGCAGAGGGATATTGTGTGACCTGTCAAGAATATCTTTGTGAACAGTGTTACAAAGCTCATAAAATATTTGAAGCTTCAGAAAACCATGTGTTACAGGACAAGGACTCAATGTTGATAGCTCACGAAACCGATTATACAGTGTTGGTAAAAGACTTAAAGACGATAGCGCACGATGAAGATTATACAAAACTGGACATTGGTGCTGAAAAATGTACAACACATAAAAGTATTGTGATAGAGTATTTTTGTGAGACATGTGATAAGCTATTATGCCATGTCTGTGTAAAACACCACCATCCTCAATGTAAAAATATCAAACATATCCATGACATTGTCAGTGAATTAGAAAACAGTAAAGAGTTGAACATATTTCATAAAGACCTCAACTCAACGGCAGGTAAACTGTCCACACATAAAGAAAGAATTGAATCAGACTTTTCTCTTAATAATGAAATGAGAACACAGGCAAAACAAGACGTAAGAGACCAGAGATCTGAAATTAACAATTTTTTCGACCAGCTAGAATTAAAGATTGACCAACAGGCTGATGCCATTCAACAGAAAAATGAAGAAAAACTGAAAACAGCTACTTCCAGATTGGATCAATTAGAAAATCAGTTTGATGAAATACAGAAGTACATAGAGACAAAAGAGAAGGGACATAAATGTGAATTGTTTATTGCACTCAAAAAAGGAAAGCAGAGACTGAAGAATTTTGATGATCAATTTAATGAATTGTTCGCTAAAAGAATACAGCGGTACACAATTCTACCATCAGAACAGGTCAACGCGATGATTAGAACTACTGCAGAGATTTGCAGGATAGCAACAGCTCGACTGGAATGTAAATTAGATATAAGTACTAGTACTGATAAAACAATGCCTTTCATACGTAGTCTAACCATGGTGCAAGGACACTACTGTGCTATTGTAGACAATGCTAACACCTGTGTGAAACTGCTTGATACCAAAAGAAAGTGCGTTACTTCTCAGAAAGAAATTGAAGCCGAGATTCTTTGGGCAATAGCAACACTACCTGATGACCATCTTGCTTTATCAGTATCCGTCTTACAGGACAAAGATCAGATTCAGTTCTTCTCTGTGTCAGATTCTGGAGAAATACAGAACAGACAGCAACATGACATAGATAACTGTTATTTTGATTTTGTTCATTGTAATGGTAACATGTATGCATTTAAGCATTATAGAATTCACGTTCTGGACATGAATGGGAAAGTTATTAGAACAATTCAAAAGGACAATAAAGGAAATAATTTGTTTGGCAACTTGCAAGGAATAGCTGGTAGTCCTGATGGCAAAACGATATATGTTACTGATGACAAGAAACACAAACTTATCAGTTTGAATTTGGATGGGGAAGTAAAGACTGCCTATGAAGACAAGAACATGAACCCTCACGGTATTGCAGTAGACAAGGACGGTTTTGTGTATGTATGTAGTACGGGTACCCGCAGCATTTATCAGTTTACTGCTGATCTAAATAAGGTTCAGATTCTTTTAGACGATGTCATGGGGCCGTACATGACATATTCCAGTGTCGAAAATAAACTTTTTATCAGTTCAGGTAGCTGTATTAGTCAGTATTGTTTGACAGACTCTGAGGACCTGACATGATCTGTCATTTTGTAGACAATATACGAGTATAGTTCACCAATTTACAGTTGCTATTAAAGTCATTTTAGAGACATTATATGAGTATAGTTAAACAGTTCAGACAGATATGCATTTTCGTTGCCATAAAATTTACATTCAACAGATACATTACGGTGATAGAGCTACACAACGGTGATAGAGATATATATCGGTTAATTGGTTTATTATGATAATACAGGTGCATAATGGTGACAGATGTATATTACGGTGATAGTGATACATTTTCCGAAATTTACAATAATGTAGTTCACGTACATTACGGTGATTCAAGAACATTACCGTAATAAAAGTAAATTACTCTGATACAGGCTGATAACGGTGATAAAGGTACATAACGGTGCTAATCGTACATTAAGGTGTTCCACTTCTGATAAATCATTCATTAATGTGCCATCATAGTATAATACCACCGGAATAAGAGTCTTGCATCCGTACCCGATAGTTAAGATTTCTAATGTTTATTTACAATCACCTTGATCAGTCTCACAATAGCTAAACTGTCTGTTGATTCTGCAAATAGAACTCAATAATTACTCACTTAAAGTATAGACTTTATAGCGTTGTATCATGTTTTGTCAAATTAACAATCTCATTGCACTAGAATTTCCGTGATAGTATGCAATATAGACATCGAGCGCAATCATGCGGCATAGTTTTGGCATTGCACGTTCCTTTATTAGCAATATTCGACAAGATCAAACAATAGAAGGGTCTTCTTAGTAGTTATAGCTTATATTGCACTCTGAACTGGGATTATAAATCTCTAAATGATGATTGTAAAAATTTATTAACAGGCCGCACGAGGAAATTCTTCGGAGTAATACTAAACGATGTCTAAAGATTTGACAAAATAACTATTGTACATTGTACGTGTATTATTTAATTCAGTTGATTTGTCTTTTGCTTAAGTATGCTACAGGACTTAGTATGTTTCATTAGCTCGCTTACACAACATGCCAAACAGTTTTGTTGGTGTTTTGTTTTTCTCTTTGAGATATGAATTACCAAATTAATTACAACACAATTAATTCATTACTTCATCATGTCATGAAAACTGCATGCGTCGTGAACAGCTATGCTCGTTAGCGTTCCTTCCCATAAACAGGCTTATTCAAACCTAGACTTCAATATTTTGATATGTGTCGTGTTCAGTGGCTTTCAAGTTTCGTTTCATTTCTATTTGAACAAGTTACATATTGCCACATGTCAATCACTAGACCCATATCATGAGTTGTTTTTCTGGTCGGTTGCAATTCAGTCCAGTTCCTACCTTCCCTGAGCAATCGTTAGTTTGGCTTTTGAGAGTGATACATGTATCTATCTACGATTTTAAAATTAATTTGAAGACAGTCTTAGAACTAAGCTTTTGCATCGATCGATTCTGAACTGTGTTATATATTTAACAGCTAGATTTCTGATGCATGTATATAAGACTGGTTATTATCATAATTTTTTATTCATTTTTCTCATGCTCATGAGCAATGGTCTTGAAGACTACTTGAATGTGACTTATTTTTGCTAGAATATTTTAGTAGATAAAATTAATCATCTGAATAACAAAATACTGCTTTTCCTAGTTATGTTATGATTTATTAAGTAAAAGTTTTGCCCGTCTTTTACTGAGATTCTTTGTCTTAAATTTTAAAGAATATGATTAAGATTTAAAGATGTGGACGACAACATAAATTTGATTGTAGACACACGGGGCATATTCACTATCGTTGAATGATACTTATCTTAGGCTTTAAAGTTCAGAAAGATTAAAGTTCAGTGAATGAAAATACTTTATAGCAATATCCTTAAAGATACACAGGTCCTTCATAACTGAGACCTAATAGTGGCAATATCTGTTATATATGGGTCACACATTACCTAATAAAGATATTTATTTACTCATCGGTTATTACAACCCAGTCTGTCTACAGTCTGGTATGTTGTGTTTTGGAATTAATTTACTGTCTTAAAGATTTTTGCTTCATCTAAACTAAAATTTATAACGGGATGTGATTTCGGTGTCCTATTTCTGTTCCTTCAGGCCATTTGCTTTGAACATGCAGATTTTAAAACCCATTTTAGGACACGAGTTATGTAGTTCACACCTGATAATACTAATACGTCGGATCTCACGATATGCTTAAATCACTGATAAGAGAAAGGAATATATTTTAAACTTAAAAATTTGAAACGTTTATTGGTCCGACCGAGGTTAATCAGCAACATACTTAGCAACTATGGGACACCCTATCTTTTGCAACATTATCGAGTTGATGGGTGGGTTAGAGCCAGTCTTATACACCAAGACAGCCTGTACTTGTTTGTTCATATGAGAACCTGTTGGGGCAAGTGTGAGGTTGATGTACCCTAGAATTTTTTTTTAAAACCCCGGTGGCAAATTACCACTGACCATTCCATGGTAACTCCTCAGATTCCTATTTTCTTTAATTGTTTGTAGTGTCTTTTTTGAAAACTACTTTTTGGATGTGTATAGTTGCTGAATCTTGTGTATTTTGCCATCCCTGATATTATGCGTATTTCACTTATTTGCAAGTTGAGGAAGTAAAACATGTTCTTAATTAAAATTGACTCGGAGTGGGTTTAATGCAATTAATAACTGGTAAAACAAAATTAAAATACGAGTTAACACAATTAAAGAAGATTAAAGAACGCATCTCATCTAAAGGTTATTACTAAATCATTAAATTACGTTAATGAAATTACTAATTTCTGAGTTAATAAACACATATGAGGGTAGTCTAATCATAGTTTAATGGCAAGAAAGCAACGCTCCCAATGTCAGTGTTATCGTTGCCACCGAAAAATTCACTTAAAGTGGAATACAATCTGCTCAAGAGCGAATATAGTACTGTCGAATACATCCGAAATGAATTAAAGAAATGAGAATTTTATAACCTAGATGGAGCTATCACATTCTTCCCTAAACATTGTCATTGAAGTTAAAATTGTTAAAAGTAGCAACATACACAGTAATGGACCTTTGCAAAGTAAAGTATATTATCGAAAACAAGTTCATTAAAAAGGTTTTATCAGCAATATTTTTCTCCATGTTATTTTGGTGAGTATTGATGAATATTGATCACTGGAAAATATTTTAAAAATATTTTATTTTCCCGTACTTGGTTAATATTTGAAAAAGAGTATCGAATGACTGTCTACTTGTCCATAACCAGATGCATGAAAAAATAACAAAATACAACAAAAGTTTTAACCTTAAACATACATAAAAAGCAATAACGGGAATAAACTGACGAAATTATAATAAACTGAGTTAGTGATGAATAATGCATATTATTTGCCCGTTTCGGCCAATTTAACATCAACTGAAACTGAAGTTATATTGATGATATTGAGCTTTTATAAAGTACATTTTGTAACAAAAACACAGATTATATCTGCATTACCATTTGATGCATATACAAGTAGATTGTCAACAGCCAAATCAAGTAATCAAATGATTTTGTATTTTTCGCCCTTTGAGGCAAATTAACACGGTACATATATAGGTGTAAATATTAATTTGAGCTCAACTCTTCGTTCGTATATCGACTATTTATTTCATAATTATTTAGTCAAGAGTAATGTGAGTTTTTGTAAACCTATTAGTTCATTTAACAAAAGTCACATAACTGACAGACACCAGACTTGTTTTATGTATCGAATAAAATGATCGTGGCTCATTTTTTATCATTTGATTACCCACAAATTGACGTCTGCTCAATTAGATTCGAAAGCATGTCCAAAAAGAAATCATTTTCCCTGGCTGCTAAAATCCATCGAGATCAATGAATTAAGATTTAAGAATTTCAAGTGTTTCTAGATAATCTGGTATCAGGGCACAGCGATCAGCCACGAAAATCACAATCAGCAATCATCTTCAGCTTGAAAGCCATTAAAATATGACAATAAATCAGGTCATCTGCCCACTGTTACGGGAGTGAATAAGATTTACGGTCTATAATTTCTTAGGAGAAAGTTGGCTTGCTAATGGGTACAAGTAACAAAATAAATTCAAACTTATTTTGTCAAATAAAGGGATAGGTAGTGAATAACATAACACAATTATTAACACATTGATAAATTCTTTATTCTGATAAAATTAAATGACTGTAAAAATGAATTGAACTTTTTTAATTCTATACATCTAACATAAGAAGTATAATGTCGTTCCTAACGTATAGGTGATTGCATTTCGACCTAGCTAGTAAATATTTTTTTATATTTTAAGAAATCAATTGCTTATTTTGAATTGTTATTTAAACGTGTCTTTCTTACTGTCGTGATAAAACTCAAGTATACTTATTTATTCTGAAGATATTTATTCATTATTTAGTAGACAATTTATAGCATTGTCTCGTGTTTTTGTCGAATAAACAAGCTCAAAGCACTAGAAGCTTCGTGATGTTATACTATCTAAACCGCAAAGCACTAATATATAAAACAAGTTTGGCATTACACGTGCATTTTGTTAGCAATCTATGTCAGAATATGTCATCAGAAGAGCCTGCTCTAATGCTTATGTACACTGAAATAACATACTGCACTAGAAATATAAATCCTTGCCACACGAGAAACTAGAAGAAACAATGTATAAATCTTTCCGCTAAATTGCTATCGTTGTCCTAAATTAAAATCATTTCTCTTTCACTAACACCACTAAATTTATTTTATCTTCTCGCTATTTAAAGAGACATTCCATGGTATGCAATCTTGCAGTTTTTATATATTATAATATTTCCATGATATACGTGTATAATATATTGCATTGCTTTAAGATGAAAAAAAAAGAATTAACAAGATTTAAGATCTTTTTCTCTCTGCAATGTTGTATATTGATTTGTTAAAAAGATGAAATCAACACACGCAAAATATGCTCGGCAGTGTGAGGCTGTAAAGCGTCAATCTCAATGCCATGGGAATTTCGTGATCAAGTTCCATTGTCCAGTGACAAAATAAATTAAACAATCTTATTAAGAACGGTTCTAGAACTGTCGTAAACTCATTTTATCTGGGGACCCTACGTCGCTGATATGGTTTATTCAGAAAATTCCGTTTGAAGATTTTATGTTCAACGTCATATGCATACTGGTCATCGCTTGGATGGATCACATCTGTACTGTTTACAGGTGTACATATTGTAATATGCATTTCCAGTAATGCCTCTTGGGGAGGCTCTATCATACCGAGCCTACGATATTTTTATATGTGTCGTGTTTGATGGCTTTCAAAGTTTGCTTTTCATCTGTTTCATAATATTATCACTTCAGAAGCAAGAAACTACCCCCATTGTAACAATAGAGAGGTTGAGATTTACGTGTACGGGTACGTGTAAGCTACAAGTTCACGTACACGACACTGTTTTTATGAAAATCGTTTGAGAAAAGCGACTTGTAATAGTACGTGTACTTGTAATTTTCCAAAGTGAGATTTATGCTTTTCTCTCAAAATATAGTACGTTATCGATACATTCACAGTCACGTGACAGACAAGAATATTTAAATATGGTTTTTGATTAAATAATTTAACGAGAAAATATCAAATACACATTTTACTTTGCAAATTCTTATTTAGGTAAGGCAAAGTTTCGTCTCAGCTAAGTTGACGCTCACAGAGTATTCAAAGTTGTACAGCTAATACAGAAAAAACGTGTTATTCAGAAACGGTAACGTTCTATTATAACATGATATGATTTGAAGAAAATGATCATCATCAGATCTCTTCTTATATATTTGGGTTTTAACAATAGACGAATTTTCATTATTTGATATTAGTAACAGGAAATGTATTCATAAATATAAATTTTCATTAATGACTATTTAATATTTTTAAAAGATTATCTTACATAGCTAGATAAATGCAATTAACAAGTATCGAATTTACAATACAAAAATAGATGATGTACAAGTATATGAAATTTACTGATTAAAATAAAGTGTTGACAAAAATTAAAATGATCACAATATTCAGGGGAGGTGACTCAGCGTTGTATTGCAGTCATGATCTACAAGGCAGTAAACATTAAACGTTTTTCAAATCCGTGTAGAATATAAGTATCATTCACGTGTGTTGGGTAAAGATCGCGTGATCCAGCACGAGTGAAATATGCACAAGGGCGGTAACGAGGCTCTGCCGAGTTACCGCCTAAGTGCATATTTCACGAGGGCTGGATCACGCGATATTTACCCAACACACGTGAATGATACTTTTTCTTGCATACTGTATTTATTATGAGCATTTTCCTGTAAATTTTTCTTTGCACTACTTTTTTATAGTATCGGAGTGATATACGAGACATTCCATTGTTCATTCATAAATGCGTAAGACGTCGTGACGTCATATAAGGCGCGTGACTCATTCTACATGGGGGGTGTAGAATCAAAATTTCCTACACGGGTGAAAACACCGGATGTCCTGATCTGGTATGCAAGAAGGTAACTTTTACGGTGATAACTTGTATAATGACTTGTACTGTATTTAAGAAACGCATACCTTGATGAAGTAGTACTCAAATGATTTTCGCTACACGTACACGTAGGCGTACCCGTCTTACATCTCAACCGGCATGTCAAGTAAAACTCACTTCTCGCCAAGGGTAGTAAGAACTCTTAAGCATGATCCTTTCCCTATTTTGTTGTTGTTGTGTGATACATTTTTATCGAAATCAATAGATATATATAATAAATTTATCTTATATTGAACAGGAAGTTGATATAAGATCAAACTTATGGACAGCTTAACTTACTTTTCGGAAAGAACAGACGTTGATTTCGTTGAATCTTTATACAGCAACTAAAAAACAAAGATATATACTAACTATGGCCAAAGTCATTTCCTGATATTTTAACAGATAAATTAGCAGCAATTTACAAGTACTTGGCGTACGTGTAGAACATTCTGTACACGGAGATAACGTAAAAAATGACTTATAGTAACTTATAGTAACTTTTATCTACACAAGTTTTGATGAAGTAAGACACAGAAATTTTTACTACACGTACCCGTACACGCAACACGTCTTAAATCTCAACCTCTCTATTATCTTTAATATTAATTGTTATGAATCACATGACTTCTTTTGGATTTTTTGTTTTCATCAACTTCTTTTGGATATCCTTTTCGTCATCAACTCATTTTCACTGCCATCTCATGCATATCGTCCTGATGATTGTAATTATATGAAAGTATTAAATAAAATTCGACATTTTACCGACCCTTTGCTACATCCGGGTAAATTTCATGATAGATTTATAATTGTATTCGAAATTATTAATTGTGTGATTTAATAATCTGAGTTTCCTTTGCGCATAAGAAAATTAGTATATAAAAAAGTGAAATATGCTTGTCAGGATTCGCCACACTCAGAAACCACAGCTTCCTCACGCAGCAAAAAGGTACAGTATCAGGTAACTGATACCAGCAATCCCGATATTTTAAACAGGCTCACACACATACAGGTTAAGTACTAAGAAGAATGCAAAAAGTAGATTGCCTTATTATAATGATTGTTGTCTTAGATCAGTGTCTGTTATCAATAACCATCTATGATGGCGCTGAGCATGATATATATACGTTTGTGTAAATAGCTCTCAACCCGAGGCTAGGACAGTAATATGCATTTTATTACTGCCCATGAACAGGCACAATTCAATCAAACCGAACCTGGAATATTTTGATATTGGTCGTATTTCGTGGATTTCAGAGTTCTTTTCCATCTATTAAATCTTTTAACGGTCTCTGCCCATGTACATTTATCTCCTGTGGCTCGGATCAGAATCTTGGCTGCGGGCGGGCGGGAAGCTGACAATTTTCCCAATCCGGCTCAAAAATGTCCTGTAAGGCTGGTGAGTTAGCCTTCATTGTTGTCTGGAGCAAATTTTTTCCTCAAAAAGATTCAATAAGATGATAAAGATAAAGGAAAAAAACATTGAAGGAACCGAACATGACATATATGAAAACAGTCCAAACGGGTTTGATAGAGATTGCTAATTGCAAATTTTGAGGTATGTTGATTCTGTGCAATTTTGGAAACATAAAACGTAATAAATAGCCAAACAATGCATTTCCAACTTCATTTTATTAACAGTCATTTTATGACATATCAGATCCTAGCTATTATTGCGCTATATATCTGCCAGAAGAGACAGATTTGTGATGCAATCAAAAGCAAAAACACATATTAAACAAGAAAGACCGTTCGAAAGGAGCATTCTTGATCACGAAATTGTGCGCATAAATTCTTAATATTATTGCAATATTTAATAGTTTGGCAGCAAGGTTTGGCAGCATCATATCGCAGGCGTTGATCAGCAAAAGAAAACTGACAAGACAAATCGGCTGGTGGTAAAAGATAAGAATGGAAACACCTCGGAGAAAACCGCTGGATTCATTCCAATTTTGAAAATAATGAAAAAGATTAACATATTTCAACAATAATATTTAGATGTCATCTAGCAGATAACCTAAAAATTAAATCTATATAATTAATTGCATATGCAACTTATATCAAAAAGCATTTGGTAGTGTGTATTCTAATGCATCGTTACTGTAATTATTTGTGTTTGTGTGTGTTGGATGCATTAAAGTTGGCGTTTGTGTATGCTTGTATTTACTGATGTCGCTGCATGCTTGTACTCTAGGTGTTTTGTGCCACTGTATAAACTAGTGTTCGTGTGTATGTTTTAATGTGAACTGATCATATTTTGCTTAAATTGGTATTTTGTATGCGAATGTCAATATATAAAACTTGTCTTTTGGATATCAGTCACTTTGTAAATCAGTTTTAACTATAAAAAAAGGTACATGAGTTGCTGAATAATTTTACATTGTGTTTTGGTGGGAATACCAGTATCTGTTTAATCAAGCAGTTCTTTTGAATTTGTACATGTGATTGGCCACTCAATTTGAATCAGCAACTCTATTTAAAATAGATGAAAATGAACCTCTGAACACGACAAGTTTCAAAATATTGCAGGCAGTTTGATTAAGCATGTTTATGGGCAGCAATGGAAGTGCATATTACTGTTCACGCCGCCCAGCCCTGGGTTGCGAGTAACTCAATATTTAAAAAACTTGGTATCGTGCTCAACGGCCTCCAAAGAGCTATATAACTGATAAAAGCAATGATTGAATGCACTTTCTACGTTATGGCTCACTCTGGAGAGGCTTGAGCCGTTAATTACAATCGTTATATACTAATTTAGCAGAATAGTTTAAAGTTTAGTAAAATATGACAGAATTTGATTCAAGATTCATCAAATAAGATCCATTGACAATCTGAACATCTCGTGGTCGTTCAGATATTATTCTAAAACTGTTATAAAGTGAACAATATTCTAAATATGATGTAAAAATTTAATTAAATGAAACAATGCATTAGCTTAACCGAGTTAAATGCCAAATACACACATACAAACTAACGGTATAGTTAGATTCATTGACGTATCAATCAGACTTCATCGCTATCTTGAACGTGCTCTATATCCTCACTTCAATACACTCGAAAAAAATAACTGTGCCAAGTCACAGAAAAACTTAATGAATTCTACAATTAACCCGTTTAACGTGTTTTATAAGCAATCCTTTACAGAATTCGGATAAATATTAGTTGATTATCAATCCTAGACAGTTCATCATGTCTTATTTCACAATTTGGCGACTTAAAAAAATTAATCTATTAATTTGAATCTTTTTATCTCTCACTTAAAAACGACGTCATTTCGTGATCAGAGCTACTGAAGCCGAATCCATATTATAAAATAGTACTGCATACTATAACCCCAACAAATTCAAATATTTTAATTTCTTCCTGTGCTAATTGGTCATGTCGCCGGTTTAAATTATTAGTCCATTAAAATGCAATTATAAGACGGAGTACATATTTTTTCTTAGTTATTTAAGTATTTTGCATGTTAACCATCACATCAAAGATAAATACTTTTTGACCGATTTTATATGATGAGACACTTTCGATCAGTCAAAGCTTCTTTAACAAGGCAAAGTTGAAAGTTTATTTCTGAAAAAAATTGTTCGCAATCGCAGCTTTAAAGCATATTGTTTACGAAAGAAAAACACTGTTTATCCTATTAAATTGATTTTATAGCTATATTTAAAATATCTAATCAAAACTTTTGATTTTAATTTTGAATGAAAATAAATGAAAATGATCGAGAATTTATTTCCCTGAATTATTCACAATTGAAATGATACCTTAAAAAGTTTCCATGTCAATGCAATTTTGGTGTTATGCACTTAATTGCAAAATTCAGTTTAACATCAATGTAATATTGGCAAGACGTCTCTTTGCTTCCAGCTTGGTTTTAAATTATTTGTTTTTTTTATTTGCGATTTACATTTGTATGTCTTACATGTACATGCGTTTTTAACATTTTGTAAAATAGGCTTGTCAAGAAAAGCCTTAAGGCATATCCTATTAACACAGTAAATTAAAACATAGAAAGAACCTAAAAATATATGACATCACAAACAGAGCCTGAAGGTAACTGATTTGGATTACCTATAAGGATTTAAACAAGGTTTAACATGCGAACTTATTATGTGTACCGAACTAACGCCAACCTCGCAATGATTATTCTCATATGAAAACAGTGAAATAAACATATTTATAATGGCAACATCATGAAGACACAGCCTTCACAAAAAGCTGAAGATAAACAAATAATCATAAATTTTATAAATTTCTTTCCTTGGTGAATAAACTCCATTCTACAAATCTTATGTAGAGTTCTGGTTCAGAAAACAAGAGCATGCAAACACAAACACATATACAAAGGTTGCTTATGGCAGCTTCAAGCAAAACGGGTAGGTCCTCGACCAAACATTTAACAGCCAATTCTTTGTGCGTGAAATCATATGCGTCAATTATTGGTAGTACAACCTCAATAACTCTTGAACTTCTCTCATATTCGCAAGAAAATAAAATAAGAAAAAAAGATATTATATGTATTATCGTTAAATAAACCACACATTTAAGTTGATGTTCGATAAATAAAGCGTTTACGTGTGATGTCTTTTTTAAGTAGATAGAAATCGCATAAACTTGAACCAAATGTTGAAACCAACACTCTTCGTAAAACAAATAAAATGATTCATTCAAAATTTATCATATCGTTGCACGCACGTTTAAAAAAAATTCTCTGAAGAGGTTTAAGCGGTATGCAATGCACAAACAGACTACATACTTGATACGGATAAAATTATTTCACATAAATATCTATAAGTAGATGCAATAGAGATCAGAATGCAGTGCAAAAGGTTCTGAATTGTGGAACTGTTGCGGTACAGATGTAATTGTTGAAAAAGTAATGTTTTCTTTTCTTAGCTTAGAGTAGTAGAAAAACATTTTCGCTGAACAAAATTTACATAAGTCTAAGAAAAACAAAATAACGATTTTCACATTCACCACGGCTTTATATTGACATAAAATATTAAAAGTTTAAAGTTGTGTTACCATATAATCGAGCTGTGTTAGACCGTATATGTCACAAAACGTATATGTCACACGTGTGATATATTCGGTCGAATACGTCACACGTTGTGATATATTCGGTCGAATACGTAACACCTTTCAGCCGAATATGGAACATGTGACATATTCGGTTGGGATTAGTTTTTCCACGCTCATCAAAACGTATTTGTCACTTATCAAAAATTTGTCAAAAAAGAAAACGGTGTGATAAATAGAAATCCAATTATTTAAAATATTAAAGAACATTATCCTAGTGCTGGAATTGTTAATATCATTATCACCATCATGCAACATCGCGACAACACAATGCGACAATATTATATTTTCTTGTAAACTGTTATATGATTTCTAATGTGTGTTGATAGATTTTACGTGTAATGGTTTGGTGTTTTTTAAATCACTGTTGATAGCGAAATTGTGACGGCGACATCATATTTGTAGACTTTTTTCCTGTAAACGGTTATATCATTTCAAAAATATGTAGTTAGAATATACATCTAATGGTGTGATGTTCTTTAAAATAACTAAAATTATTAAAATTAAAAAAAAAAGATTTTACGTGTAATTATGTGATGTTCTTTTAAATAACTGTTAAAGTTATGTCAATATTTTGTTTATTAAAGTTATAAAAAGATCCTTATGTTGTTAATTTGACTTAAAAACTTGATGTCTGTTTCTCGTCTATTAAAACTATTTGTGTTAAAGTTCTTGTAGCCCCTTACTGTACATTGCATATAATATATTATGCAAGTCGAAAACGTTACAATAAAAATCACTCGTTATGATGATGTTGATGGTGATGTTTCGTTGAAGTTAATGAGGGCAAGCTGCTGCTGCTGCGGACAAAGATGTTAGAATCGGTTCAATGTATGAAATGTGTGATATATACGTTCAGAAATTTTATCGCTAATTTGCACAAACGTACATGAAGACAGGATTGATTAATTCGGCCGAATATGTCACACACGTGTGACATATACGTTTTGTGACATATACGGTCTAACAGAGCTGTAATAAATTAATCAAAATATTTTTTACGATAACCTAATAAGGTCATCGTTTTCATAGTGAATATGGTTTGATTGTAGACTAGGTTATTATACTCAGTTAATCGTTTGCAATAAACAAAGTTTAAGACCTTCTGTCCAATGTCAGGGTTTAAAAATAATATTTTATCAGCAAGTTATTAAAGAAGTTTGATATTACATTGTTTTATTTCAGCAAGAAGAATAAATAAAATATATTTTCTTAAATTATCCCTCTTCGCCCATGATCTGTGTAATCATGGCTATTATCGATCCGTATTTATCACTCAATGCAAACAATCTAAGTGGAAATACTTAAAATTGTATAGGTGATAAATTGAATCTATCATTGGTATTCGGCGAAGATCAAGGTATCTCAACCCGAGGGTAATGCTTTCCAGATGGAAACGAGGCTGTGCCGAGTTTCCGTCTTGAAAGCATTGCTCGAGGGTTGGGATACCGTGATCATCGCCGAATACCATTGATTATTTTTCTCACGTACTTCTTCAAGATTCAAACAAAATACTTTAATATTCAAAAACAACAATTTTGGAGAAC
The DNA here is from genome assembly GCA_038501625.1 of Corbicula japonica. NCBI lineage: Eukaryota > Metazoa > Mollusca > Bivalvia > Venerida > Cyrenidae > Corbicula > Corbicula japonica. The sequence goes on from JAZAYU010000172.1 coordinate 63,585, forward strand.
TATTGTTTTCGCGTAGGAACGGTTGAGCCATGAATAAACAGCCATGACAAAGTTTAACGCCCCTAACAGGTAGCAACAATATTGTTACAAATTAAAGAATAGAAAAGAATTGTTGTTTCATGGCATAACCATATGCAGCGGGTTCAACCGTTGATAACGGATCTGGGATTTTTAAGGTTATCCGTGATTTCGTCACACTTCATAATTAAAATAGATTGCATTGTACATACCAGTTGAAATAATCCGATTAAAAGCAGTTTATTTTCTATTTCATTTTCCATTCATTTTCATTATAGATCCTGATGTTAAACGAACTCGCAACAGCGGTAAAAGAATGAAACACTCTTCAAAAAGTAGGCTTTTTCAGACTCATAGGCCTACCACGATAAACACATCCAAATTCAAGCGTTCATAATTAAGCAACCTCCGAGTGTATCCTTTCCAAATGATTTATGAACAGAATTCTGATAAAACAAAATAAACAGCTTGCTCTGTTTAAAAATGTAAACATTCGTTTAATAACGTCATATCATAAATTTAAATGACGTAGTAATTAGCATCGTGACGTAGTCTAAATCAATAATGAAAGTGCCTAATTAATATGGTGCGCAATAATACGAAAGTACGCGAGCATGCAGAGTTAAAGATAAGGCCATGAAGGATAAGGAAATCTCACACGGCTAAAAAATTCTGTCTAGCTAGTGAGGAAAATTAGACTTTCTTCACTAGTTTTTAGTGGATTTTTTTCAGGTTTAATTCAAAAATACAGGTGCAGTTTAAATCACTTTTGTCACAAAATATTTCTTAGTTAGTATTTATTATGGAAATATAATTTACAAACCAAAGAAAATAAAAAATAATTATTATTTCTCCACGTTATTCGTTACCTGCATGATTTTTACAGCGCTATGCATGCCTGGTGGTTAACTCATGTACAGTTAATGTACTAACTTCTTTGTTTGCATGACGGTGGCAGGGGTTTAAGAGTTGTGTGATTTTGTGGGAAAATGCAAGGGGTGTGGTCGCGGTCATTGAGCACCTGTCTTATGGTTTAAATGTGTATTTGCTTTAAGGCAACATCGTCGAGTTGATGGATAGGTTGGAGCTACTTCAAGAAGAAAACTTGTACTTTTTTGTTCAGATGAGCACCCGTCTAATGTTTTCTAATTATGTTTGTGTGCTTTTGCATGCAACACTGTCGAGATCATGGGTGGGTTGGAGAACCTTGTACTTGTTTGTTCATATAGAAACCTGTATGAGGTTGGTGCACCCTAAAACCTAGTTTAAACATCCAGCGGCAACATTGTTCCGCAATGACCGTTTAAGGTGGTAACCTCTCGGGTTATCATGTTCGTAAATTGTGTACGGCGTCTATTTTCAAAAATGATAATTGCTCTCTGAATTTCTAAACATTTGGTAAAGCGATAAGTTGATTGCATTTTCTGCTATGCATGTGGTAAGCTGGTTTGTATAAGAGTATTACACTCAATTATTAACCCAGTTTAGTGTGTTTTCTGCGATTTCATTGGGAAATGGGTTTTGATAGTAACACAATTATAACATTCAGTCAACCTTGTGTGTTTTTATGAATGTTAACTTCAGACAAAAGACAACTAAGAAATATGTCGTTAAAATCACAGATCTACCAATCTATCTGCATTATATTTCATACTTCATAAAAGACATTATACTGTACAGTTTCTTTTTTTCCTCTCCAATTCTGTATTATCGCATATCTAATAAAAACGCTAAATTATTCAGAAAGTAACTTAATTTCATTTGCCTTAAGAATAAGTTCAGACAGAACCAGAAATAATTCCCAAAGCTTATGATATTATTACTTTATCTGTGCACGACCTGCTATTTTCTAATTTTGCTAACTCTTTTATCTTACAAATTAGATTTGGATAGTTATAATATCAACAACGTTTCTAAGAAGCCTTGCACACTACAAATATAAATTGGAAGCTGTTCACTCGTTTTAAAAAGTTTGTCAACATGCTAATGTTTTGCTTGATCAAATGAACAACGCCATGAAAAAAGTGTCCAACTAGAAGAGGAAATTTTATGAAATCTTGAGTTTGTTTACTTTTAAACAACGCAGGTTCATGCTTCATTTCCCACTAAATATTTTATGGGGCGCGTCACGGGAAAAGATACCTTCGGGCAGTTGACGTCAATCCTTGAACTGACGTCATAAAGTTGGCATTAATTATTATGCATTTCGCTGTAAAAATACCATTTTATTTTCAAAATGTGTAACAAAATCACTTTTAAGTTAGGAAAAAATAAAAGATAGTAGTAAGTTCATTCTAAATACAGAAACAACTAAAATGTCATATAATATGAACGAAAGAACCTTTCCCGTGTCGTTCCGCATATAATTTGTAAATAATTCTCTCTTCATTATAAAATTATTTATTTTGACGAAATGCATAATAACAAATGTCGTCTGCTACAGTTTGTGACTTAATCACAACCAGGTTGCGGTATAAATATAATTAGTTTTAATTTTAAGTTTGACGAAGAAATATTAAGAACTATGTCAAAGTTATACAACACTAAAACGAAGTACCCAAATGGTCACATTCTGTAAAAGAGAATGTCAGCTATAGAGCTATAGATTTTGGCTACCATGTTGAATTAAACAATTTAATTTTCAAGTATGAAGAAGAAATGTTAAGAAATGGCAAGGTTATAGCAACGTTTATTTTTTGTGACAAAAAGTGCAAATGGGAGCATAACACTGACAAGTTTTACCTTTACCTGTAGATTAATCAATGTTTATGTGATGCACATTGAATTTATATGATTTTATGATTCTGATGAATTCTATATCACAACAGTCTGATTCCAAAGCAAATTACGCGCATTACAAACATACAAACCAAGGCATATATAATTCCACTATTTACTTCAATATAATAATGTTCTTCTCAAGTTATACAGTCGTTCATAAAATAGAATTTGCGAAGCGATGGCCCATCTCCGATTTTGTATGTGATGCTAATGTCCAAAAATCTGAAAGAGATGAAAACATGTACATATATACATATCTATAAAAACATATACATATACATATCTAAGATTGCAAACACGCAATTATTGCAAACATTGTTCAGCAAACAGACAAACATTGTTCAACAAACAGACAAACATTGTTCAGAAAACAGACAAGATTTAGATCAGGAGACTATTAATTATAATCAAGCCTAAACCAGCTAAGCACCAAACCACTTCATTGAAACGTGCTCTGAACTCACCTGGGTGCACCTGGATGTGGTTTAATAGATATGTGGCCTTTAATCACAGTATCTTGTGTGACATTGTACGGCTCATCGAAGTAAAACAAGCTCTGTGACCAATGTGTAGCTCTGAAATATTGATTACAATGACATTGAAATAACACAATTTAAAAATGTATCTTTGGTCTTTTCTGGAAATGTCGTCAAGAAGATAAGCTAACGGCATTTTATTATCATAATGGATTAAGCGGTAAAATAATGAAGTGTAGTAATTAATTGAAAGAACATAACCTAATAGTATAAAGGAAAATGACAGAAAACTGTACCAACAGTGCCACTTAAGGCACATTTTCCAACGAGCAGGATCTAATGTAAATTCATGAAAAATAACAGATACAATACCTATCAATTGACGACAAGATGAATGGCATATGATCCGGTTCCTTTAACTGAAACTATGGTTGATTCTAGGGTGAAACATTTAGAATATATCTTTCTATTTATATTTAAAATACAAGACAGAACCAACGCAATCCTTTAGAGCGAGAAATTGTCTTTGTGAGATTCCATCTGCTTGAACTTACTCGGAATATGGAGATGTGCTCAAAGAAATGCTTTCTGGAAAACCAACATCAAACCACGTAGCAAACCCGTGAACATTTGCGTCCCCAAAACATTTGAACGTAAACTCTTTCTGAAACGAAAGTTGTCTGTATAAGCTGGGAAAGTCATTTTATAGTATTAAAACTGCGCATCTGCTTTCTATTTTATCTCATAAATTCTGTAACATAACAACAGATACGCAGATTCTCATTCTCTCTATGTAGACCTGATTGATAAAGCTAGCAACAGAATTGAAAGTTCTAACCATTGACCTACTACTAGTAGAGAACATTCCTGGAACTTGGTTCTTTTAGTGACCCAAAATTATGCGTCTAACGCAAGTAAAATATTTGTCTGCTTTGTCGTACATGTAGTTTAAATAATAAGAAAACATTGAAAAAGTTAAAAGATATCAACATATTTTATTAGAAGCCAGTACACTTTGCATATGACATGGATGTGTCGTAGTGCCTGTATAACAGTCTGAATAAAAGTATTAAGTTGCTAATTTGTCGGCAATCAACGATTTGCAGACACGTAAAATTAAAGATTTATTGTCAAGATAAGAAGGAATCAGGAAACACATGCCACCCTTGCGGCAAACGGAGATAGAGAAAACTTATAAAGTCATTCGAATGTTAATATAACTACGTCAATAAACTACATAATCCTACCTTCAGATGTTCAATGTCTTTATAAGAAACAGTCTTCAAATCAAAATGAACCACCTGTTGAGCATGACTTTGTATATTTTCTGGATGTATGGTGCTAACGTGAACCTGTTCTTAGAAGAAAAGAATGAAAAGTAATATTTAGTTAATAGCTTTTATGTTTTACTTCTATGCAATTTTTAAACCTTACATATTTTTACTCTCAGTGTGTTAAGTTTGTATGTTTCATTCACTAAAAAAAATCGAACGCTTTGTTGTTCAGAGGTTTCAATCCGACACATCGACTAGCCAAAACACTGAACCAGAGAAGAAGGAGACCGGAGAAGCGATGAGTAAATATTAAAATTTGAGTAAGTAACAAATCTTTGTCGATATACTTACATGATTTAAATTAAATAATATCATTAATGACTTACTTGAAATGCATTTCTTTGCGAAAGGCTTTATTGATTCCATCGATAACTTATAAACTGGTCTTAATTCTGACCAAAAGTCTAATCTGAAATCGGACAAATTTTACATTTAATATATTGTTGAAATGCACATAGAAAAATAGACCGACCTATTATCTTGTTTAATTTTGGTTAAAACAATCGTTTATAATCATGTGAATAATATGTTGTTTTTTCTAGAAGGAATTTTGTTCGAGTTGGAGTATAATATTTCTTTTAAAGAATTGAAACGAATCAACCGTGAAATCAATTAGAAATTTGACTGTGGCCAAAACTCTAGTTAGTACATGATTATTTAGCTAATTGTTCAAGCATTTATTGGTTATTATATTTATTTAAAACATCATCCTTGAGTTAAAAGTTGATTCGACAAACTAATATTGGACATTCAACAAAGTCGTCCAAGCTAGTTTTCCCATTTTACACTGCGATCCAGTTTTGATGTTACCTTAAATAAATATTTTTACTAAAATTGGAAAGCGGAAATTATTAACTAGACGATTTTAAAGACTGTTGGCAGAGTAACCTTGTTTATGATTTCCCCATTCTGCACATATTATAGTAACAAAAAGATGATAAATAAAAAGGCTAATAGGAACGGTTATTACAGGAAAACATGAAATCGTCAACTTGTCGCAAAAACGGTATAAGTGCCAGTGAAATAAGAAAACGTACATAATACCGTTTTTTTGCACTAAGTTGACGAAATAGTTTTAAATACGATTGCTAAAGTTTGTCAATTTTTTGTCTCACCAGTAGATTTCAGCGCAGATTGATATTAACTCATATAATAAACATATGAAATAAAACTGACGTGCCACCAGGTTTGTTTAAATTTTATTAAGCTTAAAGTTCAACACACTTACTACATGGCGAACCCTGAATTAAACCCATCACTGCTAACCTTGTAAAATATAGACGGAAGATAACTCGAAACTATTGCGAAAGTTAATCTTGAGATCTAGCTTTAGGTCCTTAATGTAGAAACAAGATTTCCTAAACTACTTAACAAAAACCAACAAGAAACAAGATTTCCTAAACTACTTAACAAAAACCAACCTGTTATCGTATTCGTTGTCTGTAAAAGGAGCTATAAATAAAGATGCGCTCGCAGGCATCATCACACCATCCTTCAAGCAGATAAACGTAAAATGTGAATTCATTATAATAAAGATTACTCCTGCCATTATTCACAGTTAACGGCTTTTCTAAGGCGCCAAACCCTGAATCAAGCTTAATTTAAATTTGTTATCGAACTTATCGATTAATAAATTTATAACTTTGCGAAACAACTATATACAATATATGTGCAATTAATTTAAATTTAAAAATTAAACGATAAAGAAACATGTTGTAGATAAGGACAAAGACGTTGTTACACGAAAGTCTCAAAACTTAATTTTTATAAGATAAAACGAAAAAATATAGATCCTTATTGAAAAGAATTTGCTTGCTTAGTTTAATGTATTTAGACCTGCCTAAGAGGTTCTCAAGAACAATCGTGTACAGATTGCCTTTGTGAAATAACTCAAACCAACTTAACTTCTTGGCAATATACATGTAATAACATTAAAATACATCAAAGAAAAGGTTAGCTCAACGTCCTGTCAAGCACAATGGGTAGCTACTCGATCAGCATTTGTGACCAGCAATCTCACAAAATATTAAAGGAAAAATTTCAGATTCGTAAATTAAACATGAACATTTTTTCGAACCTGTTTAAGCCACCTGTCTCTACACTGAAGAACACATGGCAACATGGATTCATAAAAGAGACAATAACCCTGAAAGAAAACGAAATAACGTTCACATCCATAACTGAATTGAATGACCAATTTATGTCGATAATTCTAGTTCGGAAGTCAAACGTTCAGAAGATCATAATTAAATAATCAACATGGTTGGAACATGTCATTGTCGCATATGATATTACAACGGCAATTATCAATAGAGGTTAACACACGTCACAATATTAATGGGTTACTTACCATCCATTCACTGACTATGACGTCTAGCATTTCAGGAAATATTACGTTCTGTAAATAGGAGAAATATAATGAGTTTTATATTGTCTCGCCGATTTAACAAATTATTTTAGTCTTTCCCTTTAACCTAATCATGAATTAATGTTGAAGTTGATAGATGTAGGGCGTGGAGAATTTTGCAATCATAGGTATCTTGTGGAGGGGAAATACCGAGGCTTCAATACCAGAAGCGTCCACTGTAATTCTTTTTTTTTGCGTCCACTGTAATTCTAAAGAACACGATGACAGGGATAACGGAAGTTGTTTATCGCGTTGACAACTTATCAAAAGAATTATTTTAGAATTTAGCGTCCACTGTAATTCTAAAATATTTCTTTTGATAAGTTGTCAACGCGATAAACAACTTCCGTTATCCCTGTCATCGTGTTCTTGCTAATTTAACTCCAGGTAAACTGGTCTCAGTAAGGTCATTGAGTACCCACTCATTTGGCCTTGCAATGCTATTAGATCTTATGTTTTATATATTGTCTGTGCTATTGCATGCAAAATTGTTGAGTTGATGGGTGGGTTGGAGTTATTTCACGAAGACAACTTGTACTTGTGCGTTTATATTCATGAGAACCTGTGGGGGGCAAGTATGAGGTTGGTGCACCCTAGAACTTGGTTTTAACCCCCAGTGACAAATTATTTTTCCACCGACGTTCCAAGGCGGTAACCCCATGGGTTCTTACTTTTGTTAATTGTTGGTGGTGTATTAGTTGAATTTGACATAAACAGATGCTCTCTTTTCCTCTCTTCTTTTTTGCTTCGTGGGTAGGCGGTGTTTTGTGAGTGTGGCGATTCCTGATATGCGTATTTCATTTTTAATATATATAACATAAGACCCGTGACGAAATATAAGTTCATGTTTTCATGTCAAGTCATGAATTTCGTAAATTAAACACATGTTCAATTTGCATTTGCTCCCTCATGTGTTTATTACTTGCTCACGTGTACATGATACCCTAAGGAACTATACAAATCAAAAGACATACAGCTACCTCAACGTTGTTATGAATGACGTCTATTCTATCTGACATTTTATTTTCTTCAACAACTGCTTTGGTCTGTTCTGCCATGTCGCTGGCCTCTACTGCATAAACTGAAACATGAAAAAAGTTTTAAATTGTGTTATCATCCGACTAAACGTTGAAGACAATATAATTTTTCTTATAACCTGTTAAGTTATTTATCCTTTACCAACAGACCAAAACTTCTTTTAACTCACGTTTGATTCTACAACATTGTATCCTTCAAACCATTCACCTTAACACGACCTTTAACAAATATATCTAATGGCTATGTATAAACTTTTTCGTACCAAAACAACATTGGAATACATTACTGACACGACATTCAATACAAACTTTAAAATTATAATGGAATTCTTTTTTAATTAAAATACAATGTTTACTAGAATAGAATTTAGGCAAATCTTTCAATACAAAGTTTCAAATAATTAGAGAAATCTGGCAGCTTGTTAAGAAATGGGAAGAGGATCGTCTTTAACTAATTCCTTGATAAATCGAATGGGATAACTAGAAAACATTTTTAACAAATAATTCATGTAACAATGATATCATATAGCTATATAGTATACAGACACTGAATTAGTGCTGCTTATTGCATGAATTGCCGAAAGATATAAACTTCTGAAGAGGTAATTAATAAGAAATCAATAAAACATTTCGCTACCTTTCTTAGCACCAGCTTGAACACAGAAGACTGACAGTATACCCGTACCCGCTCCAACGTCAGCGACAACCTTACCCCTGATTTTCTCATAATTCTTCAAAATAGCATATCTGAAATTATTGAAAAGTAAGGTAACCCTAAAATTAGAACCTAAGATGTTTTCATGACTACGTACCTAGACAATCTTTATGCCACGTTCTCAGCAGTGCATTTGATATCGTTTCCGAAAACGAAATAATGAGATTGTTTAAAGTGAACCATGTCAAATGAACTAACTTTATTATATCATTTGTGTTAAGTAAATAAAATCTGAAGATATCTGTTTACACAGCGGAAACTTTAGAAATATATGAAATTATATTGCCTCTACCGGAGAGCGAACCCACACCGTCACGAAGACAGCGCATAGACCTACAGACTGAGCTAGAAATATATTAAATATTGTTTATCGTTCAAACTAAAATCTATTTTATTTTTTTAATTAAAAATAGTTTTAAACATTATAAACGATCAATGTAGATTACATCACATCAAAATTAGGGGGCTGTACAAAATGTTCGTGTATTAATATCTTTTGGAGATAGATCTTTCATATCATGTTTTGGCAGATTTGATATTATAAACACTCTTAAGCAAACCTTAAAACACAGCAAAGCATAAAACATTTCCAGTTTTTAATTTAAATATATCAAGAAAATAAAAAAGTATCCACCAAATACCTAGGGTGATGTAGATTTTGTGAAAATTTCCCAGCTAGTTGTACTCCAAAAATTCAGAACATTCATTCCGGATATCATTTAAGTGATGTCTATATTACAATAACTGTGTAATGCTAACAGGCAAATACCGTAGCTCTGACTGTTTATTTAGCATTCAAACAGATATAAACAATTCTTAGAACTTGCTGACATCCTGGAGTAAAATATGGTGCCGATTAAACCGTTGATGAAACTAAACAGCTGTAAGTTTTTTTTCATAAAAGCTTACAAAAGGTGCAAAAGCTAGACCCCGATAGTTTGTTATAATGTGTGACATACGGAAAGCGTGAGATAACTTCAAGCGATTTTAGAAGACATACATTTTCGCTTCATTTATGAGGAGCAATTTTTCAGTAGATTTACCCCTGTAATCCATTTTTTTTCAGAAAACATCGGATGTTTAAACATTTTAATTTTCGGTATTAGGGGGAAATATCAGGCATCCAATGATGTCCTTATAGACCAAAACAGGAATCTAGACTTTCTTTCCTGGAGAGGCAAATAGGTCAAAGATCAAAGCTAATGCCATTGTTTTAAATAAATCGATGTAAAAATATAAACTCGTGAAAGAAAAGGAAAATATTATTATTATTATTTTGTGTTTGTTAGGGAGAGCGAGCAGTCAGGGATTTCAAGATATTTCGTTTAAAAGAAACTTTTTTTTTAATTTAATTATTTATTTTTTTTTCGGATAGAGGATCTGTCTAGTGGGAAAAGGACTAAAGACTAGTGTCAGGTAGAAAGGCTGTTCAGGTCATAGACTTACAAATAAATTAAGTGATGTGAACCATGTGTTCATTTGGAGAAGAATCTAATGAGTGGTTTTCAAGTTTTCGGAATGGTTCTAATTATCAAAAGGCTATAACAATGTAATAAAAAATCTGAGTTTAATCGAATGCTTGTGTAGGTGAGATATTTTGATAATAATTCCTTTGTTTTAGTTTGAAAACCATTACCAAAGTGGTTCAAAAGTAATAAGGTAATCTACAAAAACGCATAAAAGAGGAATATATTTCAGCTATTATTGTAAGAGAGATTTAACATGATCAAGTGGTTGATAATGATGAATTTCCTGAAACCATCTGTGCAGCAATAGAGAAGTTATTGTTTTGTAAATAAACCACAGCTAAATGTTTTGCTTAAAGGCTTAAGTAACATAAACAAAATGAAATAATCAATACGGAATTATGAAAACAAAATTGTTCAAGAACTGTGAATAATAAGTGTTTTGTTTTAAAAAATTGTATGCAGCAAAATTGATAAAGAGAAGTTGCTGATGACTTGGTTAAGGAATTTTCTGACAAACGAACAGTCCGACCGACAATCAGACTGACCGAGTTACCGAAATACTGACAGCCAATCGAAAATCAACAAACAATAGCCAGTATTTACCTCGTAGTCTTGCTAATTAATTTATTATAATAGGATAAATTATACAGTCAAGTACAAACTTGTATTTTTCAGTGTGGTTTCAGCGTTATACAAGATTAAGACTAAGTGTAAATGCCATTGAATGATTGACTATGTAGTAGCCTTCTTTGTTTTATCAAGATCACATTTCTTGAGAAAGACATTCTGTTTTAATCGAATTTAGCTATATTTCTCGTGGAAGAAAACTACAAATTATAATATCATCAACGTAAACACCAAACAAAAACAGCATAAAAATTAGATCAAAAGACAGACTTTATCACGAAAAGAGTAGATTAACATGCAAGCTGATTTGCAACATTTAAGAGTTTGGCAGTCACATATCACTCCGGTTGATATCATTATCTCGGTAGTGATTTAACGGAGATCTGCGTATCAAATAGGATAATAATCGACAAGTCGGCAGAAAGAGTATGAATTTACAAGAGAAATTTGTTGTTAAAACACTATCAAATTGCAAAATTTGCAAAATAATTTTTAAATGACTGAGGGTAAATACTAAAAAAAAACCTACGCGGTGAACTTTATAACTTTTGATTGTTTCTTTATATGAGACCCTGTTGGAGAAAATGTGAGGTTTGCGCCCCCTATAAAATTGGTTTAAACCACATTGGCAAATTATTTTGCAAACGACTGTTTCATTGCGGTTTCGTCTCGAATTCGTATTTCGTTAATATTTTGAAGAGTCTATTTCAAAATTGATCATTTTATTACCTATGATACGTTTTCCTCTTTACTTTTTGGCTGTGCGAAGAGACTATGTCCTCTGGATGTGGCCATTCCTTATATGCATGTTTCACTTTTTGATCAATGTCACTGATGAAAAGGTGCTTCTCCATGTTTTTAATCACACCGAAATAATTGGGAATATTAGGGGGAGGGATTTTTGTACAAGTGAATTATTTCTCTAACAATTTTCCTATTTCATTTTTTTTCTAGACTTGTAAAATCCAATGTACTTCTCCAAACGAGTAATATAATGTGTAGTAATGCGTTTTAATAGCCCGAGAACCATTCTATTAGCCGTTATAGTGTAGTGGTACGATCAACGACTTTCCCTATGTTTGCAGTAAAGCGTATTATATATAATTATGGTGATGATTTTGCTTGACAATTTGCTTAGCTTCTTATGCTTTTTGGTTGTCCGGGGAGTCTGTGTCTTCTAGAGGTGGCCATTCCTTATATGCATGTTTCACTCTTGTATACGTTTGTTTGCTCTTGCATGCAGCATTGTCGGTTTGATGGGTAGTGGGATCTCATTCACTTAGAAAACTTGTACTTGTCTGTTCGTATGTGAGAACCTGTAGAGAAAAGTCTAAGGTCGTTGCACCATAGAACCTTATTCAAATTCCTAATGTAAAATTGTTTCCACTGATCGTTCTTAGGCGGCAACCCTCATGTTCTTATTTTTATTAGTTGTTTGTGGTGCCTTTTAATTGATCATTTAATAAGCTCATGCACTCTTTTGCTGTACTTTTTGAGTAAGTGGAGAGGCTGAGTTGTGTGAGTTTGGCTATTTCTGATATGCATATTTCACTTAAAATATTTCTTGAATGTGTTATCATTTTCAAAGTATTTCGGATTGCGATTTAGGCATATTGCTGTTGTCATCGGTTTAAATAATAAATAATTCAAAAAGAAGTGTACAAAACAAAAGACATTGAACACAACACAATAATTGCGCGCACGTTTACATAGCTTGCAAAGCATAACTATTTGTCATGATCTTACAATATGTTTATTGAGATAAGGTTGATTTATAATCTTTATTTTAATAGATATTGGACCAAAAGTTAAAAATTTGTCCAATGTTTACAATTTATTTTGGCATTGACACTTTAATTTTTAATTCGGTTAATTATTTATGTTAAAACATCGGACTACAATAGCTTAAGTCTTTCATCATTACTAAAACATATCACATTGGCTCTTGCTAGAGAAAACAAAACATTTTAATAAATTTGATATTGTGTTTGTAAATAGAATTTGATTTTTAGAAAATGTTACTTCAAAACAAATAACTTTTTTTCAACATTATGATGAAAAGTATACTTTAGTCAATGTGATGTTACCTTAAAGGTTGTTCTTACCTGTAAGCGTTTGTTCGCACTGTGTCACTTAACATTTCTTCATGAACACTTATATCTGCATAGCTCCTGGAAAGAAAACGTTATGGTTTGAAGCGACGATAAATATATTGCTATCGGACAGACCTTATTCGAAGCAAAAAAATATATTAGAAATAAGAGTTGGTGTTGTTTAAATGTATAGATAACCCCAAAAGTCATACAAATAAGGCGACAGCGCCTAGCCAACCATGCAAATGACCGAAACAGTACATACCATCTGTATCCCTCCCCTCCACCCAAAAAGATAGAATAAGTATGATTATATATTTCCTTCCGCATGATTGACATTCTGCATGGTTTGAAAGTAGCATATAACCAACAAGGTGATTAAAGATGCTAACTAGACTAAAGTGAAGTACGGGGACACTTTTTAAAGCCGCCACACAGCGCCTTACACCAGCTGTAGTGATATAATAAATGTATAGATAACAGAATAAAAGTATTAACCAAAACCTCTTAAAACACACATCAATTAGTTACATTAGGAAAAAAAGATTAACATGAAAACAACTCTTTAGGTACACATTTTGGGTACCGGAAGCAATGAGAAAGCACACAAGAAAAGTCAACCACAGAATTGTCTTACTTAAACAACAAATGGATAACTTCAGACTTCAAATGCAACATGTGAAATTTCCCTTCTATGTCTAAATTGAAAATAGCTCGATTTAAAATGGCAATTGTCCTAACTGAAAAGTGCACTGTGTTAAAAGTGGTTCACATCTAATTGATTAAGAGAGCATTTCATATTTGCTATTGCTCTAAGCCTGTATGAATGTTCTAATATAAATTGTTATTAAATTAGTTGGTATCGAGCGACGGGAAAGATGGAGGAAAAAGTATTGAAATGAAAATAATTCTTTATAGTTATTAGACTCGATACTGTTTACTTTTGAAAAAAGCAAGAACATTTAGCATTCACAGCAATATTTAGTTTTAAAGAAAACTCTGCAATTGAGCATTGCATTACAAGCAAGCTGATTGTCTACAATGTTTTATGAAGGTATTGGTCTCAGAACATTTTATACTAAACAGAAAAAGAAACTTTCTCAAAGTGGAATGAAAGATTTCGGTTCAGTACACGCATATATCGTCAGGAAAGAAAGAAATTTACAGGAATGCATTTGGCTACGGCAAAATAAAAGTTACTAGGTTGTTTTCTTTTCTTAAGTACATGTAAAGCTTGGGTAATTCTCAAAGGATACTTCAATAATCGTACCTTCTGGACTACAACAGTTACTGTTTTGTTTTCCTATCTTGCATGGTATAAACTTCTTAATTTTACTCTCTATAAATCTACTAAAGACATTTCAACAAGAATATCGGATTCTATCATCATTTTAGAAATATGAGACATTGTTTAAAAACAAACTATATTCCTGCTTTAAAAGTGTTCTCCTATGTTCATTCAATAATAAATATCTGTAGAGGAACATTGAATCTCGATCTGTTTCTTTTGTCACTGTCATCGTTTTTTTTGTTGATTTAACTGCAGGGGCACTGGTCTTAGTATTTTCACTGAATGCCCTCCTTTTTTAATTAAAAATGTTATTACCTTTTTATGATTTACATACATGTATATGTTTGTGTGCTTTTCCAAGCAGAATTTATAAGTTGATGATAAGGGTTGAAGTTAATTCACCAAGAAAACTTTGACTTGTTTATTTGTAAAAGAACCTTTTGAGCTTGGGTAATTCTCAAAGGATACTTCAATAATTGTGCCTTCTGGACTACAACAGTTACTGTTTTGTTTTCCTATCTTGCATGGTAGAAACTTCTTAATTTGCCTCTATAAATCTACTAAAGACATTTCAACAAGAAAATCTGATTCTATCATCATTTTAGAAATATGGGACATTGTTTAAAAAACAAACAATATTCCTGCTTTAAAAGTGATCTCCTATGTTCAATCAATAATAAATATCTGTAGAAGAACATTGAATCTCGATCTGTTTCTTTTATAACTGTCATCGATTTCTTGTTGATTTAACTGCAGAGGCACTGGTCTTAGTATTTTCACTGAATGCCCTCCTTTTTTGATTAACAATGTTATTACCTTTTTATGATTTACATGTGTATATGTGTGTGTGTGTGTGTGCTTTTCCAAGCAAAATTTATAAGTTGATGATAAGGGTTGAAGCTAATTCACCAAGAAAACTTTGACTTGTTTATTTGTAAAAAACCTTTTCGGCAAGTGAAAGATTGGTTCAAAGGTGGTTTACGCTCTGGTTCTCTTTTCGTTAATTATTTGCAATGAATTATTTTAAAAGGTTAATTTACAAACCCATTTCCTATTCTTTTTCTGCTGCGCGGGGAAGCTATGATTTTGTGGGTGTGGCGATTCAGGATATGCATGTTTCATCTCTTTACTTTCATCAAACATAAAAATAACGCATCACGGCATTTAGAGTTTTTATTTTAAAAAATCGAAAGTTTCTTTTTCTGTTCAGTATATAATTCAAATAAATCCATATATAATACCCATTAGTGGGCAAACTTGTCTCCAGTTATTTAATCATAGGACGTAATAGACAATAAAAACGTATGCGTTCCAGGAACAAAAGGCGGATGACTTGATTGTTATTACATTCTCAAGAGAATTACAGACCAGAAATGCTCTGTCTAAAACCATCATTGAGAAATAATTGTTAATTGGATACCCATTGTCCAGCGATTCGTAACATGAGACATTTTCAACATTAAATTTGAATTGACAGATCTCCAAGGACTTTTGGACACTGAGTGATATGACGTTCTAATGAATCGTACTTTCAGGTTATTTAATCCATTTCCTCCTTTTAGCACTTAGTCTCGTAGCAAAAGCTATTTCCAAGCACTCTGGCTGTTGTCAGTTTATCTAATTGCGAGTCTTATCAAATTACACAGTTTTTTTAACGAAGCGACATTTTACCAACAGAACAACACAGAACGTCTTTAATTTACTGAAAATAAAATGTCACAACTTTACCGAAAATGGCTCGAGGAGAAATCCATCCTTCATCATCATGTACACAACTCGTCAAAACATCTCTTCACATTATTGATAAAACAACGCTGAATAGGACGTTCGACGTAAAATACTTTATTACAGGGTCGTTAGTTTGGTAAAATAGTTAATTGGGAAAATCCTTTTCTTTGTGATTAATTAACAAATTCTGTCCAATTATTATTGGTGATAGTGATGAGGAGTTTTGTGCACAAAATTGTATATAAATATTAAAAATAACAAAGGGCTATTACTCTGGTAAAATTGTTGAACTTATAAAGTCTACCTTGTGAACATGTATACTTTCTGCTAGGTAATATAAGCAAGTTTGAAAAAAAGTGAAATATGCATCAAAGAAATCTAGAAAATCGTGAATGAGGAGTGCAAGACGTAAGGACGGACGAACACTAATTTTAAAGCAGGTGCCTTAAATTTTGTAGATGCATAAAAGGTTTTCATATAAGTGCAAGCGTGATCTTCTTACAGTTGTTTACAACTATACTGATTAAAAGTTGTTTTGGAAAATGTAATTCTTTTTATACAGTTTGCTACGTTTTATAAATTCATCACACATTTCTAATTTTTCACTTAAAGATGAATTTGATATGGCTTTAACCCCCTTAACCAAAATCGGTGAAGAAAACATTGTATTTTAATACTGGGCTACTTTTTATGATTGTCACAATATTCTTTACGATTCATATACTACGTAAACAATAACTGTTAAAAACAAAATGTATATTTAAATATAATTATATTAAATATGTAATTATAACAGGTAACTTAATGGGAGATGAAGTCAGTAAATACCTACTTGAAATAATCTGTGTCTTGTTTACGGCGTTTGATGACGTCATAGTCACCGACGTCCTCACTCCCTCCGCTTCTGAAGCATGACAACACGTGCGCTATAATGTCCATCACAAAACAAGCAACATTCCATATCCATAAAATGTTCATAATGAAAATCGCATGCCGCTTCGCTAATTATATCAGAAACTGAAACAGCTTATGGACATGAATGTAATGGGTTGTTATAAACATTTATCTGCATTTCACATAGAAAAACTGTTTATAAGGTAACTTCCGCTACAGGCTTGGCTTATCCAGTTCCATTCCAAATTCATATAAGTTCCACAAATTAAGTTGCCTTCCAGTACGCGATAGTTTCACTTGCCTAATAGAAGGACTGAACATTTATCGTTAAACAAGCAAACGTTTAATTAACAACTCAATATTCACAACAAAGGCTCAACTCCAGTTATTTAAAAAACGTTTTACGCGTATTTGCTTTGAATCTTCGCCGAAGTCCTTATGGAAGTCACTTATCAAAACCGTTAACACACATCATGTTTGAAATCAGAAACATGAGATTTAAATTTCCCATACAACGCAAAAAATCAAGCTTCTCGGACCTTAGTATTTCAATGCACAAAAGTTAGGTTTGTTCAACGAACATTCGGCAGTATCTAGAGAAAACAAAACTTATTTTATATCTGGATGCCAAATCAATTAATTCCCATAATTATTTCCTTGTACGCGCCAATGCGATCAGAATGCATCCTCCACACAAATATAAATTAATAGCAAATATTCTCCAAATTAATATTTATTAATAGCAAATAACTTCAACGAAATAAATTCCATGTGTTTAAAATACGTCGATTCATTTATTGGAGGAAACCTAAATTCAAGCAGATTTTTTTCTGTATCGACACAAGTAATGATACAGAACCAAACATACTAAACACTTTATGATCATGAATTGGAATATTTAAACTTCAATTTGTCTTTAATAAATAATTCATTAATAAAATCCAATATTCGTATACAGCTCTTGCTGAGATAGACTTGCCTATAATCCCACTGCATTTATGAGTAGTGAACTAAGTCTTGCACTTTGCAGGTATGATAAATAAACAATTTTAAATTATAGCATTTCTCAATTCCAGCAAATCATGTTCTGTTTATCTAAAACGCGAACGCAGCTTTGTCATCGCCGACCGCGTGTGTTTCTTTATTCTTAGAATAAACGTGTGCATGTTATTGAAACAATACAATGCTGGTAGGTATCATAAATTATAACGAGGTAACGTTACAAACAAAACAATATTTTCTTCTAACAAACAATTGTTTTGTTCGAGAATAACTACAATAATTGCCTTCAAACGAGTGTGTCATCTTTTGTTTCAAACAAAATCTGTGTGTTGATTTATGTGGCCTCAGTTTAGGGCATGCTATGTTACGGAGACTGGCTTGGAGTAAATTCACCAAGGCAACGTGTACCTAAGAACCTTGATAAAACCACATAGTGTCATTTTTGCCAAAGTTAGTTCGAATGCTGGCGCCCTCTTTACAATTGATCATATTTTAATTACCAGACACTCTTTTCCTCTCTTCATTTTGGCGTATTTCATTAGTTTATCAAATTTCCAAAAACAAAGTCTTCTTCTGTGTTATTTATCGTGCACGCTTGAAAAAACAGTTCAGTGAAGAATATAAGCTACATATTTTACACAGGAAATATATTTTGATTAGATAATCTCTGATGGTGTTTTGCTTACGTAAAATCAGTTAATTTATTGATATTCCATGATCAAGTATTTTATCTACTGATATTAAAAACAAAATCGAATTTAGATCCCAAGGCTTGTTGCATCGGTTAAACTGAAACGCTTTTTGTTATACATACTGTTTTTTAAAACCTCTGGTTTTAACCAAAGACTTGTTCTGATACGATTTACTAAATGTCTTTATCGGTAATGTTACATTGTATCTAATTTTATTTGATAACAAAACTGTTTGAATCTTTCGATGGTTGAAAAATCAGTTAGAATTCTTTTCGCACAGCATCTGGATTGCCAGATGTTAAGCTTTATTGCTGATGTTTATACTGCTATAAATCTCACTGAAATAATTATATTATTCGGAGCATTCATAAAGTAGGTTCAAAGTCTTTGTTAGACATATATCTAACAGAACATTTTTTCTTTCCAACAAAAATTATTTCACACCTGTATTTACTTCAAACAATCTTGGAGTTCATTATTTGTTTTATTTGTTCAGACTGTTGTAATAAAGTCATCAAAGGCGGAATTTATGGCAAAAG
This sequence comes from Corbicula japonica, assembly GCA_038501625.1. Classification (NCBI taxonomy): domain Eukaryota; kingdom Metazoa; phylum Mollusca; class Bivalvia; order Venerida; family Cyrenidae; genus Corbicula; species Corbicula japonica. The sequence continues at coordinate 82,688 of JAZAYU010000172.1, forward strand.
AATGCTTCATTATGCAAAGGAACTAGAATGTGTCCCAGACACTGATGCCCCCAGTGCTGCAACAACATTTGTAATACCAAAGGGCGATAACTCTGGTTAAAATTGATGCAGAAAAAATACTTTATTTACGATCATCTACACACCCTGCTTGATCATCTCTGCAGGTTTGAAAGAAATCCGCCTCGTTTACAATCTCTAAAAATAAATTGATCATAAATCCACTTAACTTTAATATGCAATTAATTACATTGTAAAACAGTAATAGTTATATTTGAAAGGCGGTAAAATAATGGCAATAAACAGTATTATTTGCTCTTACTCTGTAACGATTTAAAGCTGTTCAGGGTGGTTTACTTCAACGTCTCAGTTGTGGTTAGTATCAATTGTACAATTGTACTACAGTATATAATGGCTGTAAATGATTGAACAGGAACGAGTTTCGACAAAAACCTGGACAAATCAGAACATATGGAGATCTGTTCAGAGTGAATTTTCGGAGTGAGTAACGATATAACGACTCTGGCCTTAAATATACTCATTCGTAAGTTGACTGTGAATGAATAATACATCGCATTTACATTGTTTACAGATCTTCTATACGTTAGTATTATAAATTCTGATATTTGAAAACACTTTATATATTCGTCCTGATACTTGACAAAGTACTTTAATGCCGGGTCCTTTCAGAACGGCGGGCATGGATTTTATAAGGTGTTTTATCGGCAAATTATCCTTGATAGCATCATCTCAAAAATCTAATAGATCTGCGGAAGTGTGCGTCCCAATCGGTTCAAGCAAACCACTTTATTTTTCACAATGTATCTTTGTTCATTTATGCAAATAATTGATTCAAAAAAGATTTGCTAATCATTTCACAAATAAAATTATTATCACTAAAATTGTTCACGTGGTGTTTTCTCATTTTTCTATTTTTTCCCCAATCTGATGTGATTTATCACAGAAATCAAGAACTTCAAATATCAATTACAAAATCTTCTACGAAATGTGCTAAACTTCTCCCACGCAATGCAAATAAAAGATGGTTTTCTTTTCTCCTGCCATTATAAATGTCTGGCCCTGACTTTATATTTCAAACACATTGAGTCTCCTGGCATAATATTACAAAAATGTCTTGACCTGATTTTATAGTTATATCACATATATTCGCCTGGCCCAACATTACATACAATTAAAAACAAGTACAGGTTTTATACTGAATCATACGTAAATAAAACTTATCAGCGCATTTTGTGGAGATGGGGTGCTTTCGTCTGATTTTAATTAGATTAGAAATTTTAAATAGATTTAAATACTTTTATCATCAATAATTATTAAAAAAAACTATTAACATGACAAAACTTAAAGCAAGTATTTTATTTCATATTTACATAAAAACAATAGATTTCGAAAACTACATTTGACAAATGTGCGATTCTTTCATGAAAACAAATGTTTACAGATTGATAAATGTGTTTCCCAAAAATATTATCATCTCTAAAACATGTACATGGTGTGTTATTTTTTAAGTCTGCCAGCTTCCTATCCCCCAAATTGTAGCGATTATCTTAGAAATCAAGAAATATCAAATTTATTGTTATCTTAGAAATTGGTTCGGAATGCAAACTCAAAATGTGTTTGCTTTCTTTTGTCAGCACAGCCTTTGCTTTCTAGCTCTGGCACATATCTTTAACATATCTTAATCGAATAAACCACTTTCTATTAAAAGAAGTTGCTATCAAACTCAGCTAGAAGTTACGTTTAAACAAATATCGCTCAAGAAGCGGAAATAACAACCGTTGTTGTTAATTTTACCTGCTCGTCAATATAACCGAATCTGAAATATTATACAAGTTGTCGTGTTTGGTGGCTTTCAAAGTTCTTTTTTCTCTAGTTTACATTATAATAACAGGTTTAACACGGCACCTCTTTCTATGCGCACTAAGTGTAAGTAGACTATTAAATTATTGATAATTGACCACGTCTTTCCAAACAGTGACATCACGTATCAATCTATATAGCGATAAACAACAATGTCTTTGCAAACAGTGACATCACGATTTAATCTATATAGCGACAAACTACCATGTCTTTCCAATCAGTGACATCACGTATCAATCTATATAGCGACAAACTGCCAAGTCTTTTCGAACAGTCATATAACGTTTTAATCTATGTAGCGATAAAGTACCATGTCTTTCCAAACAGTGACATCACGTTTCAATCTATATAGCGATAAACTACCATAACTTTCCAAACAGAGACATCAAATATCAATCTATATAGCGATAAACTACCGTGTCTTTCAAAACAGTGACATCACGTATCAATCTATAAAGCGAAAAATACCATATCTTTCCAAACAGTGACATCACGTATCAATCTATAAAGCGAAAAATACCATATCTTTCCAAACAGTGACATCACGTATCAATCTATAAAGCGAAAAGTACCATATCTTTCCAAACAGTGACATCACGTATCAATCTATATACCAGTCATATAACGTTTTAATCTATGTAGCGATAAAGAACCATGTCTTTCCAAACAGTGACATCACGTATCAATCTATATAGCGATAAACTACCGTGTCTTTCAAAACAGTGACATCGCGTATCAATCTATATAGCGATAAACTTGAAGTAATGTTCAGCTTAGTTCTTTCCCTCATACGCATAATTCCGGCTATCCGAAATTTATCTTTCCATTGCACGCAATTAGTTTCCTTAGAGAGATTTCTGTGGCATGTGGAGAAAAAGATACACAATCAAAATAAAATCAAATATTGATGCCAATTTGTTTTTATCATATAATTATTTTCTCGATAGTGCAATTGGGACCAGTATGCACTGCAATAAAATATAAATATATAGTCCAACTATAATGCCGTGAGTCGCCATACAATTATTTCTGCTAAAAAGCATTTCATTTCTAGTGCGTTCTACAAAAATATTTAAAAACGATGATTTATTGCAAAACAAGGTATTGTTAACTTTCTTAATTTTAGCATCTTTCCAATTATGTTGTTGGAATAGGCAATATTCAAACGAACGTCTTTATCTTCTTCATTTAGGAGAGAAATCGTTTAGTATTCCGTTATTTTGTTGTGTGCTATTGCGTGGGTTAAAAGGGTTTTAGAGTAAAGAAAAAATATTATTCAATTACCTTAGCTTACGAGTCTCCTGGGATTTGAACCATTTTATACCAACTTTCTTTAAGGCAATTATATAACAATAAGAAAAAAACAACAGAATATTGTCCGATACGTCCCAAAACTACTACTAGACAGAAAAAATGACCCTCAATGACTTGTATAATGTATATGACTTTTAACTTACCAGTTTCCTTTCACATTATTTTGCAAACTGATGTCTGCTTGCCGACACAGTTCAAACAGAACTCTAATGCAGAACACTAAAGCTTTTAAAGAGGACTTGATTCCATTTGCTTGTAGGAGAAATAGTTCCAGAAAAATGCTACAGTAATGATATTTTCCCAAGCTCCTACACCCCAACAAAACATCACTAATTAAACTGTAGACAAACTCTTATTTTCTAATTTTACCAAACAGATTCAGATTATCTTAAACAATGGTACCGACGTACTGAAACTTTTTCTTAGAGTAAACTATTATCCTTCCCATATTTGTAAGAACGAAACTGTGACCTGTTGAGAACGAATTTCTGCGTTATAAATCCCACAATGTCTGGTTTGTATGGCATTTACAATGTACATGTACTTTGTTTACATGTCTTATACAATTAATATAATAAATTTTGATATTTGAAGACACTTTTAATCTTATTCTTCATGATACGTGACCAGATACCTTTAATGCCGATATGTTCCATATTATAACGAAGTTCGTGGTTTTATACTTTTGATTTTATCGGCAAAGTATCATTAATAGCCCCTCCTCAAATATCTACCTCATCTGCAAAATTGTCCCAATCGGTACAAACCACTTATTTATTCACGATGCATCTTTACGTTATTTAAACATATAAATATTTCAAGAAATATTACGCTAATCATTCCCAGATAAAATTATTATCACTAAAATTGTTCACGTGGTGTTTTCTCATTTGTCTAAATGTATTTGCCCCAATCTGATGTGATTTATCGCAGAAATCAAGTAATATCAATTACGAAATCTTCTAAGAAATGTGCTAAACTTCTCCCACGCAATGCAAATATAAGATGGTTTTGTTTCCTCCTGTCAACATAAATGTCTGGCCCAGTGACATATAGTTCAAACACATTTAGTCCACTGGCACAATATTACAAAAATGTCTTGACCTGACATATACTAATATCACATGGTCGCCTGGCCAAATATTACATAAAAATTAGTACAGAAACAAGTACAAGTTAATAATATACTGACTTGATATGGACATCGCATCTGAGTCAATGTTTTTGTGGAGATGAGGTGCTTTCGTCTTATTTTGTTTAGATAAAATATATTTACAGTAATAGCTAAACATTCACAGGTAGATGTAAAATACTTGTATCGTCAAGTCAATAATAACTAAAAATTAACTAAACAATTTAATCAAATGATTCATTTATATTATACATAAAGATAGTATTTCGAAAAGATTGGAATATGTGCGATTCTTTTGTTGAAACTTTAATTTATTTACTTTATTTAAAACTAAATTTATAATAATTGATTCATATCCAAAAACTATTATTATCATAGAACATGTAGCCGGCATGTTATTTTCTAAATATCCCAACTTCTTATCTAGCAAATTGACGAGATTATCTCCGAAATCAAGAAATATCAATGTTATCTGAGAAATTGGTACGAAATTTAAACACAAAATGTTTTGCTCTCTCTCCTGTTAACGCAGCCTTTTCTGGCTCTAGTCCGTGTCTTTAACACATCTTTATCGAATGAACAACTTTCTTTTAAAATTTAAATTTATCAAACTCACTAGAAGTTACGTTTAAACAAAATCAAACCAAATTCGTTTGGAGCATAAAAACTGTTTCTCATTAATTATACTAATAAACGGATGAAAGGCTATGTGAACAACAGTGTCAAATAAAGGCCGTTAGCACAATACATATATTCGAGTAAATATTGAGTTGCGCTCAACCCGGGACTTCGGCGCGTGAGAAGTAATATGCATTTCCATTACTGCTCATGAACAGGTTCATTCAAACCGAGCCTGCAATATTTTACAATTTGTCGTGTTGTGTAGCTTTGAAAGTTCCTTTCCCAGGCGTTCTCAATATAGGTAGACTATTTAAGCATTCGTAATTAACCATGTATTTCCAAATAGTGACATCACGTATCAATCTATAGAGCGATAAACTTGAAGTAATGTTAAACCTAGATCTTCTCGTAATCCGAAATCTATCTTTCTACTGCATGCAATTGGTTTCCTTGGTGATTTTTGTGGCATGTGGAGACTTAGAAACAAAATAAGAATCAAACATTGATGCCAATGTATTTAAATCCTACAATTATTTTCTCGTTAGAGCCCTTGGCATCAGTATGCACTTTAAAAAAACATAAACAACTATCATTACGTGTGTCGCCATACTTATATTGCTGCTAAAAGCATTTCAGTTCTACAACGTTCTACAAAAATTATTAACAAACCATGATAAATAGGAAAACAAGGTATTGCTATATTTTTGTTTTAGTTGTTTCAAATAAATGATGTTAAAAATGTATTTTCATTTAGCAGCCAAGGAAATTTGGAAATATTTGAATTTATAAAAATTCGTCAGTCTGATTTGGAAAATGTAATTTCTTTCAGAAACTAACGACATTTGGATAATATTTCATTTTTTCACTTATTGTAGATCTCAATAAACTTTCCATTTAAACCATATTTGTTACTCAAATTAATTAAATTCTTTCAACGATTCAACCCTTTGCTATTTTCAAGAATTAGAGTATATTTTACCTATATAATATAATACTCAAAAGTTCTAAGTGCACAATAAGTAAATGTTAATTTCAAGTTATTTGATAAAACTTTTCAAACTAGTATATCGTAAATTAAGATGATAGTACGCAACCTAATATTCAGAAAGGGCCTAGAAATGTGATTTCGTTGCACCCCAGGGGGGAAGGGGGGTGGGGGGCAAAGATTGACTGGTACCGTTGGAAAGCTTAGGATGTCTGCAATAAGAATTCACTTGTTAGACATTTATAAAGTGGTGCATAACCATGGCAACCAGGTTTACATGACCACGCCCATAGAAACAACTATTTTTACACACCACATAGCAACTTGCCTATATCATTTACATAACACAAACAAAAGTTCTTTTTATTTGTTGCAACTGTATAATAATGAAAAGAAAACATGTTTGAGTGATTTCAGCAGCAGTTACTTCCCTTGTTTTGTAAGTATCCCATGTATGTTTTATCAGTTATTTCCCTTATTTGTAGTTACGCCATTGCTGTTTATCTTCTTTTCTGTAACAGTAAAGTTATTAATGTCCTTTTAACATTTTTCAAATTCAAAATGGTAAGTTAAAATGATATACAACCAATTTGCTAGTTATTTCTGGACCAAATATGTTATATTTAGCTGCTTATGAGATATAGAATTAATGCAATTAATGACATCACGGTTTTGTAGAACCATACTCTTTGAACACATGTTTACGTGTAGTGATAAATTTACAACTTTTATTATGAAAATATAGATCTAAATAACAAACCATTATTATTATTATCATCATCATCATCATTTTTATTACATGAAGATTTTTTATTACCATAATCTAATGTGTTACCCTATTGCTAATTCAATCATAATATTCATGTTTTGAGATGAACAAGCAAGAAATATAGTGTTTAATTGAATAATTGTGCTTGAAAACTGTAAGTGTTCTTGAAACTTGCATGACTTCAAATTTTCAACATACATAGCATATGTCACTCATTAAAATAAGGCTTGTTATCTTGTTTTTATTTGTTTTTAATGGTCTTAGCTGATATCTATTTGAAGAAATTAATTATGTGTGCTCTTTGCAATGTCCTGATGTTTGTTAGCCCTGTGTAGATTTCTAATTACATTGACAGTCGTTTTTTCAACTAATATTACTGATTTAATAAAGTATTTTCTCTAAAACTGATATTGTTGTACAAAGAACTGAACAGATTTACAAAACTGTTTCACAACTATGCAATCATTTTAGATTAAACTACAAAATAATAATAGTAAGTGGTTCATAGTATATACTTTGTTATGTTATGTGGTTAAAATGTAAAAGTATACAAATATTGCTTTGAAAAGTGTTACAAACAAAACTAATTAAAATTAATTATTTGTTACCTACTTATTTAAGTTATGTTTTAAGAAAGATGACTTAGAATAAAGAAAACAAATTTCTAAACCGTGTTATAGATTGTATCTAGATTACCCAAGAGTCACTCATAATGTGAATATGAACTTTCTTTTAACTATATTTACTAAAACAAAGTTGAAAGCACCAGTTCTGGTCTTTTAGAACAATAATAACTGATATTACTGTTAAATAAAACATGTGAAATAAGAAAAATAAATTGTCCTAAATGAAACATTATTTTTTTCATTGTTCAAAGAAAGCAGAATTTGTTCAGAATTCCTTAAGATTTTTGTAGAATGTTATTTCTCTTAAAGACAAATAATTGTTAAAGAGAAACATCCTAATTTGAAAGACAATCTGTGTAATGCAGGAGATGGTAAGCTAATAAACAAACTTATGTATAATAAATTTTTTAGGTAAAATTCTTTTACTTGAGTTAAAAAATTGCTATATAATGCTCATGCTGTTTCAATGTTTTACAAATTCTAAACTGAACCTTAGTATTTTAGATTTATAAAACTACTTTTAAAAACATTTCTAACAACAGATAATTTAATCAGCTAATTTGTGTAAAGTTTAAATTAAGTAGCTTTTAAATTTGTTATATATCAACATATATTTAACACAATATAATATGATATAAAAATATTTATCAAAATGTTAAATAACTGTTTGCAGTTTCTTTCTTTTCTTTTCTTATTATTTTTCTGATTATTAAAGTAAAAATTGGTAACATATTATAAGATGACAAAAGAAATATATAAAAAAGAAATAGATCAATAAAATGATAAAAATATGTTAATCTTGTTTATTCATTCTTTTTTTACAATTTATTAAAACAAATTAATGTTATCTGTCTCAATTCAGAGTATCTGGACTTAGCTTTAGACTGGATGCAACAGTCCATAATTAGTGTAAAATTAAGCTGTACTACAATGTTGTCACTGAGCCATATTGATAGGTTTATTGTTAATTTAAAAAGATTTTTAAAAAAAGGACGACCATCGGCATCATACACATTTATTTCAAGACATATTGAGCAGTACACAGATCATTAACCTCTAAAGTTTAACAATATTTAAATTAAAAATTCATTACTGTTTAATATCACCAGCATCAATAGCTTAATTTCCTTTTGTAACATAATTCTTATATATTACCTATTTTAATACAAGATACATAAAGTGCAGGAAGGTTGTTAACCTATATACTGGAATAAGATATTGGTTTATTAAAACAAAACTGGCACTGATTTGTTTATTGTTATCACAGCAACAGTCATATTACCTCATCTTACTTATGGTTATAGCAGTGGCTACGCATCAGTTACAGGTAATTTTAATGGAGACGTGTATTGCTTGTCTTTGAAAAAAATAAATAATAAAAAAATCAAATGATATCATGAATAAAAAACATTTTTTACTCATAATATTCTTGATAACACACTTATAGCTTATCAAACGCAAATAATTAATTATTTCATTTTTATTACTAACTTGAATTTCATAATTTCTAAGTCACCTTTCTTTGAGAACAATTGATTAAATTTATCACTAGAATCACTATTTCTTATGGATATAATTGTAACTTAAAACAGAAATTCATCTTAAAATGTCTCCTTTACTAACTAAGTGCAGGCTGATGTGTGATGGTTCTTAAAATACATTATTGTCGCAATTTATCATGAAAGAAGGTATGTAATTTATATCGCTATTGTGCAGTAACTAAAATTGGTTAATACGTTCTTTTGGGTAACATGTTTAAAAATGGTGATTTATGATATTTATTTTTATTATGATATATAGATGCTAACTAATAATTAAAACTCATGAAGAGGTGTATTTAAACAAAAACAATTACACCAAAACTTCAAATTTATTAACCATAGGCATAAGTATATGATATAGCATAATACTAAAGTCACATATAACTAAAGTTATGGATATTATTAACAATATGTTTAACAAAGTTTACCTTTTAATCACACAATATGTCTTTCAGAGTTTATTTCTTTATAATTTATTTTATTTATAGATAATTTCTTTGCTATCTTTGAGATGGGATTTTTTTGCATTTTTTCAGATATTTTGGTTTTTGGAATTTCCAAAGATATGTATTTATATTCATACATTAAACAAGAAGTGTGTCTCAATGTGACTTTATTACATTTAAATACTGCATTCTTATTTATATAACTCCTTAGGAACTTATTTATATTAATAAATTAAACAAATAAAACAGAAATTACTTGCAAATGCAAGTAAGAAATGTTTCATACAACTTTTTAAACTAGGTTTGATGTTAAGTAACATATCTTAATGACTATTTATAGACCTATACCTAAGGTTGCAGATGTTTTATTGCATTAAAAATTAAAAGACATCTTCCTGGTGTAGAAAAAATAGGTTTATTTTAGAACTTTTATAATTGCCAATTATTTCTTCATAGCGTAAAATTTTCTCAAAGGTCACATATTCAAATAGGCGTTACGGTTAAACGCCCCGCTCGCCAGAAAGCAAACATGCAAAATGCGTAGAATGGTATAGGCTTTCAGAAAAACATAGCCTTCAAAAATCCCCAAGAGGGGGAGGGGGTCTATTGGCAGCTCAAGTTCTAATAAAGATTCATTGTTAAATGGTGTTACTGGAATGTTGTTGAAATTGTACTGTTTTAATGTTTGAAAATATTAGTAATATGTAACTGCATAACTAAATTGAGAAAAAACGTATGTAAAACATACGTTAGCCAGCTCAGCAATAACATTTAACCATACAAAACATATGATTATGTGGTATTTTGAAATAAACTATTTAGAAAAATCAAATTCATATCATTGCATTTAATGTAACGTATTGTATTTTAAATGGTTACGTAAATTACTCAGAAAAGGGCAAAATCGCACCCAATTTTGATAAAAGCACATTACCTAACACTAGTTTTATTCATAATAAGTAACATTGTACTGAAGAAAATAGTCTTTTAAAAGATAACTGGTCTTGGGTTGAAGCAATGCCTACAGAACAATTATTATATATTACATTTGGCTCATGTAAAATGGGTAGTGTAACAAGTAAATTCTGATTGTAGACATCCTAAGCTTTACAACGGTACCACACAACCTTTACCCCCCCCCCCCCCCCCCTGGGATGCAACGAAAGTGAAATTTTCCTGAGCCAGGTTGGCTCTTTATGTTCAACACAATCCATTACGTGTTCAAGTGGGTTTTTAGGAAGTCACTTTATTTTAGCACATTACTTTGGGAATATACATAGCCCAGTGACACGTGTGTTTAATCATTTCCAGTGGTAACAAGAAATATCTTTAAAAATAATAAACGGCGTAGATTGTATATGAAATGATGCAGTTTGTAGTTGGTATTATTCACTTCATCTTTATTTGCTTGTAAATTAAATAATTTCATTGTAAATCCTTCACAATGACTTAATAGCGGACTCGCAGTTTTTCAGTGTAACATATTACACGTAGTTGCCAGATTTAAGACAAGTAAGCACATTGTTAAATCCTCAGTCGCGATAAAGAATGAGTTTTATATAAGAAACGTATTGTAAAAGGCATTGGTTGTGTTTATCCTAAAAACATAATGTATCAGATGATATATCAATTGCTGAAAGAATAAAATATATTTAGTGAAGACTTCAAGACTTACATAGCGAACTCATTGTTTATATCGCGTAGCATATTATATACAGCTGCCCGATTTAAGAGACGGGTAAACATTTCAATTACTGAAAGAGCTGTGATAAATTTCCATTAACTAAATACTCACAAATATTACAATAATTCAAGCTCGCAGATTTTATTACTTAAATTTTCAGCTTTACCGTGAAAGTGTAACATCGTTTTCATTAAGCCATTTCCACTTACTTTCACTTTCATTTTGTATAGGTTGATATAAAAGAGTGACTGTATTGTTGTTGACAAAAAATCCTAGCCAATGACGAGTACTGTAGTGTGCCTCATTTCAACATCTTTCAACACAAGAGAATAGAAAAGATCTAAACGTCACAGCAATAATCGTTTCAAGCAGTGTATTAACTAATTGTTTAAAAATCCCACTAGGTACCTCTTCACCCTGCTAGATGCCTCTCCGGTGGAAATAGCTACCAATCGAAATAGTTTATTTAATTTTCCCGTTGCATAATAATATAATACGAGTATTATTGACAACACTTCATTGGTTAATAAATTAGGTCAAAAGTGAGCTTAGACAGCTAACGCCGAAAATAATGTAGCGTTTTCGATAAAATAGACCGGCAATTCCCACGCGCATTTTAATATTTTGACAAAATAAACGACAAGGTTTAATCAATTTATATTAGTTTTGGTTGTAATTTATTAGTTAATAGCCAATATTTAAACGAAAATCTTGTTTTGTTGTTGTTGTTTTATTGTTGGGCGTTCTGTTGTGTAGTTTTCTGCTATTGCTTGGACCAAAGGATTATTGGAGTCACAAAATAATAATCATTTAACCTGAACTAACGAGTGTACTGGGATTTGAACCATTTTATTCTAGCTTTCTTTAAGGCAGTGGTATAACAATAAGATGAAAGCGGAAACTGTCCAATACGTCCTAAAACTAATAAGCAGAACAAATGACCATCAATTATTGTATCAAATATAACTGTAAAGTTGTCTTTCACATTACTTTGAAACTGTCCTTTCCTTCCGACACTGTTCTATCAGAAGTCAAATTCAGAACACTCAATTATTCATTTGCTTTAAGAAGAAGTAACTACAGAAAATGTTTAAGTACTCATGTTTTCCTAAGACAACGCCCCTCTAAAAATCTCTAGTATGAAGAGTAACATGCCTTTGCTGAATTTTGTGTTGAAGTAAGTTGCGAAATAGGAACCAAACACATTTGATCTTAGAATGGTATTATTCTGAATATACCGTATTAAGGTTTCTGAAACATATTCCTTGGGTTGGGTAATGCAAAAACAAAAAAGTATTTTTTCTTAGAAAGTTGAGTTCTTTTCAAAATAAAAAATGAGACAATATCATTGCAAACACTATTCTGAATAATATGTTGCATATATTATGAATAGCACACAAATCACAAGATAAACACAAGTCTACTAAAAATCATATATGCAAAGATAACAATGATGCTAAAGATGATCCATAAATATAACTACAATACGTTGTTGAGATAATACTGAAATGAAAATCCAACTTCAAGAAATTCGAGAAAGACCCCCTCATGTCTACTTTCGGTTTCCAGGGCAGATCATTTTGATGTATCGTTTCAAAACTCGGCATTAATTCTCGCTGGCAGACCAATGAAAGTTTAGTGATCGTATTTAAGTTAAGATGCTCAAGTTATTTGAAAAAAATACTACTTCAGGTGCACTTGTCTCGGTAAGGTCATTTAGTATCCGCCCCTTTGGCTTTTCAATGCTACTAGCTTCTTATGTTTTATATGTTTGTGTGCTTTTGCATGCAACATTGTTTAGCTGATGGGTGGGTTTGAGTTATTTCACTAAGACAACTTGTGCTTGTTTTGTGATTGTTAATATGAGTCCCTGTTGGGGCAAGTGTGAGGTTAGTGCACCCTAGAACCTGGTTTAAACCCCCAGCGGAAATTTGTTTTGCCACTGACGGTTCCAAGGCGGTATCCCCAAAGGTTCTCTTTTTCGTTTATTGTTTGTGACGTATTATTTGAATTGACATACTCATAACAAACATGCTATCTCTTCCTCTCTTCTTTTTCGCTGCGTGGGGAGGCTGTATTTTCTGAGTGTGGCGATTCCTGATATGCACTTTTTTATTTCACTTTTTTTATAAATGTATTTTGGGTTGAGCATTACTAAGAATAAACAGATGTTAACATTACCAAATTTACATCGAACAGACACATACAGAAGGAAAATACCGTTTCCACAAGAAATCTTGTACCTCTTTTTAAAACTTCTAGGAAAAATGGTGCATATGTCATGTAAACACTTATTTACAATAAAAATACAGACATTTTTAGTTGTACTGCAAAATGTTTTGACCTTCAAACCGAAAGAGGGTAGTCTTCCTCAAATTTCTTGAACACTCTTACATTATTTTGACGAATCGCCACAACTTATTGTAGATCAGCATATACTTTCCAGGTATGAGTGGTTTTGGTCCATGAATTTCAGAGTTCTCATGTAAACGGATTTTCTTTTGTTTTAGTATGTGCTTGGTTATTTGAACACGAATTAGACACGAATTAGACTGAACTGAGATTGCAACATTAGTACATCCTTAAATAAATACATTTCTTTACTAAAATCTTTGTGGCAATGAGTATTTTCCCCAAAATTCATTTTTGAAATTTTAGCCAGTTTTCGCCATTTGTAATGTTTGTCTCCCTTTAAGGTTGATTCACTGTGAACGCAATGCTCATTGTCATATGTAAAGAATCGTTTGTGATGGACCAAATTTGGTAATGTTTACATCTGTTTATTCTTAGTTACGCTCAATCCGGAATTCATTTACCTAGCCTCCTGCCAACAAACTTTCGCTTAGCAGAACCAGTATCAGTAATCGAAAGCTCTGATTTATTTTCAAATTGTTGCATTGATTTTTCATAAGTCCTGTGCCTTTTTCGAGTCGATTCCACAATTATCAATAAAGCTTATATTTGCACTTAACTTTTTAATTAAAGTACAAATTTGCCACAATAATGCAGCGAAAACTTAACAAAATACAGTTCGATGATCAACTTTACCTTTAAGTTACTCTTTGACATTAATTTACGCATAATGGAAGATTACTGTTTTATTTTGCGGAAGTTTAATTTTTGTTCAGTATATATAACCATAAATGTTAATGCTTATAGACAAATAACGTATTTTATAAATAATTAGAGTCTGATCCAACCAGATATAAACATTTCCGAGAACTTGTTGACATCTTGGAATGAATAATAGTATTGATAAAATCGCCGATGAAAGGAAACAGTAAACAGCTTTCCTTATACATGGTAACATGTGAACACTAAACATCCGGAGTGTTTACATGTATAAATGCTGATTTAAAGTGCTGTACGAGAAAAATCAGCAAAGTTTGGCGGAGGTTTAAGATAACATACATGACGGCAATATATACGGAAACGCCTGAATCTACTTTTAAAAATTAATTTCTTTTGAAAACAATTGAGTTGACACATGTTTGCAAGAAGTTCATTACTTACAAATATAAAAGTATTTCATTTTAAGAACATTAGTGGGTGCAGACTTCATAGTCATAGACAAAACTGAAAGTATATCATGTTCATTAAGCGTAGTTTGGCAATAGTTGGCGGGATTCCGGTCATACCAGAAGTTCATTTTATCAAGTTCAACATTAAGTGTAGTTTTGCCATAGTTGTCGGGATCCCGGTCATACCAGAAGTTCATTTTATCATGTTCACATTACGTGTAGTTTGGCCATAGTTGGCGGGATTCCGGTCATACCAGAAGTTCATTATATCATGTTCACATAACGTGTAGTTTTGCCATAGTTGGCGGGATTCCGGTCCTACCAGAAGTTCATAGAGCGATTTAATTTTATTTTAATATACCAAAATAAAAAAAAAATAAAAAAATTCTCGCAAAAATCATTTGTTAGGGGGCATTGAGGTCAGCTCTCAAAGGACATAGGATATAATATACCATTCCAATTTTGTTTTTCTTAAAAATAAAGGTAGTTGAGAAATATTTTCTTCGCGGTATTTTAGGAAGGGCAGATATGGAAGTCAAGATAATTACATTTACTAGAAAAGTTATTTTATCATTTATATTTATCGTTCTTGTGAATATGTAGGTGTTCGCTCGTTTCGGCTTCTTGTTTTCTATAGAAATGTCTGAAGTTAATAGACTCGTTCCTTTACCTAGTTCCAGCTTTCTCGTTTTATTTCAAATGAAAGAACATGTAAAATGTATAGTGTATTACTTCATAATATTCGTAAGAAAATGCGTTATATAACATTATCCAGGAAATATCCACGTACACATTCCCAAAATCAGCTAAATTTAACTGATTTAAATAGCAATCTGTAAGTATCTGAAAGAGAAACATGTACAAATGCATGTAAAAAACACCATCTCAACCCACACCATTTGATTTGGTTGTATTCCATATCACAATGACGATAATAATGTAGTCGTGCTATTCTCTAATGCTTTAAAAATGCTTTCCGAATTATCTAAGATTTAAGCAACATTAATTACCGAGTTGTCTGAAAACGTGGTAAACTTCTCCCACGCAACGCAAATACAAAATGCCTTTGTTTCTTCCTGTCACCCTACAATCTGGTCTAAGCTCATGTCTATAACACATATTTATTCCCAGTTGTACCAACTAGGAAAACACCGGGAAGCTTCAGTTCTGACAAACAGCTCAACTCCATCCCCACTGGCATTACTTTTACACAAAAAATAGAAACAAATGCAAATTAATAAGAAAAAGTTTAAGCAACTAAAGCGTTTTTGTTGTTTTGTATTGTTTTTTTTGTGTGTTTTTTTGTGTTTTTTATTGTTTTGTTTTTTTGGGGGGATATGTATTTACTTCAAATTGACTTATATAATGATCGTTGCTCGTGTTCTTCATTCCTTCCGTTTTTGCAAAAGTAGATTTGGTGCTTACGAAATGTTTGCTACAAATTAAACAATTAATTAACATTCAAAGCAGTAATCTTTACGAGTGTTTCTTTCTATAATAAAATATTGACAGATTTCTTCTGATGACTGCTAGATCAATATCATAACTAAAAACCGAATAAAAACGAATTTACGAAAACATAACACAAAGGAAGTTCACAAGAGTTAATCGTATCCTCTAGTAAAATAATATCACTGAATGTGTTAACGCCTTGTAAGTTTCAAATTCTGCCAAATTTCTTTCTCCCAAACTGACGTGATTTATCTTAGAAATAAAGAAATATCAATTACACAATTGTCTGAGAATTAGTGTTAAACTTCTCCCACGCAATAAAAATACAAAACATTTTGTTTCTTCCTGTCAACAAAACGATTTCTGTTTGCCATTGACCCATACTTGTGACACACTTCTATAAAACCATTATTACAAACTCAACTCTAATCTAGGTTTTCAAAAAAAAATTTTGTCGGAAACAAAACTGAGGCGATCTCGATAGTCATCTATTTGGAACTTTTAACCTTTGCAATTAAAAGTGGTCAGAATTAAAAAAAAATGTTCATAAAGGAAACGCGTATATTGGGTTACCACTAATAAAATAACTAACGCGAATTTGATCACTACAATGACTGCTTTCCTTCCGATGCCTGGCCTGCTTCCTCCTTAATGACTTTGATAGAAACATGAAATTCTTCTCCGTTACAAGCTGACCCGACTGTAACTGATCGCAATTCAACATAACACGTGAATGAATTTTAAACAAGAATCGGACAAATGCAACGTAACCGGAGTTAAAAGAATGAAATCAGATTTTCAAGCATGTTACCACGCAACCCATTAGTTATGGCCTGTTTGTAAACCATCGCCGCAGGCCTGCCCTAAAAAGACATTCGTCAACATAATAATCATTGACAAGATTTCGTAATGAAATAGATAAAAAAAATCCGTACCATAGGCACAATCCTTCATTCATATTTTGTTTGTTTGATTTAACTTACCTTACATAAAATATCCCGGGACCAATAATAATTTCTCATTAACGGCCGAGATATTCTGTGTGGAAATAAAAAGCACATTTTTTGTGTTTAAGAAATATGCTGCTGGCCGGTACATGTATATTTTCGTGTGTTTTGTTAAACTGCGACACTATTAGAACATTGGCGTCTTTATTGAAACTCCCTAAACAGCCTTAAACTTTTGATCCAGTGTACGGTTTACGATCATCCATGTCTTTCACAACATTAATAGTGCCACTCATGTAAATCTAAAAAAATCATAAAAATTTATGATTAAGTTATTTTCAACTCTGAACCAGTTCTTCCTGTAATATGCAGACATTGATCTTTCCAAGAATGCAATAAGTTTGGTTTCTTTGGAGAGTTTTGGCGGCAAGCAGAGACAAAGAAACAAACCAATTTCAAATATTTATGCCTTTTTTGTTTTAATCAACTAATTATTTTCACAGTGGTGCCAGTAAAGCGTAAAATTATTGTCGACAAATGTTGCATAGGTCGCCACTCATCTTTTACAGAATAATAATTGCTAAACGCAGGTTTTTTTTCTAATTCAAACAACATTCTACAAAAAGTTTTAAACAAAAGGATAATAATTAGATTACGGACATGAACACAAAGTGTTTGTTAGTTTCTTATTTTAGCTTTTCTTCTTTTTTGTGGTTCAAAACAGATGAAGAGTACTATGAAAGAAATCGAATATGACAAATATGAAAATATTTTAGGCTTAGTTTTATTAAGCCAATTCATGTGCAGTTAATGGACATAGAAATTGTACAGTCCTCGCTACTGTACAGTTGCGGGCAACAATCACCTTCAATGCAGTAGATTTAGATTAATACTATTCTATGATATTATGCAGTTTATTTTATCGAACGAATTCAATTTGAAGCTATTTTAGTTGCTCTCAAGTTAATCCCTGAATAATTTCAATTAAATGAAAATTATCAGAAAACCCTAATATTATTTTTTTGTGTTTCTACACTTATTCCAGACGTACTTGTAAATTGCAGCAAATTGCAGTTTTTGCCAAATAAAACAGCTATGAAACTTGAAGTGCCATTCTCCACGCTAGACCCGGAGTGTTATTGACTTACTAAATTTAGAAAATAAATTTTGCTATTGCTAAGTCGACTATGTACCGACTGATTTTTATAACGTTTTATTCGTACAATTTAATAAAGAATAGATTTAATGTTCAAATATTATCAGATGCAATTGCTTTTGGAGTAACAATCTTCTATTTGTAAAAATTTATGTTTTGATTTATTATTGTTGTTTTTTGTTGCTTGTCGTTTTCGTCGATTTTAGGAGAACAATTCGCCAACCTTCTGTTTTATTGTTTTGTTCTGCTATTGAGTGGGTAAAAGGATTTGTAGTCACAAAATGATAATCAATTTACCTAACGAGTGTTCTGGGATTTTGAACATTACACTTCAACTTTCTATTCTCCAGACATATAACTGTAAGAGAAACTCCAATGTCCAATATGTCCCAAAACTAATAAGTAATAAGCAGAACAAATGACCCTCAAAATACTGAAACTCGACTTTTAACTGAACTGTTTCCTTTTCAATTATTACTTTGCAACTGTCGTTTGCATCATGTCACTTTTATCACAAATCTTATACAGAACAATAAATAATTCATAGCGAATTTTATTTCATTTGCCTTAAGAAGTAATTTAAATAGGTCAAGTAATTTTTCTTGAGCGAATCGATGCTCGAGATTTGAGACTGGTCTGCATTCTTAGTTTTATGATCTCGGGCAAAGATTTACCGGGGTGCTTTAACGCATAACAGATTCCTAAAAACATGCCAAGCAAACACACAAACCAAGAAATTTTAATCTTCCATAAAAATGTTAGGGGAAGGCTAGTCTATCTCCGATTTGTATGTAATGCTTATTTCCAAAAAGCTGTAAGTCAGGAAATGATGACAACACACAATAGAAATACTGACAATTTGTTAAGCTCACCACATTTGCAAGATATAATTGGAGTGTTTCATCAGAGAACACGCTCAATAAAAAAAACAAACCAAGAAATATTATTTTAGTCGTTACTTCCAATTTTTATTTGAGCAATTTATGTTGTTATACAATCGTTCATAAAATAGAATTTGCGAAGGGTTGGTCCATCTCCAATTTAATTTGTAAAATCTGAAAAAAAAACATAAATGAGAAAAAGTGTTGATATTATAAGGTCACCATATTTGCAACTGCAATTGGGTGAGAAATAATTGCAATGATTCACATGAGAATATGCTTAACAAACACACAAGTTTACGTTTTACTTCACAATACACCGTTTTTATTTTAACAATTTATACAATCATTCATAAAATAAAACTTGCGAAGCGTTGGTCCATCTCCGATTTTATATGTGATGCCTATGTCCAAAAATCTGAAAGAAAAGAAAACATTATAAACACAATTGAAATAAACAGTTAATAATATCATTCACGGTCGCAACATTTCCAACAATACGTTTCGGCACTTAGAAATAATATCTGATGATATTCGCTATAAATAGACAATGTTAAAATGAAAAGGAATCCACTTATAATAGAAAATCTGGAGTTGCTGTACGTCAACTAGCATTGAACTATTTTCGTGTCAGACTCTGCAAAATATTGTCATAAACAAGTATAAAAGATCAATTTTTGTGGTTTTAAACTCACCTGGGTGCACCTGGATGTGGTTTGATAGAAATGTGGCCTTTTATCACAGTATCCTGGGTGACAGCGTAAGGCTCGTCGAAGTAAAACAAGCTCTGTGACCAATGTGTTGCTCTAAAACATTTATAATTTTATTAATACTGTTACTTTTGCATGCAACATTTTCAAGTTGATGGATGGGTTGGAGCATCTTCACAAAATAACTTGTTCTCTTTTACATTCAATCAGTGCTGCAATTACGTCCTTTGAAGGTCGCTGAGCACGATACTTGTGTACTTTGTTAATAGTACTTCTAAAAAAACCTTGTTTTCTTATTTCGGCCAGTTTTGAGACGGGTGGTTTCCCAAACAATATTGATTCGGATATTGTTCAATCACCACCAAGGATATACTTCCTGCTTTTTAAATTTTGCCTTTTGGCGTTGTCTGTGATATGCAGGATTTATATTCTAAGATCCCCTGTCAAAATTCTATTCTGTTTAGTTTCGCCCATTGTTTTCTCGTTTATGCCAAACCCATTCTTTTATCTGGGGACCATACGCCGCTGAACATGGAATGGTATTAATCTGAAAATACCACATTAAAGGTTCCATGTTCACCACCATATGTACGTTATAGTTTGGGTGGACAAAATTGTACTGTTTATTTGTGTAAAAATTGAGTTGCGCTCAACCCGGGGCTAGGCGGCGTGGGCAGTAATTTGCATTTCCATTACTGTCCATGAACAGGCTCAATCAAACCGAGCCTGCAATATTTTCATATTTGTCGTGTTCGATGGCTTTCAATGTTCAATTTTCATCTATTGTGTCTAAATGAGAACATGTATTGTATTTCTCCTATTAGTTCTTAATGTGTAAAGTGGTAGGTGCCTTTATCAAAAGTGAACGTTCTGATATTGACGTTTACATTGTTCCAGATTGGACTTATTTGATGTAAATGTACATTTTAAAGAGGAGGATGCATAAAAAATCAATATATTACAGGAAGTCACATTAAGATCACCAAAACGACCAATAAAGAAACCAAAATATAAAAATAGAAATAAACAATTTTTTTTTGCTTTTACCACTGCGTTGTATTATTGATAACAGAATTTTACATAAATCAAAATCAAAACAGCAATCATTTATATACACTGATCACATCAACAGTCATTAAGAGCAGAAGTTGCTCTTGTTTTACATGTTTCTCTTTTCACTGTCGCGAAGTCAATTCCGGATTTTATGTAATTTGAATTATAAAGGATCCTTCGTGAAAGGACTGAACAATAGTAAGTTGGTTTTAATCAAAACTGGACAACATTTCATCGGTATAACTTACTCCGAATATGGAGATGTGTTCAAGGAAATGCTTTCTGGAAAACCAACATCAAACCACGTAACAAATCCATGAACATTTGCGTGCCCAAAACACTGGAACGTAAACTCTTTCTGAAAAAAGAAAATATCTTTTTAAGCTTGTATATATATTGCAAATAAATGTAACCCTATCATTGTTATTTATTGTTCACTTAATTCAATCATTTTTCCTACTAATGTACTTTTTAAATATTTTTTAGAATTTCCTACATTGTTTACATTGCAGATTGTTAAATATTCAAATAGCTTATCATGAGACTGATATGAAAACACAATCCATAATTTTGACATTGGAAATAATAATAAAAATATCGACATCATTTTGAAAACCGCCTTGTAAGAATGTTTATATTCCACCGTCATGATGTTTTCATTGATCCTACCTTCAGATGTTCAATGTCTTTATAAGAAACAGTCTTCAAATCAAAATGCACCACCTGTTGAGCATGACTTTGAATATTTTCTGGAGGTATGGTGCTAACGTGAACCTGTTCTTAGAAGAAAAGAATAAAAGCCAAATTTAGTTCATATATTTTTCACTAAAATCGAGGCCAACATGTTCATTAAAACTGAGACATTTTATCACGTATTTTAATTAAATTGTGCATGGTGCTAATGAAACATTTTCATAGAAATAAAGAATGAAGACATGATATAGTTCAAAGCTTGTTTGTTCGCCAATTTGTTTACATTTGTATTTAATGATCAATAAATGACTTAAGTTTGATAAAGGGTAGTTATTTCAATGAGTAAATGTTACAATCTTATCATTAATAACTTTTCTTTGCAGATATGCTATCATGTTTTCAATGAAAGAAAAACATAAATGACTTACTTGAAATGCATTTCTGTGCAAACGGCTTTATTGATTCCATCGATAACTTATAAACAGATCGAATTTCTGACCAAAAATTTAATCTGAAATTTTAAGACATTTTCTGAGTATATGGGCTAAAACAGACATAACTATTATTTGCGTATTTAGTTAATTTTGTTTTGATAACTTTGCGTAGTTATTATGTGTATAATACGGTGTTTTTCAGGAAATGTTTTACCCGACATTTACGACTACTTGTTTCATTTCGTGAGGCATTAAAATCTGAAATAAGTATATCATGAAAAGTGTTCTTTATAAAATGCAGCATTGCAACCAAATTAACAGGAAAAAAGAATGATTCACATGACTCATTAACATGAATGAACAAAAATAAATGTATCTAAATTGAGTCAGTTACATGTAGAGAACTGAAACACGTGTCAGTCACATGTAGAGAACTGAAACAGTGTCAGTCACATGTAGAGAACTGAAGTTATCGCAACGAAACACGAGCAGCTTTACAGATCCAGTAAATGGAAATAGATGAAAAGGGAACTTTGAAAGTCGACGAACACGACAAAAATGAAAATATTGCAGGCTCTGCTTGATTGAGCCTGTTAATGGGCAGTAATGGAAATGCATATTACTGCCCATGCCGCCTAGCCCCGGGTTGAGCGCAACTCAATATTTACACCAATAAACTGTACAATTTTGATCCATCACAGACAAAGCCAAAGGCAAAATTTAAAAAGCAGGAAGTATATCCTTGGGTTGATTGAACAATATCCAAAACTGTAAAGGCTGAGATATTGAAACCACCCATCTATAAACTGGCCGAAATATTTAAATTTTAGAGGTACAATTGACATTTACGTAAGTATCGTGCTCAACGACCTTCTAAGGACGTAACTGATAACAGCACTGATTGAATGTACGGGGAGACTTTTTACAGCCGCCGCACGAGATAATAAAAAAGATAAAAGTGCACATGGTCGTTTAAACTTTGAAACTGATCCAACTAGTCAAGATACATGTTATAGTTCATTTTAACATACGGAAATGAACGAGATAATTTCATTTAGACTGCTGGTATTATTTCTGCAGTGCGTGGTGATAAAATACCGTAAACAGTTCTTCTGTAGTACGTAGTGGCGTAATATACACATAATTAAAACAATTTTGGTTCCGGAAAACTAATTTTCTTTACTTTTACGGCTCCTTCTAGGAAGACCCATTTGAATCCACAATCTACGAATTATATATTTTAATTTAGCTAATAAAACTAATTACTAAAGAACGTGTTAAAATAGGTGGACTATATTGCGACTTGAGTGTGAAAGTTAATCTTGTCAAGGTATTAGATGTTAAATCAAGAATTTCTAAATTATATTTACCAAAACTAACCTGTTTTCGTATTCGTTGTCTGTAAAAGGAGCTATATATAAAGATGCGCTTGCAGGCATCATAACACCATCCTGGAAACAAAACAGGTAAAGAACATATTACAAAGAACGTTTCTGCTGGCCTTATGCCTTTAACACTTCGCAGCTTCGTTCGTTAATTTTACTTTTATTATAGAAGTAATTAAATGTTGAGGGATATTAACATAATAAAAAAAGGAAAAGATGAATATCAGGAATAGCCAAACTCAGAAAACATTCCCTCGTCATACACTGTCAAAAAGTAGAGAGGAAAAGAGAGCATAGGTTTATACATGTAACAGGATCAATTTCAAAAGTCACCACAAACAAGTACAGTGAAACCCCTCTATAACGGACACCTAAGGGACTGACGGAAAGTGTCCTTAAAAGCGGGTTGTCCTTAATTGTGGGTTTAAATCAAGAAGAAGAGAACACGTCTGTTCTTTAAAAAATCTCCCATAATACCGGGGTGCCCGTAATATCGTGTGTCCGTAATGAGGGGTTTTACTGTAAAGAACAAGTTCCCTACAAGAATTAATTCCAACAGCTGAACACCCCAATCAACTCGATAATGTTGCAGGCAAATACACACAAAATTATACTGCCATTTTCAAGCGTAGGTACTCGATGGTCTTACTGAGACCAGAGCACCTGGAGTTCAATCAGCATTAACACGATGTAAGAAATAAAAGAAACTGAGCGAGCGTCTACATTCTTTTTCAGAACTAACCGACAATACAATCTGTAAAATAAAACGTGTACTTGCATAAAGACACCAAAAATAATTAATTGATGCCTTCGAATGGTCAAGGGCAAATAACTGAGCCTGATAAATTAAGAAAAATGTCGGATTTGAATATATATCACTTAGATACACGTAAAATAAACTATAAAATTCTCGAACCTGTTTCAGCCACCTGTCTCTACACTGAAGAACACTTGGTAACATGGATTCATAAAAGAGGCAATAACCCTGAAAGAAAACAAAGGAACGTTAACATTGTTAATGAATCTAATCGGTTAATAATTCTTGGAGGTTTATGTTTAAACATGCAATAAAATAGAATAAATTCAATTCTAAACAATATGATTATACAATGCACATGGTTAATGCATTGCCTCGTACAATGTAGCATGTAACACAGCAACAGGCATGAGATACTATCAATAGCAGTTCAAACCTAATGATAAAAATGAAATTAGACGACTAACCATCCATTCGCTGACTATGACATCTAGCTTTTCAGGAAATATTACGTTCTGAAAATAGACGATTAACAAGTTTGTTTGTTTTTATTTTATACTAACAATATGAATATTAAATGATCTAAATCAAATTTAAAAAAATTGAAAGTTTTCGTGTTACATATTGATTTAGATGACAGTTTCAACCATTTCAATATAAAATGAGCAAGCCTCTTCTTTTCGTCACACAAGTAAACCCTCATTTTAAGAAAATCTCGAAATTGAGACAACCTAGATAAAAAAGACCACTGTTACAAAGACAAGTTTTACGTTTTTGCATTATTTTGTACCCCAACATGAAGACCATCCTACCAGTAAAAAGTCAAATATGCATATCAGGAATGGCCACACCCAGAAAACAGCTTTCCTACGCAGCCAAAAAGTAGAGAGGAAAAGAGAGCATGTTTTTAGAAGAACATCAATTTCAAATAAGACACCACAAACAATAAACGGTAAAGAGAACCAAGACCACTTTTTTCCAATCAAAAAAGTGCTTTTAACAGCTGGGTTTCACTGAAACCGTACACATCAAGTTAATTCAATTATTTTTCCTTTGCTTCTCCGTCGCTTGAGGACGAAAAGTAGAAAGTTTGCAATTATACCGCAGCTGTGAATCAAAATAAAGTTCCCATATAACTTTTTATTTTACCCTTTTGCAGACAGCAAACAAATGTTTTACTCCATCATAGTCTAGCGCGGACTAATTAGTCAAGTTTGCAAAACAAAATGTTTGGCATCATCTGTATTCGATTCTTGAGGTCTTTCAATGGATTTTATTTATAGTTTGGTCAGAAAACCTTTTCAAATGTTTTTCAGTTTGTGCTTAAGAAATGATAAGCTCAAATCGATAACACTTGATGCAACGTCGAAAGGTTGTCTTTGATATTAACTTCACAAAAAAACGGCGATGATTTATAATAAATAATCAAAATCATGAAACAAAGTCAAATTTCAGTGTATATTACAATCGTTAGCTATTATATGAGAAACTATTGTAACTGTATATAAATACATACGGTTTTTACAATATTTTCGAGTAGAAATGACACAAATTATTATAAATCCATTATACTCCACACCCAGGTTTATTACAAAGGCTGATTGTTTGATTGAAGAGGTCAGCTGCCGAAAACAAGTTATTTTTTTTATAAATCTTTACATTGAATTTGCTCAGCACCAATCAATACAGCCATTCGTTTAAGGAAAAAATAAATATACATGTATTATAAACCAACAACAAGTATTTGTTATTAAACGTCCACACCTGAAGTTGTAATAAATGAAGAATTTGGCTTACTATTTCGCACACAAGACTTTAATTTACTAGAAAGTCATATTTTATCATTTATAATATGTCATCAAAATATCTAATACAAGTAATCATGGTAGACCTTTCGCAAAGTAACAGTGAAACGTGTTCATATCAATGAAAATTGTATGACATTTTAAAATTAAAATAACTAGGTTTGGGTGTATTCTTATCGCTAACATCAAGAAACATTTTAGATAACTCTATGAACAATGGAAGAAGATGGATCACAAGTGCCCGTTTCTCGCTCACGTGTACATTATGGAGTCCAGTGTTCATCGCTCACGTAACAATAATGCAGTTACCTCGACGCTGTTATGAATGACATCTATTCTATCTGACATTTTATTTTCTTTAACAACTGCTTTGGTCTGTTCAGCCATGTCGCTGGCCTCTACTGCATAAACTGAATTAAAACCAACAGAAAATATATACATTTATGAAATTAACTTAATGTTAAAAACACTTTTTAAAATTCTAAACTCCGTTTAAATAACTATCACACACAAGATAACACAGTGTGTTTACTTAAGAGGTCGCAAACATTGCAAATGGCGACAACAGGCTAAAATTTCAAACAAGAGGGTCCATAGGACCCTGGGTCGCTCACCTGTCAACAACTGCTCAATGCTTGCAAGAGTTTTGTGCAAGTGTGGTAAAATCAAGTCAAAAAAATAAAGCTGGTATTGTGAAAAGGTCAAAATAGCTTACTTTGGCTCTTTCAAGGGCCATACCTCTGGAGCCCATTATGGAATCTATGGATAAACATTCTGACCAAGTTTGAAGAAGATCCCACCAAAATTTAGACCCCTAGTGTGCAGACGAGCTTTTTTAATTTGACCTTCTGACCTAGTTTTAAGGGTCACATGACCCAGTTTCGAACTAGATCTAGATATCATTGAGATAAATATTCTGACCAAGTTTGAAGAAGGTTGCACCAAAATTAAGACCGCTAGAGTGTGGACAAGCTTTTTCTATAATTTGACCTAGTGACCTAGATTTCAAGGTAACATGACCCAGTTTCAAACTTGACCTAGATATCACTGAGATAAATATTCTGACTAAGTTTAAAGAAGATCACACCAAAATTAAGACTGTTAGGGTGCTGACAAGCTTTTTCTATAATTTGACCTAGTGACCTTGATTTCAAGGTCACATGACCCAGTTTCGAACTTGACCTAGATATCATTGAGATAAACATTCTGACCAAGTTTTAAGAAGAGAAGATCGCACCAAAATTACGACTGCTAGAGATCGGACAAGCTTTTTCTATAATTTGACCTAATGACCTAGATTTCAAGGTAACATGACCCAGTTTCACTTTCTACTTTCACTTTGAACCAGGAAGTAAGATTTCCTTGAATTTCTTGAAAACCTTAACATTATTTTGACGAATTGGCACTAAACATTGTAGACCAGCATATACTTATTTCAGGTATGAGTTGCCTTGGTATATTGTTCATGAATTTCAGAGTTCTCATGCAAATGGTTTTTCTTTTGTTTTAGTATGTGCTTGGTAATTAGAACATGAATTAAACTAAATTGAGCTTGCAAACATTTACTACATCCATAGCTAAATACATTTAATAACTAAAATCTAGGTGGCAATAAGTATTTCCCCCAAAATTCATTTTTTGAAATTTTAGCTTGTTTTCGCCATTTGCAATGTTTGCGATACCTTAACCTTTGATTTGTGCAATTATTGCTCCTTAAAATGGTATATAACATTCAACATAGCTTACAATATATAACAATTGGCTATAATTTATACAAATATTCAAATTCTGATAAAGGTTTGTGCAATACATGATGTATGCTGACTTTTTTAAATACGGGATCTTAAGGAGTATTAGACATTGATTGTTTCATTCATATGATTCATATTTATTCATAAACATTTTGAAAGTGTTGTATATTCCATGAATGACTGAGAGCAATAACTAGCAAAGAGACAATAAATAATTAACTACCTTTCTTAGCTCCAGCTTGAACACAGAACACTGATAGTATACCCGTACCCGCTCCAACATCCGCGACAACCTTACCCCTTATTTTCTCATAATTCTTCAAAATGGCGTATCTGAAATTATTGAAATATGAAGTTATCCTGAAACTTAAACCTCACATAATTTTTATCTTTCTTACCAATATGATAACAGCCAAAACCTTTATTAAAAGTACTCAACGTTGCTCCCCACAAACAGAAACAAGAAGCTGTGTTCGGAAAACACGTATGCCCCCGGTAGCGAAGTTTGTCATGATACAAATTTATAATGACAGCACAGTGTTAAAACAACAACTAAAATCACAAGTTAGTTCTAAATAATGAAAACAACTTTCTTGTGCAAGAACCTGTGCAAGAAAAGAATTTAATATAAAATAAAGTAATGTAACCGATAATCTAAGATGATAAAGTACAGATTATTCAAGACAAAACTGGATTACCAGGAACATTTACAATATTTAATGTAATAAATGCCTAGGCATTTAGTACAAAAACCGATGATGCAAGTATTGGGAAGGTGGGCATTTAGAGGCATTATTAAAATTGAAAAAAATCCAACTTGCTGAAACAGGTTAACCATTTCACAAGTACAAAATGGGGAGATAATCCCAAAAATAAGGGTTATGTAACTTGTCTGGGTCATGACCTATGCTCTGTAAAGTAAGTAAACTTTCATGCTACTGTTCTTTGCAGAAATATCCAACTGGAAGAAACAGGTTAACCATTTTTCTAAGTATAACAAGAGGGCCATGATGGCCCTGTATCGCTCACCTGAGTACAAAAGTACTTTCAGCTTTACCCCAGGGCCAACATTTAAATAATGCTGGTAAAGGGTCTCTTTACAATACTCAACACGAAATATCTAAGGTCTAGTCGCATTAGTTTCAGAGAACAAGGGGTGTAGTTTGACACTAGCAAACATTCTACATGTCTTCAGTTCTTACTATTTAGCTCTATGTAAAAATTGATAAGCCCCTGGGTGAGGCCAATTCGAGCCTGGGGTCATGATATGTATAAACGTGGTAAAGGTCCACAAAGTGATGTTACATGTAAAAATTCTAAGCTCTATGTGTTATGGTTCTAGAGAAGAAGACTTTTACAAGATTTTTCCTATATAATTCTATGTAAATTGGGCGACCCCTGTGGCGGGGCCAATTTTGACCCAAGGGCCATAATTTGAACAACTTTGTTAGAGGTCCATTAGACAATGTTTCATGCCAAATATCTAACCTCTAGCCATTGCGGTTTTGGAGAAGAAGATTTTTTAAGTTTTTGCTATATATTGATATAAGGAAAACCCATGACCTCTGGGGCGGGGGAAATTTTGACCCCAGGGCCATAATTTGAACAACTTTGTTAGAGGTCTATTAGACGATGTTTCATGCCAAATATCTAACCTCTGGCCATTGCGGTTTCGGAGAAGAAGATTTTTTAAGGTTTTGCTATATATTGATATAAGGAAAACCCATGACCTCTGGGGCGGGGCAAATTTTGACCCCAGGGCCATAATTTGAACAACTTTGTTAGAGGTCTATTAGACAATGTTTCATGCCAAATATCTAACCTCTGGCCATTGCGGTTTCGGAAAAGAAGATGTTTTAATTTTTTGCTATATACTGATATAAGGAAAACCCATGACCTCTGGGGCGGGGCAAATTTTGACCCCGGGGCCATAATTTGAACAACTTTGTTAGAGGTCCATTAGGCAATGTTTCATGCCAAATATCTAACCTCTGGCCATTGCTGTTTCGGAGAAGAAGATTTTTAAGTTTTTGCTATATATTGATATAAGGAAAACCCATGACCTCTGGGGCGGGGCAAATTTTGAACCCAGGGCTATAACTTTAACAATCTTAGTAGAGGACCACTAGGTGATGCTACACACCAAATATCAAAGTTCTAGGCCTTACAGTTTCAGAGAAGAAGATTTTTTAAGTTTTTGCTATATATTGATATAAGGAAAACCCATGACCTCTGGGGCGGGGCAAATTTTGACCCCGGGGCCATAATTTGAACAACTTTGTTAGAGGTCCATTAGACAATGTTTCATGCCAAATATCTAACTTCTAGCCATTGCGGTTTTGGAGAAGAAGATTTTTTAAGTTTTTGCTATATATTTATAAGGAAAACACATGACCCCACCCGGGCGGGGCCAATTTTGACCCCAGGGCTATAATTTGAACAATCTTGGTAGAGGACCACTAGTTGATGCTACACACCAAATATCAAAGTTCTAGGCCTTACGGTGTCAGAGAAGAAGATTTTTAAAAATTTCATGTTCAAAATCTATTTTTATCCTCTGTGACCTAGATAGGCAATGGACTGGAACCATTTGAACAATTTTGGTAAAGCTTCATGCAAGTAACATTCCTGCCAAGTTTCAGCAAGATTGGCCCAGGAGTTCAGGAGAAGAAGTCGTTAGAAGAAAAAGTTGACGACGGACATCAGGCGATCACAAAAGCTCGCCATGAGCACTTCGTGCTCAGGTGAGCTAAAAAAAGGGGAGATAACCCAAAAAATAAGGTTGCATGAATTATATAACTTGTCCGGTAATGACCTGCGCACTATAAAGAAAGTGTATAAACTTTCATGCCAATTCTCTTTGTGGAAATTGAGAAATATCCAACTTGCAAAAACAGGTAAACTAGTTCTCTAAGTACAAAATGGGGAGATAATCCCAGAAAAAGGTACCTAGAGTTATGTTTCTTGTAAGGGTCATGACCTGTGCACGGTTAAGTAAAGGTGTAACCTTTCATGCCCTGAGTAAAACTACAGAAATATCCAATTTGCCAAACAGGTTAGCCACTTATCTCTTAGTACAAAATGGGGAGATAACCCACGAAATAAGATAGCCAGAGTTATGTAACTTGTCTAGGTCATGACCTGTGCACTGTTAAGTAAGTGTGTAAACAAAAATGGGGAGACAACCCCAGAAATAAGATAGCTAGAGTTATGTAACTTGTCGAGGTCATGACCTGTGCACTGTTAAGTAAGTGTGTAAACTTTCATGCCAAATTTCTGAGTAGAAATCGAAAAATATCCAACATGCCAAAACAGGTTTTCCCAGATAAACCCAGAAATAAGATATCTAGTCAGGGTCATGACCTGTGTTCTGTTTAGTAAGTTTGTAAACTTTCATGCCAATGCTTTTGAAATAATTGAAAATTATCAACTTGCCAGAACAGGTTAACCATTTATCTCCAAGAACAAAATAAGTAGATAAATCCAGAAAAAAAGGTAGCCAGAGTTATGTTACTTGTAAGGGTCATCATCTTTGCACTGTTAAGTAAGTGGGTAAACATTTATGCCAATTCTCTTTGTGAAAAATGAGAAATGTCCAACTTGCAGAACACTTTAACCATTTTTCTAAGTACAAAAAGGGGAGATAACACCAGAAATAGGGTACCCAGAGTTTTGTAACTTGTCAGGGTCATGACCTGTGAACTGTTAAGAAAGTGTGTAAACTTTCATGCAAATGCTCTTTGTAGAAATTGAGAAATAACCAACTTGCCGAAAAATGTTAACCATTATTCTAAGTACAAAAAGGGGAGTTAACACCAGAAATAGGGTACCCAGAGTTATGTAACTTGTCAGGGTCATGACCTGTGAACTGTTAAGTAAGTGTGTAAACTTTCACGCCAATGCTCTATGTAGAAATTGAGAAATAACGAACTTGCCGAAAAATGTTAACCGGACGGACGGACGGTTCAATCACTAGACGCCGGGGGCATAAAAACGAGACTTCTGAAATACATGTAAAATCATATCAAACAATTTTTTTATGTAACAGTTATCCTTTAATCATGTTTGGTTATTCGACTGATGGCTTGTAAAAACGGTTAATCCGGTTAATTTTTATTTAATGGTAAGCTTGTACTTGTCGTTGGGATTTCAACCTCGCGACTCCATTTTGTTTTGGTTTTTTTTATCTTTCATACTATCCTACGTGTTAATGTCACAAAATTATTGACAATGCGTTAACCTTATTTGTAACATCAACATCACATTTCTTGAGAAAGACATTCTTTTTAATCTAATTAAGCTACAAATCTCCTGCAAGAAAAGTGAAATTATACTATAATCACAAGCAAATTTATAGCCAAAAACACAGTAAGTTAGATTCGAAAATAAAAACTTCATTAAGAAAGGCGCACATTAACTTGCAGTCTGGTTTTCAAACATTTACAAGATTGTAAGGGTGAAATCGCCCATGTTGATACAGATATGACTGAGTTGGGATTTAATTACAACATAATTATAAGAATCGACAGGATGAGTCTTGCACATATCAGAGGTGACTGACTCAAAATACATCAGGTTCTGCAACTGGCTGTTAAAGGCTATTATAGCCGATAAATATTTAAGTAAAAAAATGCGCGTTTAATTTTATTTACTCTATTATTCCAAAAGAAATTTTGCACTTTGTTTTCAGTGATTTTTATATAACAACTGCTTTTCTGAACGCCTAAATATATGGTATCAAAACTGAGATTAGATAATAGATTTACTATAGAATTTAAATGAAATTAATCCTCAATTTTCAACCCCTTTCATTTCCTATAGTCCTATAAAGTCTCAATTCTTGAATTTTATGTCAATTAAATATTCAGACCTGGTAGTCAAAAGGATGGGCTGACAGCAGGACCCAATATCATAAAACTAATTGGAGACCAGTCTTAAATCTCAAGCATCTGATTGGCTGAAATGGCGACCAGTTGCCATTTTATCCAACCAGATGCTTGTGATTTAAGACTGGTCTCAAGATTTTTATGATCTTGGGCCCAGGAATTCACATAATGTATGAACACTTGAGAATATTTATACACAAATTACGTCTGTATTATATATGGAACGCCCCTATACTCACAATTTCAATTATCTGAATATATACATTATTATTATGGCAAATAATTAAAAAAGACAAAATTATTAGATATTTATGAGACTTTTATGTACACCAGTTATTGCAAATCATCAGAAACGAGATGAAAAAAATGGCATACCATTATGGTGCAGAAGAACGTCGGCTTGAACTTTATAACGCCATTTGAATGACTTACGTCAGCTATTAGGACCTATACGAAATTTTTCCGTGACGTGCCCATATAAATAGGTTACATAGGAAAGAAACTTAAAAGGAAAACGTTATGTTGACTACCAAGTAAATACGTCTGCAAGTTATTATGTCCATCACTGAGGTATTCTGATATAATTTTCAGATTGTATGAACAGGTCACAACTTTTTAACGATGAAACCATAAGAGTTGGTGAATATTGATTGTGTTATAAAGTGACTATTTTGTTATAGATTACAGCAGAACATTATTATACATCTCAGCGTTATTCATATATTTGGTAAGTTTTTTTTTTGTTTCTCTAATAATTTGTAACGAGCAAAAAATAACGTTTTATTTTCGGCGGTTCCAAATTTATTTAACTGTATAAAATAGTAAAAAAATATTGCTCGCCATTTACGCTGCGTTAATGTCTAAGCTTGCTTTTACGCTACCTTTACGTACAAGCTCGCCATTTACAATGCGTTTGCGTCCAAGCCCGCCTTTTACAATTTTTACTTCCTAGCACGCAATTTATGCGACATTTACGTCTAATTAAAAGCTTTAGCAAATAGTTTTTTTTATTTTTTTACTAAACGTTCAAGGGCGTCAGTTCTGTGCGACGCGTCTTAATATTCTTAATCTTACTTCAACAAAGTAATTGCTAAAAATATTACTTCGGTATCTTACCTGTAAGCGTTTGTTCGCACTGTGTCACTTAACATTTCTTCATGAACACCTATATCTGCATAGCTCCTGGAATGGAAAGAAAACGGTAGTCTTATGATGTACTTTATGTTTCTGACCGTGATTTAAAAGTAAAAACGTCAAGTAATGATGAAAATAAATAAATATCTAGAACATGACAGGTCTTCTCCTTTCAGCTCATATCAATGGCCGTTGAGCACGATATTTATACTTGTGAGATAACTGTGTTGCGCTCAACCCGGTGCTAGGCGGCTTAGACAGTAATGTTCATTTCCATTACTGCTCATGAACAGGCTACATGTAAGTCAAACCTGGTCTGCAATATTTAAATTTGATATTTGCCATGTTCGGTTGCCAGCGGCTTTCATATTTCCTTTTCGATTTATTTACATATTTTGGATACTAGTAATAAGAGCGATTAGCAAACACGAGTTAAGTCTTTAAATAAAATTGATTTGTGCAAAGTTTTATTAAAAAGCTTTTTCCCGTTTCCGAAAGATTTTGATAATTTTATTTTCTATCAATGAAGGTGCATTGGCAACTGCCAAAACACGTTAATCTTAATCACAACTGAGACAATGAATAATTCCGCCCCTGAGGTTTGAACCTGTAGCTTTAAAATGTAGGCGTTTCGGGAGCAATAGGCAGATGACTAGATTTATCGTCATATTGTTATTACGATCTCCCGTGGATTACTGGGCAGAAATGTCAAGTTAATATCTATCATATAGAGATAATGGATAATTGGGTACCTATTGTCCAGTCATACGTAACACTAGACATTTTCTATATTAAATTTGAATTAATGGATCTCCAAGGAGTGTTTGCAGACAATGCGATATGATATCCTACTTATAATTAAAAAAATCAACTGGCAATATTTACATGTCAAAAAAGGTTTTAATCATCTTATATTATATAGTGACAAGATTAAAACTAATAGTATGCGATATGTTATCCTACTTTTTAATGTAAAAATACGGTTTTAATCATCGTATATTATATAGTGAACAGATTATAACTACTAGTATGCGATATGTTATCCTACTTTTTAATGTAAAAATACGGTTTTAATCATCGTTTATTATATAGTGAACAGATTATAACTACTAGTATGCGATATGTTATCCTACTTTTTAATATAAAAATACGGCTTTAATCATCCTATATTATTTAGTGAACAAATTATAACTTTGCGACATGTTATCCTACTAATTAATGTAAAAATACTCTTTTTACCATCGTACATTATAAAGTGGATAGATTATAACGCAAGTTCCATTCGCCGAGAGGTCTAAGGAGTTGTCTATCACTTTGCAATCAACGTGCATGAATGGCCGAAGGTTTGATTCGTACTTTAAAATACGTTTTTGCATATAAATAAATTAATTTAAATCTATTTTTTGTTTGAATAATATTTTAGTTCAAAAAATTGTTTGGTCACATCAAAACTGAGATTAGATCTTTAATAGTTTTAGAATATAAATGATCTAATCTCTAATTTGATACCAAATATTTATGCTTTAAATATCTTATATGCTTTAGCAGTTATTGAATTATCAACGAAAACAAAGTACACACTTTCTTTTGGAATGGGGTATATAAGAAAATGTAAATGAAAAACTAAATGAAACAATATAATATATAAGACGTATCAGAAAAAGAAAAAGAAAGTATCACAAATGGGAGTAGTACCCGTGGCCGAGAAAAGTTGTGCCTGACAGCCTCGTTGTATAGGCCACTAACTTGAGCTGTCCAGAAGATGATAATTTCAACAGTACATCTTGTAAATAATCATGTTTTCAATTCTCCTATATTAGGTGTATACATTCTATTTATTGACAAAAACATTGCCAATCTATCTTGTTCGAGCAATAAGGAATGGTAATTACGGATATTAAGTCTATTTTCGTCTTTGATGTACTATTAGTGAAGGCCGTCTTCGGACATTTTAGAGGAAGAAAGGTTTTTTACCAATACACACATTAAGAAGAGAAGATTTTACCAACAGAAACATCACTGCAAAAAGAATTACATCTACTAAAATGTTAATAGACATTTGGTCAAATAGTCTAAGAATTTGTAATTGGTGAGCATGTGTTCATATGCTTGCGGTTGAAACAGTTATGCAAAAGGAGATAAATGTGACACAAATGACATTTTATGCTATTGAAATAAACTAACTGCATTAAATGTTGTGTGATCACAATCATATGCATACATTGACCATCGTTATAGTTTTTTAAATTAGTTAAAATTCTTAACACGTACTGCTTTTTTATTAAAGCGACACTCAACTTTCCTTTTCAACTTTAGAGTTGGTCATAAATCGCCAATAACCATAAAACATTTTTTAAGGAATGTTAACATTCTTTCTATTCATTCTAGAAATTATTAAGTTAGCTCAGAAACATCAAAACCATTCGTAATGACTTAATCGCTGGATTCAAGTACATGACAACTTTTTACAGCTGCCACAATAGTGTTAACGATTTCAGCAACATGTTAATGTTAGTGACTTAATTATAAGATATCAAGTGACTGTCTACTTATCCATAATAAGTAAAAGTATAACCATAACAAGAGCCAGTCGGAAACGACTGCACGCTCGACTATTCGAAAAGTCAGAATTATTAAGCACATTGTAACTGGGCTTCATTTAAACTGGGGAGTGATTCAGGAGTTTATGACACCCCCAACAAACACACATGAACAAAAGTTTCTTAATCCAAGTTAGGAAATCAATAAATTACACTTAATTTATTCTTGTAGATTTTTTTTAGGGTTTACACAACCCAGCCCATAAACCCCTGATCCCACACCCATCAACCCACTATCTTTGCCCACCTATAGTGGTGTGGCGTGGTGAAGTACAGTATGGAATGCTGGTTGCTGTTGTTGGTGGTGGTGTTGCTGTTGTTGGTGGTGGTGTTGTTGCTGTTGTTGGTGTTGTTGTTGGTGTTGTTGGTGGTGGTGGTGTTGTTGGTGTTGGTATTGTTGGTGTTGTTGGTGGTGGTGGTGGTAGTGTTGTTGCTGGTGGTGGTGGTGGTGGTGGTGTTGGTTGTTGGTGTTGTTGTTGTTGCTGTTGTTGGTGGTGGTGTTGATGTTGTTGTTGGTGGTGGTGTTGATGTTGTTGGTGTTGTTGTTGGTGGGGGTGTTGCTGGTGGTGGTGGTGTTGTTGTTGGTGCTGGTGTTGATGTTGTTGGTGGTGTTGTTGTTGGTGTTGTTGTTGTTGGTAGTGGTGTTGTTGTTGGTGGTGGTGGTGTTGGTGGTGGTGATGATGTTGTTGTTGGTGGTGTTGTTGTTGGTGGTGTTGGTGTTGTTGTTGGTGGTGGTGTTGTTGTTTTTGGTGTTGTTGGTGGTGGTGATGGTGTTGTTGTTGTTAGTGGTGGTGTTGTTGTTGTTGGTGGTAGTGGTGTTGTTGTTTGTGTTGTTGTTGGTGGTGGTGTTGATATTGTTGTTGGTGGTGGTGTTGGTGTTGTTGTTGGTGGTGTTGTTGTTGTTAATGGTGGTGCTGTAGTTGTTGTTGGTGGTGGTGTTGGTGTTGTTAATGGTGGTGTTGTTGTTGGTGGTGGTTGTGTTGTTGTTGTTAGTGGTGGTGGTGTTGTTGTTGTTGTTGGTGGTGGTGGTGGTGTTGTTGTTGTTTGTGTTGGTGTTGTTGTAGTTGTTGGTGGTGGTGGTGTTGGTATGTGGAGGTGGTGGTGGGTGGTGGGGGTACAGTACAGTACAGTGGTATGGTATGGTATGGTATGGAATGGAATGGTATGGTATGGTATGGTATGGTATGGTATGGTATGGTATGGTATGGTATGGTATGGTATGGTATGGTATGGTATGGTATGGTATGGTATGGTATGGTATGGTATGGTATGGTATGGTATGGTATGGTATGGTATGGTATGGTATGGTCTATGCACCCACCCACCCACCCCACAATTACTCAACACTTTCAACCAAAGTATAGTAAGGACATCTGTTTTAAACCTTTTATATAGCATTTCATATGAAAAACACTAACATTGAAACTTTAACAATTATTTATAAGTCTCAATTCTAATTTCAAGTGAAAAGGGGCCAAAATCAAATATAAAAAAGCAAGGATGAGTTATGGGCCTTTGAAAATAAACCTGATGTAAGATAAAATAAAGGTATACAAAGTTTTAAACCTTAATTTTTAAGTCTAAAAAGGGCAGTAATTTGAAAAAAATCAAAGAGTTATGGTTCTTGGCATACATAGTCAGGGTCATGATGGTGAATAAGTTTCAAAGCTATAGTACAAGAAGTATGAAAGTAACTAGCTTGCACGCAAACTTTAACCTGAAATTCTAAGTCGAAAAAGGGCCATAATTTGATTAAAAATGAAAGAAAGAGTTATGGTTCTTGGCATACATAGTCAGGGTCATGATGGTAAACAAGTGTCTTAAGTCTCAAAGCTATAGTACAAGAAGTATGAAAGTAACTAGCTTGCACGCAAACTTTAACCTGAAATTCTAAGTTGAAAAAGGGCCATAATTTGATTAAAAATGAAAGAAAGAGTTATGGTTCTTGGTATAAATAGTCAGGGTCATGATGGTAAACAAGTGTCTTAAGTTTCAAAGCTATAGTACAAGAAGTATGAAAGTAACTAGCTTGCACGTAAACTTTAACCTGAAATTCTAAGTCGAAAAAGGGCCATAATTTGAACAAAATGGAAGTAAGAGTTATGGTTCTTGGCTTACAATCTTGAAATATGATGATGAACAAGTGTTGAAAGTTTCAAAGCTGTAGTATAAGTAGTATGGAAGTTATGGGTTTGCACAGTAGCTTGCACGCAAACTTTAACCTGAAATTCTAAGTCGAAAAAGGGCCATAATTTGATAAAAATGAAAGTTAGAGTTATGGTTCTTGGCATACACACTTGGGATATGATGATGAACAAGTGTTGAAAGTTTCAAAGCTGTAGTATAAGTAGTATTGAAGTTATTAGTTTGTATAGTAGCTTGCACGCAAACTTTAACCTGAAATTCTAAGTCAAAAAAGGGCCATAATTTGATCAAAATGAAAGTCAGAGTTATGGTTCTTGGTATACACACTTGGGATATGATGATGAACAAGTGTTGAAAGTTTCAAAGCTGTAGTATAAGTAGTATTGAAGTTATGAGTTTGTACAGTAGCTTGCACGCAAACTTTAACCTGAAATTCTAAGTCAAAAAGGGCCATAATTTGATCAAAATGAAAGTTAGAGTTATGGTTCTTGGCATACACACTCGGGACATGATGACGAACAAGTGTGCCAAGTTTAAAAGCTGTAGCTATAGTAGTTTTTAAGATATAGGTAGGTTGCACGTAAACTTTAACCAAAGCGGGACGCCGACGGCGACGCCGACGCCCAAGTGAGTACAATAGCTCGACATATTCTTCGAATAGTCGAGCTAACAAGCGATTTACAGATATGTGAAGTTATTTTTTACCTACCTGAAATAATCTATGTCTTGTTTTCGGCGTTTGGTGGCGTCATAATCCGGGTCATCCTCACTCCCTCCGCTTCTGAAACACGACAATACGTGCGCTATAATGTCCATCACAAAACAAGCAATATTCCATATCCATAAAATGTTCATTGTGAAAATCGCATTCCACAAACACTAGTTATATCCTTAACTAAAACAGCTCATGGAGATGAATGTAATTTGTTATCAAAATTAATCAGCATTCCAGATAGGTAAACTGTTATTTAGCTAACTTCCAGTCATACCTTGTCTTAGCAAGCTTATTTCAAATTCATACAAGTTCAATTATTCATTTCTGGTAAGAAAATAGCTAATGGAGATGACAGTGTTTTTATAAAAATTAATCAAAATTCCAGATTGATAAACTTGTATATGCTCCATACAACAAGATGCAAGGAACAACACAATTCCGAATTCAGAAACGTTTCACAAAGAAAGACGCCCGCATCCAGCAATGAATTCACTGTGCTATGAGCATGGCTGAATATTTGATCACTAAAACAAGCCAACAATTCATCTCCAAATCTAAATTCACAACATAATCCGTCAACTCAAACCGCTATTTCACAAAAATTACGACGTCTGCGCTTTGAATCTTGGCCGAAATCCTTCGCCAAGTGATTGATCAATCCGGTATACACATGGTATGTTTCAAAACAGAAATACCACGGCACACTAACTAAACTGAGCTTTCCATATTCCTGTACAATCGCAGAAATCCAGTTTTCCGGAATCATTAATCCAAACCACTGAAATAGTTTTTCTTTAACGAATTTTTGGCAGCGTGTAGAGACACACAAACAAACAAAAAATAAATTAATTAAATCTGGTTGCCAATTCATTTAATTCAAGCAATTATTTTCTCGCACGTGCCATTGGTATCAGTGTGCATCTGCCTAAAACACTCTAAATAAATGGCAAAAAAAACTCCGATGAAAAACGTTCCATGTGTTGAAAATACGACTATTCGATATTGGAGGAAAGCCATATTACTTCGAACGGTATTTTATTCAGTATCGCTGCAAGTATAGTACGTAATAAATAACTGGCAGTCACGTGACAGACAAGTTAATTGAAATATGGTTTTAAAAATATTATTATATTATTATATTTCTTGACGCGTAATGATCACTGAACAAAATGTTTGATTTACTATATATATTTTGCCATAAGATCATTTCATGATTATATAAACAAAGTATCACGTGACTTTCTAAATATCCATAATTAGTTATAAAGGTTCAATGCAAAAACATTCCAGACATGTGATAATAATTAACTTGAATATACATAATGTTAGTATATTTCCGGATTTAATGGTATAATGTTCAAGACAACAGCAAATCTCCTGTAACTGCGTAGTAAATTTACCTAATTAACTAAATTACTAAAGTACTTAATTACTGATTTACTAAAACTATTAATTTATAGCATGTCTCATATTTTCGCAAATTAACCAGCAATTCAAGCGGTATTTTACAATCTAGAACGCGAGCTCGGATACGGTTTGAGTTCCTAATGTCTCATAGTGGAGTACAATGCTGGCAGCGTACAAGTATAACATGTACTAGGTCAGTCAGAAACATAACAAATGAGTTTTCTGTCAAGCATCTCATGTTCTCCATGATAATTACTATCTTCTTCAGAACAACTGATGTATTATTTCTGTCGAAACTAGCATCGTAGGACTAATTGGCTTTCATTTATAATTGGTTATAGATAACTAGACAATCACGTGATACTCAGTTTAGGTTATATAGACCATTATAAACATGTATCATAAACAGTTACTGTAATATCATTTAATTTCGCGGGGACGAATTTTAGCGCAAAACCCGCAAATAAAGATTTCGCGGGGGGCAAGAATTCACGTAACTGTATTTTTCAATAAAGAAACACTGTTAAATTGATTAATTTCGCTGGGGTTGAATTTCGCGCTCTTGCCGTAGCGCGAAATACTCGAAAATTAAACCAGGGCGAAATAAAATGATTGAACAGTAAGTAAATTATTTTTCCGGTGTGTAATTTTCATAATGGAACATGACGATATCAGATTTGTAAAACTTCTTGCTGATGAACTATATTTTAATTTTAATTTTCTGTCACGTGACTGACTAGTTTTCTGTAATTTACTATGAAATTGTAAATCAAAAACAAAAGTTATCGGTAACTTAATTATAAAATGATAACTGAAAACAAAAAAAGATAAGTACTATCAAAACGTTTATTGGTCGTGAAAAAGTTTAAGTTTAGAAAAAGAAAGTATTTTATAATTTTATTTAATATATTGCTATATAATGAATGTGTGAAGATCTAATTGGTCATCAATGCATATAGTTAGAGAAGATGCTACTTTTGCACCTTCCCTATGCCAAGAAAGTGTTAAAGAAACAGTATTGACTTAGACTCCGTTACAATTTGTATTAGTTGTTAATTTAATATCATTTAAATCGCAGTCTCAAACTGTAATCAGTCTTTCATGAAAGGGGATATTATTATAAAATCTCGCACTTACCGTGTTACAGATGAAAAGCTACTGAAGACGACAAATATGAAAATACTGCAGGTACAGTTTGATTGAGCGTGTTCATGAGCAGCAACGTAAATATAATGGAAATATAACGCTATAACATTGCAAGTGTGAGATCACTGCCCACTCCGTCTAGCTACGGGTTCAGAGCAACTCAATATTTTACACCAATAAACAGAAAGCTGAGAGAAACGCTGTTGATTGATGAGGAAGATGTTCTTGTTTTCATTCCTTGGAGGCTTCTTGTTAAAACAAACACATGCATGCATAATCAGCGAAATGAAAATGCAAACCAACAAGATTCATTTCTGTGCTTTTAGATACGTGCATTGGAAAAAATAACACAATTTCTCATAAGAAAAGAAATGGAAAAAAGACTTACGATCATGAAAAAATCGTAAAAACTTGGTTGAATGACCAGCTCTCAAATAATCACTATCAATTTTCGAATGACAGATCTAATAATAATCAGTTTCTTGTTTGAACGCAGTAACCTGATCACTGAACTTCCAATGAATGTTAATTACGTGAAACATTTGTTAGCGTGGCACATGGTTGTCTTCTGCTAAAACCTATTTTAAGGATTCTTAATGAACACGACAGTCATAGACTAATTGAACTCGGTGTCTACAAACTGGGTTCGCTGCCATCTCAGATTTTCCAAAACTGCTCCTCGTGGTAGTGTTTTTGTCCTTTAAAATATCTTTGCTTTATCAATGACGTACGGAAATGACCAAGATTCTAAAGTATACCAAGGTCTTGTGTTGTTTTTGTCCTGTTTTATTTCTTTGCTTTGTCAATGACTAAAGGCACAGACGATGATACGAAAATATACCATGGTCTTTTTGTGTTGTTTTTGTCCTATTTTATTTCTTTGCTTTGTCTATGACCAACGGCACAGACGATGATACGAAAATATACTGAATTTGTGTTGTGATGGTTTTGTTCTATTCTATTTCTATGCTTTGTAAGTGACTCAAGGCACAGACAATGATACGAAAGTATAATAAAGTCGTGCTAGGTTGTTTTTGTCCTATTTTATTTTTTGCTTAGTCAATGACTTGCGGAACTGACAACACGAAAATATACTAAGTCGTGTTGTGTTGGTTTTGCCCTCTTAATTTTTTGCTTTTTCCAAGACTTACAACATTGACGACGACAAAAAAATATACTGACCACAAGTCGTATTGTTTTGTGTTTTTCTTACTTTATGTCATTACTTTGTCAGTGCCTGGGGAATTGACGACAACTAAAAAATGTGCTTAAGTTGTGTTGTGCTGGGTTTGTCCTATTTTATGCTTTACTTTGTCGGTTACTAACGGAATTGATGACGACACGAAAATAAACTAATTTAAAAGTCGTGTTGTGTTGTTTTTGTCTTATTTTATGTTTTCTCAAGTTTGTCAAAGACTTACAGAATTGACGACGACACGAACATATACTCGAGTGTTGAAGATATTTCGTTTTATGTTATGAAAATCTATATTTAAATTCAGTCGAAAATTACGTTCAAAGTTCAGTCAATTTATGAAATTGAACTTTTTTCTGTAAATTTTGAGGAAACTAACATATCAGTTATGTAACGAGAGGCGTTTCTTTCAACTAAAATAATCAT
Organism: Corbicula japonica; assembly: GCA_038501625.1. Taxonomy (NCBI): domain Eukaryota; kingdom Metazoa; phylum Mollusca; class Bivalvia; order Venerida; family Cyrenidae; genus Corbicula; species Corbicula japonica. The sequence continues at coordinate 125,883 of JAZAYU010000172.1, forward strand.
CATCATCAAATTCAAGGAACAATGACAAACTCAGTAGCATTTAATTGTGGCAGCAACATGACTGTCAAAATCCAAACATTATTAATTATCATCGACGGTTTTTATTACCGAAAGGGGGAAGGGGACAACAACCTGTAATTAAGGAGAATATACTGAGATATTGCCTCATTAGAGTATTTAAAAAAAACTGATGTAAATTTAACTTTAGGTGAAAAAATGCATTAATTTAAAGATAGTTTGATAAGGAGGGGGCGCATGTTATCAAACCAGATAATGAATATCGTCGTTGGCAATGTATCCTTATCACAATAATCACCATCAATTCAACATCATCAAACAATAAAAACCAATATGTTTAATCTCTAAGTAAATTATTTTCCCGGGTTATGTAGACCCATAATGTGACATGTAAAATAAATTCAAGGTTCGACGTTTCCAATTCTTGGTAGCATAGTTGTGCATTGACAACATCATATATATCACATAATATATCATTAAATATTCATTTGTATAGACAGTGATCAATATTGGTTACAACAGCGTCTGTATCATTCCGGATTTTTGTTTTCACAAAGAGTAGTCGGTGTGATTCGGAACAACCCGAGATTCGGAACTGCCTTTCAAACTGTCTGGCCCACATGCAGACTGGAATTTCTTAAATGGATATTACTGATTAAGTTAAAACTATATAGAAAATCATGGAACTAAGATTATATAACTAATAAACTAAAACTGAATATATACAAAAAGAAAAATACCGAACATGCCGGTCCTTACCGTTTCATGGGCGCAGCCATGTTGTTTGTTTACCTTTTTATGTCAATGTGTCGTCACCGGTCTCAAAATAGACCGGTGTAAACACAATGTTTTTATGTGGGTCAGACTAAAGTCCGTTACACGGTATGCTACAGAGCTATCGGGGATTCTCAGTTACCGTTTTGTTTGTTTGTTTGTTTTTGTGTTGTGTTTTTTTTTCGGCGTTAGCTGTCTAAGCTCACTTTTGACCTAGTTTTTCGACCAATGAAATATTGTTAATAAAACCTATTATGCAGCGGGAAAATCAAATAGATTATTTTGATTGGTTATTAGTGGGTCTCGTTAATGATTACCGTAACGATTTTTATATTGTGTGTTAATATTTACCTGGCACTTATATGTTCGGGCATTTTTGTTTTAAAAAGCGATAATTGTATTGGGGAAAAAGATATTTACAGTATAAATAACCAGTTAAGTCAATTGATGACTTAAATACGATTTTATATGGAATATTCATGGGTGTCAGGTAAACACTCGAGTACAATACACAGTGTAAAACGACAGAGAAATGCAGATATTTCTGGTTCTTACTGGTTCCTTTCTAGTTCCTTTGATACTGATGTTAATTTCAAGTCTAGGAATTCAAAACGCCTCGGTGTAGTGGTTATCACACTCACCTCTCAAGCGGAGGCCCCGTGTTCAATACTCGGGTGGGACACTTTCTTTTAAAGTTAATTTACGTAAAAGTTGGTAGATTTCGCTCTTGTAACAAGTTGTAATTATTTTCATTTATTGTATTTTAATGACATTTATTCATCATTAGTACTAACTCTACAAGAGGTATTTTATTGAAACTCAATAAATGTACAGTTAATGTTAGACATTCGTCTTTAATCGACGTATTATCACCAAACGAAATTTTTGCATGCTCTTTATTTCTTTCTTTCTTATTTATAAAAAATCTTTTCCATCAACGCCGTTTATCTTTTTTAAAGATATTTCTTGTTTTCTTTTGTTGTTGTTTTTAATATTGTTTAAGGATTTTATTCAAACTTTTACCAAACTTTATCCGTGACAAATAAAGAATTAAACTGATATATTTTGGTCACAACTTATGCTCTTGTATCACAAATAGTCGGTTTTTAGAACGTGTTATGACAGTTTGTACGTAAATTCAGCAAATTTTAAATTTGTATGACCTTTTAAATGTACTGCATCTACTGCAGGACATTCGTTGTTTGTGTAGAACGGATACCCAACTCTCCGATGCCAGTGGATTCTTCTGCAGCAGGATATTCGCTGTTTGTGAAGAGTGAATACCGAATGGATTCAACTATGGCAAAATATTCGCTGTTTGTGTAGAGCGAATAACAAATGGATTCAACTATTGCAATATGATCGCTGTTCATGTAGAGCGAACACCCAATGGATTCAACTACGGCCAAATATTCGCTGTTTGTGTAGAGCGAATACCCAATGGATTCAACTACTGCAAAATATTCGCTGTTTGTGTGGAGCGAATACCAAATGGGTTCAACTACGGCAAAATATTCGCAGTTTGTGAAGAGTGAATACCCAATGGATTCAACTACGGCAAAATATTCGCTGTGTGTGTAGAGCGAATACCCAATGGATTCAACTACTGCAAAATATTCGCTGTTTGTGTAGAGCGAATACCCAATCCACTGCTGCATGTAGATTCAACTACTGCATGGGTTTTCGCTGTTTGTGTAGAACGAATACCCAATCCACTGCTTCCAGTCGATTCAACTACTGCATGGGTGTTCGCTGTTCGTGTAGAGCGAATATCTACTACACAGCTGTCAGTGGATTCAGCCAATGCAGGATTTTCGCTGGGAAGAGCGAATATCTAACTCAACGCTAGCAGTGGATTCTTCTCCGTTAGAGCATTTCGCTTTTTGGGAAGAGTGAAAACCGCTTACTGCTGGCATAGGATTCCACTTTATCAGCGTAAACCCAAATCTCTTATTAAGTGCGTATCTGATCTTACGATATATAAAACTTAACAGGAACAAAACCACACTATTACTCAGTCTATAACTTAATTCATCAGTGTTATGAATTCAAATTCAAAAGGCGCAGTCTCTGTTGCCTTTCCGCCGATTTGAATTATACAAGCTTGTCATTTATACATGTGTAAGCCTAACTGTCATAATACGAGTGTATTCAGTGTCTTATACAAAAGATGATTGTTTTGGTAATATTTATATAAGAGCAAATTATTCGTACAACTAACACATTGCTGGCATTTTTTTTCTGAACGAAAATGGTGTCATATCGGTCGGATAATTAAATAACGGAACGTCCTTAATGTACAAGGATGGAATTGAATTGGAGACAAATAACAAAGGGTAAAATGCTCTTGAGAACTAACTGAATTCTCTGCTAAAAGTATTTATGTAATGAGGTTTCCAGAAAACGTCATAAATACAGTTTTTTTTCTAAGTAAATCTTCAAGGGAAGGATCGATCTTATTTCTTATGTATGACGGATTTTTATTAATTACAAAATGATGTAAGTTTTAAGTCTATTGGATAGTATATCTCGTCACCTTAATGCTAAAACTGTATAAGTACCACTGAAATAAGAGTTACCTTTTTGCAGTGTGACGACCTATTCCCTAAACAATTTCTTCTTCAGAAGGTGTCAGAATGGTTTTTAAAATGTAATGACCTGCCAATCGTCCTTTAATTATAATTATCGCAGTAGCGTTGCTTGTGCAGGGTTGCGGCCGTAAAAAGTCTCCTCGTACATTCAATTAGTGATGTTTTTAATTAAGCCTTTTTAAATTTTGTGAGTGCTAAATTTTCGCGTATTCCGCGCTATGGAAAGTGTGCAGAAATTAGGCCCCATCGAAATAAAACCATGAAACAGTTTGTCGTGTGAGAACGTTACAACTGCTCAAGTTTATGCCCACGCGAAAATGTCTTGTTTTCGCCTTCTGCGCGAAAGTCCGTCCACGCGACATTAAATGATATCAAAGTAAGTGAAAGCCTGACCAGGCAGTTTACGGAAGACTGAAGATGATTTTGCGAAAGACTGACAATTTATTTACGCAATGGTGACAATTTATTTAAGGAAAACTGCCAATTTATTTACCAAATATTACAATGGGTATGTGCAAATTCTGAAGCTTGAGAAGAGCCGGCACTGTCTCCGTCCAAAACCTCATCCGATCTTGGTACAGGTGATTCTCTGCGATAGGGCTGGTTTTCAGGTTCATATAGGTTCGTCGTGTCGCCTCAAAATTAGGCCAAGTCGGAAGAACATATTTTGAACCAATGTTAGGGTTCCTAGAATGAGGAAGAAAGTCTGCAACTATTAACATATTACAGTCGAACCTGCCTTAACAACCACCTGCAATCTACAGTCACCTGCCTTAAACAGCCATCTTGAATATGTCCTAAATTGTCATTTGGTTCTTATTTTTACCTGTCTTACAATGTTAATCAGCCACATTTTGTCACTTCCTTGGGTGGGTGCTTAATACAGGTTAGACTGTGTACATGTTCATATTTCGCAATTCATTTAAGACAATAATTTTTTATGATGCCGATAAATAGAATTTGTCGAAATACATATTTAACTTTTTAACCAGAAAAATAAATGAATGCAATTTTTCTGTGTTTTTGACTATAGATTGTATCTTGCTATATCAGTCACTAATTATCCATATTTCGCAGTTAATATTCTTCAATGATATGATTATGAACATATTATTTGCCTGATAAAAAATGGCGGTGATGTGTATACATTTTGCTAATTCTAGATGGGCACTTAATGCTTACCATAAAAAAATTTCAATTAACTTTATATATGTGCCTAGTCGAATCTGGAAATGAGGTGTATCGTTGGAAATGCTTAAGCACGATACGGTCAACGTTATTGGTTTATGCTGTGCGCATACATGATGTGGCCCTTCTTGTTCATATTTTGTTGCGTTTTTGTGCGTGTGTTTGTATATATGACGATTAGTTTCATATTGGTTGTTTATCATTTATCGATGAGGAATTAAATTAGTATTACCCAGTTTTTGCGAAATTAGACCAGTATGTCATCATTTGCTTTGAAAGTTCTAGTTCATCCCCGTCTTTAGCAGAGGTGTTCGGATACATCGCGTACAGCCCGAACACAAACGGAAGCTCTCCGGCATGGTTGGCACCATGTAGCCACCTAGGGCGATCTTGAATCCAGGAAAACTGTGGCTGGTGTGAGAATAGGTAATGATAGGTATTCTGAGAATGACTTGACTGCTGGCCCGCGTGAACCATCAGGCCTTGTATTGTAGGAAAAATAAAGGCCAAGTCCGCGAAAACGTTAACGGTGCTCCGAGCTTGTTCTGCCAGATTACCTCCCTTTACAGTAAACTGCTTGCATATTTCGTCTGTTACCCATCGACTACTACTGAAATAGCTTTCAGACGCAATAGGTGCAAGTTCATTACAAAGGACATCTACTGGTATTCCCTCTGATATATTAAAATTATACTGATTCTGATAACTCATCATGTACCAGTAGATCAGTCCTCCTTCAGCGTTGTTGGTTCCTGCCATAATGTCAAGACTTTGGAAAAACTGAAAGGCAGTCGATCTCTTGTCGTCAAGAAGGTCCACTGGGTTTCCCAGGATAAGTTCGCCGTCTACAACTGGTCCAATTGGTAATGTGAATACTTCTTCTTGGTCCAATCCCGAAGCGGCGTCGTTTTGTACTTGGAGTAATTCTTTGGCAGATTTGCTTTTGAGACACTGCAACAGTATTGCTGAATCATTATTATTTGAAGGGCAGTGTAGAAGGCTTCCAGCTTTGAATGCAACCTTTCTTGAACCACTCGCTAAAGCTTTGGGACTATACGCTCCCCCGCTTTCGGAAATCACCCTATTGAAAAATCCCTTGTTAGATGAAATCATACTTTGCAAGCCAACACTGTCACCGCCGGCAGATTCACCAAATATTGTTATTCTGTTTCTATCTCCGCCAAAGTTCACAGCGTTTTCATGGATCCACTCTATGGCCTTTTTCTGGTCCCAAAGACCATAGTTTCCTCGAACAATACCATCCTCGGTCGATAAAAATCCAAACAGGCCTAGCCGATAATTGATGGTAACCACGATTACGTTCCCTTGTAATGCAAGATACGAGCCATCAAATAACGTCCCCTGTCCTCCGGTGTAGCCACCGCCATGAACCCAAATCATGATCGCCTTCGGATTGGCTTTATCTATACCGCCTGGAACGAAGATATTCAGATGGAGACAATCTTCAGACATCTCTTTATTTTTTAGAAGCCATATATCGTTTTGGAAGAATTCCTGCATACACGATGGCCCAAACTCAGTTGCGTTGAGTATTCCATTCCACGGCGGGTGCGCTACCGGTTTCTCGAACCTGTAATCACCAACTGGTGGTGTTGCAAACGGAATTCTTTTAAATTGGAGTACTGTTCCCCCAGGATACTGCTTTGTTAGGCCCTGTACCCTGCCATAGCTTGTGTCCACTATCGGCTGACCGTTCCCCGAGGTCAACAGAACACCCAGGATGACAAAATGCAGGATCATACTGCAATGAGAACAAATACTCTCATTAGTGAGTTTTGACGTCAGTGCATCCGACGTGCCCCTCCCCACCCTCTCAAAAATTGACCTAGTTAATCTCAATGTTAAAATCAATGTTGAAATATCAATTCATGTGCAGTTAATTTTGAAATAAGAATAGACAAGTGCTCCTATGACCTAAAATTCACATTAACTTATTTAAAAGATGCGATTTCTTCAATTTTTACAGTATTAAAATGATGAAGCTATGTTGACAGGGACACATCCAGGATCTGATGTTCGAGAGGTGTGTCCCTTTTTTATAGGTTGAGGAGGGGGTTATACGCCACATCTCCCACCACTAAAAAGGAACACGCCTCTCAAACATCAGATGGACGTGTCCCTGTCATCATAACTACATCATTTTAATATTACAGACAAACAAGTCATTTAAAAAAAAAGACGGTTGCGATCAAGAGATTCCAAACCTTTCAAACCACAAGAATTTATTTCCTTCACAACTTAAATGAAAGTCGTGATTTACGCGTGTTCAAGTCTATATAAAGTCATCGAGGGATGTTTCAACAGTAGTAAGATCGTTTAGAAGTTTAATATAATATAAATATATTATGAAAGCTTTTTTAATGGGCATAATATTGCGTGGTATTCGGTTGAGCTGCGTTTTCATTGATTCTTGAATGCGTGGTCTTTGTGAAAACTCTTATTTACTTTATAACAATTCATTTTATGGGAGTTTTATTTTGCGGATCGTTTAAACCACAAAATCCACGATATCCAAGCGACTCTTTTCTCTCAAACACTATAAATTTAGACGAGGGTGTAACCCAATTTTTTTAACAAGTATCTTATTTGCAGGTCTTGCAGTAACGTACAAAAAGTTCACCCAATCTCGTAGGACAGAACCAAGAAAACTTGCAAAGACTATTCTATTGAGTAAATTGTAGTGAATCAAAGCACATCTTCACACGTTTTTGGGGTTCTTTTTTGTATTTCACGTATTATATAGTGAAACTATTTAAAAACTACTTAAAAACTGTGCATAATATGTATTATATTATACTTATTTTGATAATAATTAAATTTATATGCGTGTCAAACACCGAAACAGGTGAAAATTCCTCCTGGTTTTGCAGTAATTGATTAACAAATCTTCAATCTAACATTTTACCATATATGGCCCCCATGCACAGTTTTTAAATCAGGTCAGTATTTGTAAATTATTATGGTCCCAACTAAGTACTTTGCAAACACCCCTTATCATTTGAAAGACCTGACTAGAAGGCTACATTTCAAAATAGATAAATATTACTTATTACATTTCCTTATCATTTAGTAGAGTTTTCTGTCATGTTAAACTGACATTTAACGTAAATAATTACACTAATCTTAATTTAACAGAAGTGTTTAAAGCTGTCTCTGGAAATTAACCCTTTATTACCACTTCATTGTATGGGCAAACAGTGTAGATCCGGATCAGCCTGCACATCTGTGCCATCTTATAAGGATCTACGCTGTTCACTTTTTAGATTCATTAGTTTATTTCTAACCAATATGCAAACAAATGGCACAGATGTGCTGGCTGATCTGGATCTACACTGATTACACATGCTTATGGAAGCCCAGAGGTGGTTCAGCGGTGTATCTAGGAACCTCTTTTTAATATTTAACCGTGCCAATCCTCCATATGTACGCATTCGTGCCGTCTGATGAGGATCTGCACTGGTTGCATTTTGGTCAAAAATAACCTAACAAATCAAAAAGCAAAAAGTTTAGATCCTGATCATATGGCACAGATGTGCCGGCTAATCTTGATCTGAACTGTTCGCCCAAGCAATGAAAGTGTATCTATGGAGGAAAGGGTTTATTCTCACTGGGACTTTGGCCAGGAAGTTTGAAAGTTATCATGTTACTACCTTAAGCCTGTCCCGAACAAAACCCTGTTTCGGGAAATCTTGCATACGACCCTGGAAGCCACAACATACATGTTAATTAATACATTATATTTATAAAAGTACCTTGGTTCCATTCAATTTTGTAGAGATGAGTTTTCCACATAAGCTACAAGTTACTTTTTTTCAGCACAAATTTGCACAAAAGTATTTTATTTTCAGGACACATTACTTGCAATTTTTTCTTCAAATTTCAATACAACTGTAATTTGTGCTGGTGATTAACTAAGCAAATGTGGGTTAAAAGTTGACCAATCAAAATAAGAATTATTCATACACCCCTTTACTACACGTCTAGACTAAAGCCTATTTAAAAATTGATAATTACTGTTATTACTGTAAACTAGTAACAATTCGAGCTCCAAAAATTTATGGCTTTGCGTACCCCACATATAAGATTACCGGTGTAGAAATTGCTTTCAATGTTTTTCCACACAGTTGCACATGCTATTGCCATCAGCATGTCAAGTGACTTATATCTTTGTTATATGTGCATCGTATACTCTTATACCATGTATTTTGGTTTGAGTTTAATAAAGATATGGTCTGTTCTGTTCTGTTACAACAATTCAACAAGGGTGCCAAACTGACACAAAATACGCCCGTCATATTTGTGGTAAATTCAATGGTAATGACAACATTTTTGGGAGCAGGATTTTCCAACTCATTGAGTGCTTGAGCTGTTTTTCAACAATCATGTCAACATAATCATGGTTCCCTCGTAAGACAAAAACACAAAAAAATGTTCCGTAGAACATCAATTTCACATCAAGCAGCTCTCATATGTAACAATATTATATATGTCTAGCAAATACATATATTTCATTAAACAAGCTACTTCAGAAACATAAAATGTATTTTGGATTAAAATGATAAAAAGGTGTATGAATACACAATGAGGTTTTGTTTTAAAGTTTATTATTCATGTCAGCATAACCATGGTTCTCTTATAAGACAAAAACACAAAAAATGTTCTGCATTCTCAGTAAAACATCAATTTCAAATCAAGCAGCTCTCATATGTAATAATATTATATGTCTAGCAAATACATTTACTTCATTAAACCAGCTACTTCAGAAACATAAAATGTTTTTTGGATTAAAATGATAAACATATAAGAGTATGAATACACAAAAAGGTCGCTAATTCAGTTTTTGGACAATTCAAGGGCCATAATTCAGGAGTGCCTGGGGGGATTTTGCAGGTTATAGAACTTGGTTGAGATATTATGCCCACCAACATATTCACCAAGTTTGATAAAGACCGGATGAAAACTCTTTGACTTAGAGAGCGGAAACAGTAATTTTGGACAATTCAAGGGCCATAATTCAGGAGTGCCTGGGGGGATTTGGCTGGTTATAGAACTTGGTCGAGATATTATGCCCACCAACATATTCACCAAGTTTGATAAAGACCGGATGAAAACTCTTTGACTTAGAGAGCGGAAACAGTAATTTTGGACAATTCAAGGGCCATAATTCAGGAGTGCCTGGGGGGATTTGGCTGGTTATAGAACTTGGTCGAGATATTATGCCCACCAACATATTCACCAAGTTTGATAAAGACCGGGTGAAAACTCTTTGACTTAGAGAGCGGAAACCCTGTGGACGCCGCCCGCCCGCCAACCCGCCCGCCTGCCGCAGGTGTTCCCATAATACGTCCCGTTTTTCAAACGGGCGTATAAAAATGATAAAAACAATAAAATATTCAAATACAACAATTTTATTCAACACTGATTACAAGATGTAAACATTAAAAACATGCACTGTATAGATAATTACTTTTAAAACAGATCTTCAAATTTTAAACAATTAAATAAGTACCGGTAGTTGCCCGAAAGGCCAAAAGATAAGAGTGTCTGAATTACAAAACCCTGTTTATTTTTACATCTTTGCAATTTTCCGAAGTACATTTGTATATCAAATCAAATTTATACATTAAAACAAGGTGTAGAAATTAACCCTAAATAAATATCAATTAATCTTCTATTCCATGTGTATACGTATGGGTTTTATTGCAAGTGCTAGTGTGTGGCACATTCTTGCTATCTGATATGGATCTAGTTTTTTTTTTTCTTGATCAGAAATAATCCAATGAATCTAAAATCAAACAGTTTAGATCCTGATCAAATGGCACAAATTTGCCAGTTGATCTGGATCTACACTCTTTGCACAAGGGATAGCTAACATATCCATGGAGTAAAACTCATCTTAAAACTTTTGATATCTGATTATTTCAATAGAATATTTTCAAAGATGAAAAATATTTCACATATAGAATACAATGGAATCTGCAACCTGTTAAACAGAAATGTCAAAAGCAAAAAAAAAACAACTAAATAATGCTGTTTTTCTCCCCAGCTGCACCAGTATATTAGAAACATCTTTAATGATAAGTATAGACATTGGAAAAATTTAAGTGTCAGGTATCAGCCTAAGCGACTCTAACCTTGAAAATTGGCAGTAAATATGTGAAGATGAGCAGAAATAATTTGAACTTTAAGTCCTCTGTGGCCTTGACCTTTGACCTAGAGATCCCAAAATCAATAACAGCCATCTACACAAGTAGTACAATCATACTCTGAATTTTGAAAACTCTGTGTCGAAGGGGTGTTGAAATACTGAGTGGAAATCGGTTTGAAATATAAGGTCCCTGTGACCTTGACCTTTGCCCCAGAAACCCCAATAACAACAGCTGTCATCTACTTAAGAGGTCTAATGATATTGTGAAGTTTGAAGACTGGGTCAAAAGGTTCTTGACTTACTGTGTAAATTAATTTAACCTTTCAGGCCCCTGTAACCTTGACCCTTGTCCCAGTGACCCCCCCCAAAAAAAAGCAGCTATTTACTCAAGACCTACAATCAAACTGTAAAGTTTGAAGTCTCTGGGTCAAAGGGTTCTTCACTTGAGCAGGAATCATCTCCAAAGTGTGGAGACCCTGGGTTATACAGACTTCCTGTTATTGAGAGGAAAGCGAAGTATGTTTGATGAATGGACTGAACAAAAAAACAATCAGTTTGCCACAGAGAAGGGGGTGAAATATCCGATCTAGTAAAATAATGCTGTTGAAATTGTTTGGCAATAGCTTTAATTTCCAACTTCTTTTGGCAATGGCGTAACTATCTGTTTGATTTTGGCAAAATCTTTAATATTGAATTTGGTTTGGCAGTATTTTAGTAATCCAGTTTGTTTTGGCAATAGCTTAATTATCATTTAACAACCACAGAAATCTGAATTTCCATTCAAAAATCACCAAGAGACCATAATTCGTCGGTTGAAAGCCAGAAGGGGCTATCAGCCTTCTTATTTCAATTGCTTATAGCCCCTTCTCGTTTTAAATAGTTATGACATATATGGGATATCACTCCTTAAGCACGGTGTCACAGGGATATCACTCTTAACAGATTTTGATCTTTTGCTCTATCCCAGAGCCACAGTTCCTCCACTTATTCAGCAAAATATGGATCTCTTATTCTGGTTCTGTTTTATGCACAACTGCTCCAGCTGTTATCAGAGCTTCCACAGAATCCCCCGCCCCCTCTAACTGCTGCTGCCCTAGCTGCACCCCTAGAGAGTCCCCATCTTGCTGAATCATTTCCTGTTCACCCTCCAACTGTTGATGATAACTATGCTGCTGCTGTTGCTGTAAAGCTTGTTGTTGTTGTAGTGACTGTTGCTGGAGTTGCTCATATTGTTGTTGCGTGATGATCTGTGGCTGTTGGATGTGTTGTGTGTTGGTAGCCTGGGTGAAGGTCACCTGAGCACCAAGGTCAAGTTGCTGGGAGGCCATCAGACTCTGGTATATTGATACAGGTATTGTCATCATCCCAGCTGAAATGGAAAATAAGTAAAAGTTATATCCCTTTACTTCACAGACATACTTTTAAACACACGAGTGAACAGTGTAGATCCAGATCATTCGATGCCATCTGATCAGGATCTACACTGTTGGCTTCTTGGTCAAAAATAACCTACTGTGGCATCATTATATTTTGCGGTGGTTTAGTGTAACAGAGCGGACATGATTATGCAAGAAAATTCTATTTTTAGTAACTGTGACCTTGACCTTGGACCTACAGGCATGGGTATTGTACGCGACACACCGCCTTGTCATGGTGAACATGTGTGTCAAGTTATTTTGAAAATCCTCCATTCATAACAAAGTTAAGGGCCAAGTGTATATTTTGCTTAACACAAAATGTAAGTGAAAAAGGGGCATAATTTAAAAACTATTGGAAGCAGGGTTATGGGTCTTGTTTGTTATGATGTAGATGTTGATGGTGAAAATATATTTCAAGTTTCAAGGCAATATCTCAAGTAGTTTTTAATTTATGGGCAAAATGCATATTTTGCTTAACACAAAATATAAGAAAAAAGGGGCATAACTTGAAATATATTGACAAAGAGTTATGGGTCTTGTTGGTAATGATGTAGAATTTGATGGTGAATATATATTCCAAGTTTCAAGTTGATATCTCAAGTAGTTTATAAGTTATGGACCAAAGTGCATATTTTCCTTAATGCAAAATTTAAGTGAAAAAGGGGCATAACTTGAAAAATATTTGTAGCAGAGTTATGGGTGTTGTTGGTAATGAAGTAGAATTCGATGGTGAATATATTTTCCAAGTTTCAAGTTGATATCATAAATAGCTTTCAAGTTATGGACCAAAGTGCATATTTTGTTTAACGGACGGAGACGCCGACGCCGACACCGGGGCAAGTAGGATAGCTCCCCTATTCTTCTAATAGTCGAGCTAAAAATTTCTGGTTAAAATATTTAAAATAAATGGAAAAATATTTGTTTAAAATTTGAAGTGCATAGAAAGTCATATATAGAAGTTATAGCACCATTCTTCGACCTTTCTGATCAACCCTCGTATATGGAGGAAAGGGTTATGTCAGTCAGTGGACAAATAAAATGTGACCTTTATGTACAGATGATCTTTATTTACAGGTGGTCTTTGGCACAGGATAGACTGTACAAATACTATGCCCAAGTTTATTAAACTGAGCATGGAAACCAGTCTCAAATCTCAAGCATCTGATTGGCTGAATGGCGATTGGTCGCCCATCAGCCAATCAGATGCTTGAGGTTTGAGATTGGTTTCCATGCTCAGTTTTATAACCTTAGGCACAGATCTACTTACTGGCTGGGTCAGTTGTTAAAGGCGCAGTCTCTCCGTTCGCTAAGATCAGACGACCTCCACTGATTGTAAGAGACTGGCCTGAGTTGATCAGCTCTATACTGACTGGGTTGGTCTGAACCTGGCTTGTGTGCTGGCCAGTCAGAGAAGTATCAATACCCTGAAGTCCGGAGCTGTCCTCACCGACCTGATTCATGCTCTCTTGAGGAATCTAAAACATTTTTAAATTGCATGATCATGTATCAGGTGTCTAGAAATTTTGTTTTATATTTGTTAATTACATGCATTCCTTTTCAGTATTTCAAGCTGATGGTCAACATCAACGTCAGACCACACAAAAACAATAGTTGTTTCAAAAAGAATGCCTCAAAATTGTCAGACATTTAGCTCCGTAGGAAGTCCAGCCAGTAGAGCAAGTCCAGCAAGTGGAGCAAATCTACTGACGTAGCGAGGCAAGTCTACTTACGAAGTGGAGCAACAAAACTGACAGTGGGGCAATCTACTGACGAAGTGGAGCGAGTCTACTGATGAGGCAGAGCAAGTCCAAGAGATGTCAGTCCATGTGCAATTGGGTTATCTAACTAGCAAAGACATTGCCACCTTAGTGAGTAGACATCCCTTAACCAAAGTATGACATCAGGGAAAAAATATAAAAAGTTTTCAAATATCAAAATTTATATTTGAACAGTAGAAGACCTGTAAATAAAGTTATTGTGATGTAATATTCTTATATAGTCAGCTTACGAGTGAATATATTTAAAGCCAAGTCATTATAATAGCTTTACAATGCAGTAAAATTTACTGACAACAGGTCCTAAAATGCAAGTTCAAAATTTCTGCAAAACTCACTGCTGTTGGCATTACATAGTATTACAATTAATATTAATCACATTTCAGACATTTAAGTATAACAACCTAAACTGTGAATATGCAGCTTTAAAAAAAGAAGAAATATACATGTACTAAGGGAATGCCAAATTATGAAAATATGCAGATGTTCAAGATGTTCCTCATACAAAATTCCTTTTATTTTCAGAGAGAAGGACGTCAATTCCTTTTTTGTGATACGAGAACCTGTTGGGGCAAGTGTGAGGTTGGTGCACTCTAGAACCTGGTTTAAACCCCCAGTGGCAATTTGTTTTGCCACTGACCGTTCCTAGGCGGTAACCCCTCTGGTTCTCACTTTCGTTATTTGTTTGTGGCCTCCATTTTGAAACTGATTATTGTAATACCATGCAAATACAAAGAAATTGCTAACTTACAGTTGAATTTTTCAGATTTTTAATGATAAACAGTAACAGTTATGTTCCTCAATTTTCTGTTTGATACATTTCATGAGATCAGGCCCCGTGATTTTAAAACTTTTTTCATGCTCTACTCAATTTGAGCATGAAAATTTGATGGCTTCATTTCTGTTCATTATATAAAATAAAACATTTTAAACTGAAAATGACAAAATTGCTCTCAACAACAACTGTTGAACAGATAGTCACTCCTTATTTATGAAGACTGTTAATGTTCTAGACATTTTAAGTTTGCGCACAGAATTGAGTTGAGCATGAAAAAAGTTTTACAATCACTGGGCCAGATCATTTAACATGTAAAATTCATGCAAGGGATTTTGTACATTTATTATCATTTCTTATAGAAAACTGTGTTTGGAAGTCTCCTTGCCATTCTTAAAACTTGTTTTAAGCTGTCTTACTGACTCATCATGATTGCACCATCTAAATTTATTTTTGACACTATGGGCATTAAAATTTTTTTACTCTCAATACTGTTTGTAATTAAAAAAAATTCCTTCCTACATACCTACTTTGAATATGGCAACTGCAAACAGCATATTTTTGAAGTTTGCCTCATTTCTGCTCAATTCATAAGGAGATCAGGAATTCATTTATGATATTTTATTTATTTGTATTTATTTTCAGTGTTATAGGCAGTACAGTGAAACCCTGGTATTAAGGCCACCTTTTGGACTGGGTAACCATTTCCTAAAAAGACACAACTTTATTGTGTGGGTGAGCAGTGTAGATGAAGATCAGCCAGCACATCTGTGCCGTCTGATCAGGATCTGCACTGTTCGCTCTTTGATTTGTTAGGTTATTTCTGAACAAATTGCAACAAGTGCAGATCCTGATCAGACGGCATGGATGTGCTGGCTGATCTGGATCTACACTGGTCGCACATGTGTAAAAATGTGTAAATATGGAGGAAAAGGTTTAAACAAGCAAATTCGTTGAATTTATATACCCTGCTGAGTACTGGTTATTACTAACACAACAGCTGAAGACATAGGGCTTTATTTAGATATTTATCATGGCAAACACAGTGAAAAAAAAACTTCAGATGGTGAAAAGGGTTGGGCAGCTCACCAGAATATAAGAATGAGATGTAAAGTCCTCAAGTTGTTCAAATGAAAAACGCAGTAATAAATAGCGCAGTATTTAATTGAAATCCATGCAGAAGGTGCAGAGGAGTATCGCGGAAATCAATACTACTCTATACGCATTGTGCATAACTTATCAAAGGGCCATAACTCTGTGTTATACGGTCAGACAAGAACAAGACAACAGTATGGGCATCTTGTCTTGGTATTGTTGGTTTCCATAGTTTCATTGAAATCCATCCAGTAGTTGCAGAGAAATAGCAAGGAAACGAATACTGCTCTAAATGAAAAATGCATAACTTATCAAAGGGCCATAACTCTGTGTTTAAGGGTCTGACTGAAACAGGACAACAATATGTGCATCTCCTTTTGGTATTAAAGGTTTCCAGAAACATTCATTGAAATCCATCCAGTAGTTGCAGAGAAATATCGCAGAAATGAATACTGCTGTAAATGCATAATGCATAAGTTATCAAAGAGCCATAACTCTGTGTTAAACAGTCTGACTGGAACAAGACGACAATATGCATATCCTCTCTTGGTATTGATGGCTCCCAGATAGTTTCATTGAAATCCATCCAGTAGTTGCACAGCAATAGCACGGAAACAAATACTGCTCTATATGCATAATGCATAAGTTATTAAAGGGCAATAACTCTGTGTTACAACAATATGCGCATCACCGCTTGGTATTGATGGCTCCTAGAAGGTTTCATTGAAATCCATCCAGTGGTTGCAGAGAAATAGCACGGAAACGAAATTCGGACGGACAGCGTGACAGCATGACGGATGGACAACGCCAAAACAATATCCCAATTTCATCGGCGGGGGATAAAAAAAGAAGTGGTCTAATTTGCAGTTGAGAATTGTGCCAAACTGTTACAAGGGACATTTAAATGATAGACCTATTATCGATGTGGTCCTAATTTCGGGAGGTCTTAATAAGGGATTTTACTATATATTACAATTTAATCAAAGGAAATTCACATTTGTATAATGAACAACAACAAATAAAGTGTACATTCAATCAGTGCTGTTATCAATTTACAGGTAGCCTTTAAAGTCTGTTGAAAATTATACATATAATCTGTGTAAATACTGAGATGCCCTCAACCCAGGGCTAGGCAGCATTGACAGTAATATGCAATTCCATAACTGCCCATGAACAGGCACAATCAAACAAGGCCTGCAATATCATTTGTCGTGTTTAGTTGCATTCAAAGTTCCTTTTTCATGTATTTGAAAACCTGCTTACCCCCGTCATAGAATGCACTACAGTGGCATGTGTTCCATCAGGTAGTGTAACCACACTGTTTGGTCCGGTATCTATCTGTATTATTGACACTGTCCCATCTGGGTTGTTGATTGTCTGAACCATTGTCCCCAAGAATGCGGGCTGGGTCTCGGCCCCACCTCCTCCACCCGACTCACCAAAGATGTTGAGGAGATCTTCCCGTCCATGGTGCTTGTAGCAGTTCCGCACTATGGCTCTCAAAGCCTCAGTCCATGACACCTAAGAAAATCATTGTATGCTATCATTTTAGAAGTAGCTACTGTGTTATACATACCGGTAATTAGCTAATTATGTAAAAGCATTAATACTTGTGCAGTACTTGTTTTTGTGGATTTTGTGCATAGTTCAGGGCTGAAGGTTATAAAGCTGAGATTGGAAACCAGTCTCAAATCTCAAGCATCTGATTTGTTGAAATGGCGACTGTTCGCCATTTCAGCCAATCAGATGCTTGAGATTTGAGACTGGTTTCCATGCTCAGTTTTATAACCTTGGGCACAGGGTAATATAAAACTAATACAAGCAATAGAATTGTATGTAAATATAAATTAATAATAAGGAAAATCATTAATTTAAGAACCCAAGAAAATTCTGTCATACAAAAATTGCTGTTTTACTGAAAATGACCAAATTTCAAGCCTTGAAATTAAATGACATTTCAGTATAAAATTAAATTTTTTTCTAACCTTCTGGTTATGAATTTATCAACCAAATACCTGCCTGATCTGGATCAGCATTGTTTGCTGCTTCATCAGAAATATCTTAATACATCTAAATGCAAACAGAGTACATCCTGATGTTACAGCAAAAATGTTAGCTCATTCCGTAAAAGTTGAACTTATAGAGTAAAGGTTTAACACCACACTTAAAGTTTAACAATGTTAACACTTCATTTAGAATTTACCAGTTTTTCCTGCAACTTATTGTCAGCAATTCTGAAATAAAAACATTATCAAAGCCCTTCCTACCCTCTTCTTCTGCTCATCTGTCCGTACATCGCTGCGGATATTTGCCCATGGTACATCATTAGGCCACCAGACTGGCCGACGTTCCATCTTACCCCAACCAGGCTTGCTACAACCAGTGGAATACTTTAACATTTCTGGGATGAATGTACGAAGCTGGGCCTGTAAAAATGAAAAAAATCGTAATGAACACACTAGAACTCTGCCTAGGATAAAAGTTTTATGGAGGAAAAGTTTTGAAATGGCCATGTTGTAGCCAAGTTTGCTAGTAAGTCTTCATGACAAATCTCATTTAAAATCAAATTCAAAATATTTAATTTGCCAATTATTCCCTCTTCTTGAGTATGCCATGGCAATTTAATGGGTAAAAGCAATGCATATAGAAGGCTTATCAGATACTTATACACTGATTAATTTCTATTTAATTTGAATCTTGTTGTATATTTGGATAATTTGAAGAAAAAGAAAACACTATACATGGATATGCATAAGACAACATGGGCAACCTCTGTGTACACATCAGCCTACAAACCTGTGTGCAGTCTGGACTGGATCTACATTGGTCATACATGGGATGTACTAACAGGTTACCATTTACTCCATATATACAGGTTTTATCAAGTGTACAACCAGTGTACGTAGATCCTGATCAGCCAGCACATCCATGCCATCTGATCCAGTTCTACTCTGGTCACTTCTTGGTTTGAATTATCCTGATGAATAAAGTGAACAGCACAGAATCTGACCACAAAACATGGATGTCCCAGCTGATCTGGATCTATATTGTTCGCCCAAGGGATAAAATCCATATCCCATGGAGTAATGACATGTTAACAAACCTGTTGCATTTTGTCGACAGGTGTTGGGATACCATCAATCGTTAGTGGTGGAAGATCGTGGATGCCCGACATCTCATTGGGTTGTGGTGCCTGCTCTGCTAACGCCTCGTCCAACTCCTGCATTATATTGCTCTTGATATTCTTCACCTGACAATACACAAACCTGCATTTTAGTCCCCATTAGATCAATGTACACAATCCTGCATTTCAGTCACTGATATGACCAACCAATGGTGAAGTTCCATTTATGATTTTGCTATGCAATACCACTAGCCTTGAAATATAAAATAGAAATACACTGGTAGGTATTTTTGAGAATTTTGGGTTCGAGATAAAAATGCTGCAATGTTATGCTCGAGATATAGGATTGTTGCAAAAAATTCAAACCTTAAAGCCGCATGACTTCAATTTAACCAGTTCTTGTATGAAATATTACATGTATTTGGAACTTTAGGCACAAATTTGCAGCATTAGTTTGGGCTAATAAAATTTTAATTTACTAAAATAAATTTGGTCCGCGCGACTAAAAGCGAAAGTAGGATTTCCGAAATGTCACAAAAATCAAGATCGCACATGAAGTGGTCTCTTTGTAAAAAAACGGTGCTCAATATACCTTGATTCTACATGTAATAAGCTTCTTAAAAGTTTGTTTAACGATAATTTAACAATAACATTGAAATTCTCGCCTATAAGAAAGAATTTGATCGGACCTTTTGTGTTCTGTTAGAGAGTTTATATATCGGAGTCTATATGGACAAATATGATTTTTCAATAGTATATTCTTACTTAAGTTTAGGGCTGGGGCTTTAAAATAACAAGCCTGCATGTGTATGTCAATCAGGGCTTTTCATCAGAAAATTGGCCATTCAAATTCGGAAATGCGCAATAATTGTTTATTTTGGGGGAAAAATTAATTGACAGATGGGGACAAGTTTATAAATATGAATAGTTATTAGAAATAAGTATTTCAACTTAAATTTAATTTTTAAGGCACTTTATTTTTCAGACTTCAACTTTCAAACTCCCCTCAGAGGATTTTGATCCATTTTTGACATCTTACCTAACATTTTGGAAAGAGTCTCTGCCACAGTTGGGAAAAAATGCTATATTTTTGGATTGGGAAGTGGCCTTATATAGGCTTCAGTTATAAGGATGAAATGCACTGTCCATGTCCAAAACCTCTAAAATCAGGTTTCACAATTGAAAAAAAATGCAGATTTTAATATTTTCCACTTTTAGGCAATTATGACTGCCCATTATTCAACTAGATTAACAATCATAAAACTATTAAATATCTAATGTACTTGTAACCATTTAAGTATTCAAATGCATTGAGATCTGTATGTTACAAAATATGAAATTTTAGATATATTTAGCCAATATTAAGCCTTCATAAACCTGATCCTTTCAAGTTTTAAGGATAAAATTCCAGCTTTCGTATTTTCCAATTATCTCATTTATCGCATGTTAGTACATTTGTATTAAGTGAACAGAAAATTCTGCGTTCACACAAACATATGCAACCTTAAGTTGAATTATTTAAACATTTAGTCCATATATGCCTTTTATCGCATATGCATGTGTAATCCAGACAAGCCAGCACATCCATGCTGTCTGATCAGAATCTGCACTGTCCCCCTAATGGTCAGAAACAAGCAGTGTAGATCCTGATCAGATATGCTGGCTAATATACTATGGAGAACAAGAGCTGTCACTTGAAATTGACATATGCCCCCGAAATGCTGCTTTGAAATCGAATAGGTATACATATGTAATAAATAAACATATGTAATGAAAAATATGCTTGTGGAAGACAAAGCATACTGCATGCATATAATGTGAAAGATGAAAGGATCATATGTTTTAAGTCTGTAGTAAATATATAGTTAAATAAAGTTAAATATGACATTTTTTTTTAGAAAATTCGAAGATTATTGGGGAAATTATCCTGGAAAATGATTATTAGAGTTATGAACCTTACTACATGTGATGTGGGTAATATGAACCAGAGGGCCATGATGGCCCTTTATCACTCACCAGAGTACAACAAAGTTGTGTTGTACAAGACCCAACATCTCCATATGGTGAACATTTACACCAAGTTATTTTAAAATCCAATAAGAAACAACAAATCTACAGCTTGGAAAAGAAAATGCTATTTTTCGTAACAGTGACCTTGACCTTTGACCTACCGGCATGGGTATTGTAACCAACACATGCCTTTGTCATGGTGAACATTTATGTAAAGTTATTTTGAAATCACTTCATTCATTAGGAATTAACAGCCCAGACAAGAAAATGTTATTTTTTGTAAAGGTGACCTTGACCTTGGACCAACAGGCATGGGTACTGTACGCGAAAGTACACCTTGTCATGGTAAACATTTGAGCCAAGTTATTTTAAAATCAAATGAGAAATAACAAATTTACAGCCTGGACAAGATTTTTCTATTTATAGTAACAGTGACCTAGTTTTTGACCCCAGGTGACCCATATTCAAACTCGTCCAATTAATAACTGGGACATATGTCCTGACCAAGTTTCTTTACAATCTGATAATCAGAGTAAAGTGTGGCCACTATAGTGTAAACAAGAAAATTCTATTTTTAGTAACAGTGACCTAGTTTTTGGACCCAGATGACCCATATTCGAACTTGTCTGAGAAATCATTGGGACAAACATCCTGACCAAGTTTCATGACAATCGGAGCAAAAATGTGACCTCTAGAGTGTTAACAAGAAAATTGTATTTTTAGTAACAGTGACCTAGTTTTTGGACCCAGACGACCCATATTCAAAATTGTCCCAGAAATCATAGGGACAAACATCCTGACCAAGTGTCATGACAATCAGAACAAAAATGTGACCGCTAGAGTGTTAACAAGAAAATTCTATTTTTAGTCACAGTGACCTAGTTTTTGGACCCAGATGATCCATACTCAAACTCATCCTAGAAACCATTGGGACAAACATCCTGACCAAGTTTCATGATAACTGGAGCAAAAATGTGACTGCTACAGTGTTAACAAGAAAATTCTATTTATAGTAACAGTGACCTAGTTTTTGGACCCAGATGACCCATATTCAAACTCAGCATAGAAATAATTGGGACAAATATCCTGACCAAGTTTCATGATAACTGGAGCAAAAATGTGACTGCTAGTGTTAACAAGAAAATTCTATTTTTAGTAACAGTGACCTAGTTTTTGGACCCAGATGACCCTTATTCGAACTCGTCTTAGAATTCATTGGGACAGACATCCTGACCAAGTTTCATGACAATCGGAGCAAAAATGTGACCGCTAGAGTGTTAACAAGAAAATTCTATTTTAAGTAACAGTGACCTAGTTTTTGGACGTAGATGACCCGTATTCCAATTCTTCTGACAAATCATTTTGACAAACATCCTGACCAAGTTTCATGACAATCAGAACAAAAATGTGACCGCTAGAGTGTTAACAAGAAAATTCTATTTTTAGTAACAGTGACCTATTTTTTGGACCCTGATGACCCATATTGGAACTCGTCCAAGAAATCATTGGGACAAACATCCTGACCAAATTTCATGACAATCGGACAAAAAATGTAACCTCTACTGCGTTAACAAAATTTACCTTAGGGTTAGGGTTTAGGGTTAGGGTTAGGTAAAAAGGCCCATAACTCAGCCAAAAATAATCCGATCAGAAATTCCTTTGGATATGCACAATAAGTCTTGGTGACAAACACTCCTGTGAAGTTTCAATGAAATCCCTCAAGCGGTTTCAGTTTACGTTAGGGTTAGGGTTAGGGTTTAGGGTTAGGGTTAGGGTTTAGGGTTAGGGTTTAGGGTTAGGTAAAAAGGTCCATAACTCCGCCAAAAATAATCCGATCAGAAATTCCTTCGGATATGCATATCTACAATTGGTGACAAACATTCCTGTGAAGTTTCAATGAAATCCCTCAAGCGGTTTGGGAGAAGAAGCGAGGACAAGATTTTGCTTAAAAGGGCCATAACTCAGCCAAAAATAATCCGAGCAGAAATTCCTGACGATATGCACAACTAGGCTTGGTGACAAACATTCCTGTGAAGTTTCAAAGAAATCCCTCAAGCGGTTTATGAGGAGAAGCGAGGACAAGATTATTTCGGACAGACGGAAAGACGGACGGACGGACAGACGGACGGATAGTAACAGTGACCTAGTTTTTGACCCCAGGTGACCCATATTCAAACTCGTCCAATTAATAACTGGGACATATGTCCTGACCAAGTTTCTTTACAATCTGATAATCAGAGTAAAGTGTGGCCACTATAGTGTAAACAAGAAAATTCTATTTTTAGTAACAGTGACCTAGTTTTTGGACCCAGATGATCCATATTCGAACTTGTCTGAGAAATCATTGGGACAAACATCCTGACCAAGTTTCATGACAATCGGAGAAAAAATGTGACCTCTAGAGTGTTAACAAGAAAATTGTATTTTTAGTAACAGTGACCTAGTTTTTGGACCCAGATGACCCATATTCAAAATTGTCCCAGAAATCATAGGGACAAACATCCTGACCAAGTGTCATGACAATCAGAACAAAAATGTGACCGCTAGAGTGTTAACAAGAAAATTCTATTTTTAGTCACAGTGACCTAGTTTTTGGACCCAGATGATCCATACTCAAACTCATCCTAGAAATCATTGGGACAAACATCCTGACCAAGTTTCATGATAACTGGAGCAAAAATGTGACTGCTACAGTGTTAACAAGAAAATTCTATTTATAGTAACAGTGACCTAGTTTTTGGACCCAGATGACCCATATTCAAACTCAGCATAGAAATAATTGGGACAAATATCCTGACCAAGTTTCATGATAACTGGAGCAAAAATGTGACTGCTAGTGTTAACAAGAAAATTCTATTTTTAGTAACAGTGACCTAGTTTTTGGACCCAGATGACCCTTATTCGAACTCGTCCTAGAATTCATTGGGACAGACATCCTGACCAAGTTTCATGACAATCGGAGCAAAAATGTGACCGCTAGAGTGTTAACAAGAAAATTCTATTTTAAGTAACAGTGACCTAGTTTTTGGACGTAGATGACCCGTATTCCAATTCTTCTGACAAATCATTTTGACAAACATCCTGACCAAGTTTCATGACAATCAGAACAAAAATGTGACCGCTAGAGTGTTAACAAGAAAATTCTATTTTTAGTAACAGTGACCTATTTTTTGGACCCTGATGACCCATATTGGAACTCGTCCAAGAAATCATTGGGACAAACATCC
Organism: Corbicula japonica; assembly: GCA_038501625.1. Taxonomy (NCBI): domain Eukaryota; kingdom Metazoa; phylum Mollusca; class Bivalvia; order Venerida; family Cyrenidae; genus Corbicula; species Corbicula japonica. The sequence continues at coordinate 150,047 of JAZAYU010000172.1, forward strand.
TGACCAAATTTCATGACAATCGGACAAAAAATGTAACCTCTACTGCGTTAACAAAATTTACCTTAGGGTTAGGGTTAGGGTTTAGGGTTAGGGTTAGGTAAAAAGGCCCATAACTCAGCCAAAAATAATCCGATCAGAAATTCCTTTGGATATGCACAATAAGTCTTGGTGACAAACACTCCTGTGAAGTTTCAATGAAATCCCTCAAGCGGTTTCAGTTTACGTTAGGGTTAGGGTTTAGGGTTAGGGTTAGGGTTTAGGGTTAGGTAAAAAGGTCCATAACTCCGCCAAAAATAATCCGATCAGAAATTCCTTCGGATATGCATATCTACAATTGGTGACAAACATTCCTGTGAAGTTTCAATGAAATCCCTCAAGCGGTTTGGGAGAAGAAGCGAGGACAAGATTTTGCTTAAAAGGGCCATAACTCAGCCAAAAATAATCCGAGCAGAAATTCCTGACGATATGCACAACTAGGCTTGGTGACAAACATTCCTGTGAAGTTTCAAAGAAATCCCTCAAGCGGTTTATGAGGAGAAGCGAGGACAAGATTATTTCGGACAGACGGAAAGACGGACGGACGGACAGACGGACGGATAGTAACAGTGACCTAGTTTTTGACCCCAGGTGACCCATATTCAAACTCGTCCAATTAATAACTGGGACATATGTCCTGACCAAGTTTCTTTACAATCTGATAATCAGAGTAAAGTGTGGCCACTATAGTGTAAACAAGAAAATTCTATTTTTAGTAACAGTGACCTAGTTTTTGGACCCAGATGATCCATATTCGAACTTGTCTGAGAAATCATTGGGACAAACATCCTGACCAAGTTTCATGACAATCGGAGAAAAAATGTGACCTCTAGAGTGTTAACAAGAAAATTGTATTTTTAGTAACAGTGACCTAGTTTTTGGACCCAGATGACCCATATTCAAAATTGTCCCAGAAATCATAGGGACAAACATCCTGACCAAGTGTCATGACAATCAGAACAAAAATGTGACCGCTAGAGTGTTAACAAGAAAATTCTATTTTTAGTCACAGTGACCTAGTTTTTGGACCCAGATGATCCATACTCAAACTCATCCTAGAAATCATTGGGACAAACATCCTGACCAAGTTTCATGATAACTGGAGCAAAAATGTGACTGCTACAGTGTTAACAAGAAAATTCTATTTATAGTAACAGTGACCTAGTTTTTGGACCCAGATGACCCATATTCAAACTCAGCCTAGAAATAATTGGGACAAATATCCTGACCAAGTTTCATGATAATTGGAGCAAAAATGTGACTGCTAGAGTGTTACCAAGAAAATTCTATTTATAGTAACAGTGACCTAGTTTTTGGACCCAGATGACCCTTATTCGAACTCGTCCTAGAATTCATTGGGACAAACATCCTGACCAAGTTTCATGACAATCGGAGCAAAAATGTGACCGCTAGAGTGTTAACAAGAAAATTCTATTTATAGTAACAGTGACCTAGTTTTTGGACGTAGATGACCCGTATTCCAATTCTTCTGACAAATCATTTGGACAAACATCCTGACCAAGTTTCATGACAATCAGAACAAAAATGTGACCGCTAGAGTGTTAACAAGAAAATTCTATTTTTAGTAACAGTGACCTATTTTTTGGACCCTGATGACCCATATTGGAACTCGTCCAAGAAATCATTGGGACAAACATCCTGACCAAATTTCATGACAATCGGACAAAAAATGTAACCTCTACTGCGTTAACAAAATTTACCTTAGGGTTAGGGTTAGGGTTTAGGGTTAGGGTTAGGTAAAAAGGCCCATAACTCAGCCAAAAATAATCCGATCAGAAATTCCTTTGGATATGCACAATAAGTCTTGGTGACAAACACTCCTGTGAAGTTTCAATGAAATCCCTCAAGCGGTTTCAGTTTACGTTAGGGTTAGGGTTAGTTTTTAGGGTTAGGTTTAGGGTTAGGGTTTAGGGTTAGGGTTAGGTAAAAAGGTCCATAACTCCGCCAAAAATAATCCGATCAGAAATTCCTTCGGATATGCACATCTACAATTGGTGACAAACATTCCTGTGAAGTTTCAATGAAATCCCTCAAGCGGTTTGGGAGAAGAAGCGAGGACAAGATTTTGCTTAAAAGGGCCATAACTCAGCCAAAAATAATCCGAGCAGAAATTCCTGACGATATGCACAACTAGGCTTGGTGACAAACATTCCTGTGAAGTTTCAAAGAAATCCCTCAAGCATTTTATGAGGAGAAGCGAGGACAAGATTATTCCGGACAGACGGAAAGACGGACGGACGGACGGACGGACAGTGCGATTACTATATGCCTCCCTTCGGGGGCATAAAAAGGTTAAGTTATCCATCATTTCTCATAACCAACCTAGAACAAAAGTTATCAATGAGAGCATGACTGATTATTAACAGATGGCTGGTACCTACCACATTCTCCAGAGGCTGGGAACCAAACACCTTGTATGTGTTGAGATTGGATGATTTACTAGGAGTGCAGCACAACACAATAGCTTGCTGACCCACTCTCGTTGTGTATTCTTCTATGCAGGCCTTTAGTTTCCTGTAAAAATTAAAAACAATGTTAATCTAATTAATTCATCAACCCCTGACACCAAAGATACACCTTTACTGGGAACAGTGTAGATCTAAATCAGCTGGCACATCCGAGCTGACTGATCAGGATCTACACTGATTGCTTTTAGATTCATTAGGTTATTTCTGACCCATATGCTACCAGTGCAAATCCTAATTAGACAATATGGATGTTCCAGCTGATCTGCATTTACACTGGTCGTAAATGCTTTAAAAGACATATATATGGAGACTGGAGTGAGTACTAAATGATTTTTCATTCTTGAATACCAGATCTGTTTTTTCTGTGTACAGTACTGTGAACGTTTAAGGTTACAAACGAAACGCACGATACACGAAAAACAGACACACGATAAACAATAGACGGACTCACGATATGCGATAGACAGATGCACTATACACGATATACGCACGATAAACGATACTACCGATTCATATAATTTGTGTACGAGATATCTAAAATTTTAAAATGCTATGAAAATATAAGATGAATGGTTGAAATTCAATGATTTTATTGAATATGTAAGTAACTTATTCACGTTGTACCATAAAATTAAAGACACATGATGCACGATACACGATATACGGACGCACTATGCACGTTAGACGGACGCACGATACACGTTAAACGGACGCACGATAGACGGACGCACGATAGACGCAAATTTTGTAACATTAAACGTTCACAGTACTGTACCAGTGCTGGAAAGTCATTTTATATCTCAAATGAAAGACAAGTCAGATATTAGAATATTAATTAAATGGTTGATATAATTATGATATTTGTTTGCATGTATGAGCAAATCAGAACCATAAAGCTTGTAATTTATTTGTGTCTTGTGTATATCTAGATCTACATTGTTCGCTTAGCTTACTGTGTGTGGTCATAAAAAATGTAATAACTAAAAGTGATGAGTGAAGATCCTGATGTGAATGCAGATCTAGATCTACACTGGTCACACATGTGATACACCCATGTAGAAATGGTTAACTAATTGAACAAACCCAATCGAATCACAACAATTTTTCACATTCTTATCTTGGTCTATCATTTGTGATGGAAAGGTGATCAAATCTAACCAATGTGCACTATGCAGTCATAATCCTTTAATTAATATTTTAATATCTGACTGAATTATAAAACAATACAAGATGTACTTACCTCAAAAGTCGAGTTTGTTGGCGTTTGCGTATGGCTGGATTTGTCTCAAATGAGTGGTTGCCTTTTCTTCTGCGGGTAGAGTTAATTGCTGCAGCCGCTGCTATTCCTACTGGCCCTGTAAAGATCACAAGTGCAAAGAATGCTGCAATCATCTAAAACATAATTGGTGAAAGAAATGAAATAATGAAATGTTTAGTTTGAAGAAACTGAAACTGAAACTATTTTATTTGATTAAACGCCTATTTTTATACAGTATTATATTCAATGGCGTTGTACAATACCTAATAAAATCAAAATGAGACATAGACTAAAATATAATAAAAATAATACAGATAATTAAAATTTTCAACAGTTCACAAAATCTAAAATGTTAAAACATTTCAAGAAAACAATAAAACATACAAATATTTGTACAGCAGTAATAGTTCTTTGATTCTTTTAAAAGTACGCGTATTTCCCCACTTTAAAACAATGAATTAAAATTGCAGAAGTAAAATGTCTTTAAACGCTTCTTAAACACATCTAAGGATTCTGATTGTTGCACATCTAATGGCAGACTGTTCCATTGCACTGGGCCAATGGTACAGAAACTTCTGTCACTGAAAGCCTTTCTTTTATTAAACGGAATGTTATATAATGTCCCGCAGTTTGAAGATCTTAAACCCGGTCTTCCTGAAATACGCTTTGTCAATAGTTCTGTTAGGTAGACAGGTGCATTACCAATGTGGCAGTTGTACATAAAACATTATATCTTGAAATTTATCCTAGCTTTGATAGGGAGCCAGTGTAGATCATACAGAGCTTGTGATGAACTGTCAAATTTGCTGCGGCCGAGAACAAGTTTTGCGCACATGTTTTGAATGCGTTGCATTTTACGTAGTTCAGAATCGGCTATGCCATACAAAATGACGTTACAGTAATCAAGATGGGAAGAAGAATTTCTGTAGCAGATTTCGTAAGGTACTTTCGCACACTCTTCATCCTCAGATAGTTAATCATAGCCGAGCGACATTTCCGTTTGACGTGTTCCTTAAAAGATAAAGTTTCATCAAGGAAAGCACCCAAGTAACGCACTTGAGATTCACGCTGGATGATGTCACCAGCTATGTCAATAGAGGTTGTAGAGCACTTACTTAAGTGAGCCTTACTGCCAAACATAATAAATTCAGTTTTCGATGTGTTCATTTTGAGTTTGTTTTTATTCATCCAGTCATTTATATGAATTGCACATTGCTCAAGTTCTTTGATTGCACTTGATTCAGTTTCCGGTAATGGTCGGAAACGCTTGTTTGCAATATGGTCATCTGCAAATCCGTACAATGAAATAGTCTGTGGAATGACGTCAAACAATGTTCCTGCATAAGCAAGGTAGAGCCAGGGACCTAAGCAAGAGCCCTGAGGGACGCTACATTGTAGTGGTCTCGATGACGACAATGACGAGTTTACCCTGACTTGACAACTCCGTGGTCTCAGGTACGAGTCCATCCAACTGAGAGCTGAGTCTGCAACGCCATATTGACAATGGAGGACATCTAGCAATATGTCATGGTCGACTGTATCGAACGCGGCACTAAGGTCTATTGCAATCATGGCCGTCACTTCCTGTTTCTCCATTCCACCCAAAATATCATTGACTAGCCGTAGAAGGGCCGACTCACATGAGTGGAATCGCCTATAGGCAGACTGGTTCTTCGGGAGCAAGTTATGTGTAGAAGCATGTGCGTTTAACTTTGAGAGAACAGCTTTTTCAATAACTTTTGAGAGAAAAGAAAGGTTACTTACTGGTCTGTAGTTCACAAGTTCAAGTTCTAGCCCTACTTTCTTTAACAGTGGTCTAACAATTGCTTTTTTATATTTCTCGGGAAAAATGCCTTGCCGAAGAGAAAGGTTTACCAGTTTTGTGATAATAGGCAGAAGATCTTCCAGATATGCTTTCAATATATGTGTTGGTAAAATATCTAGTTCCGAGGATTTTGTATTCAATTCACAGATAAGTTTCTTTCCCTTATTTTCGCTCAGTTCTTCAAAGCTCTCAAAACTGTGTACGTTTTTAATTTCCGGTTTATAATTTGGAAAGTTCTTCAAAGAATCACGAATTTTATCAATTTTTTCCATGAAAAAGTCAGCAAATTTTTCTGCTAGAATGCCATTCGGCTCGCCTTGTGGCAATGGATTTTCAGTTTTCGTCCCAGTTAGTTCAGTAACTAAATTGTATAGTTTTTTTTAATCTCCTTTAGTTTGAAGATTGGTAAGTGCATAAGACTGAATCTATATTTAATTGTGTTCATCACCCTATACAAAACATTTGGATTATTTTAAGTGTGGGATGTCCCAGGACTCCGAAGCACATTTTTACACAGCAAGTTACTTATGGTAAAACATGCAGGCTTGACAATGTCATGAGACATCGTGCAGAACAATAGTTTGATTTGGGCTTTTTCTATAGACATGCCCCAAACCATTTTCCAATGCATGACAGTTCAGTTTAACATCATACTGTTAAATCTGTGAAAACATTCTTAGAACCTTCTCAACCTAAACTGGTTGGCTCTATTCATAATTATCTTTAAAAAAGTTGTTACTTTTTATGAATAAAGAAAATAGTTACAATGGTTATACTTAATCCATGATATGGGATTATCTTTGCTTTGTCAGAGTGAGTCCTAGTGGGACCTTCACTTTGAAAAAAAAAAAATAAATAAATAAAAAAAACCATGGGACCTTCACTTAAAAAAAAAAAATCAATTACATCGAAGGTCAGTATACCTGCTGCCTGTAGCTGTGAAGTCACTTCATCTCCAATTCCAGCACCAATCAACTCTGACGTGTCAAAAGGGCTTTCCGGTGAACTTGGTTCACTTATATCATCGCTCATCATACTGTCATTGCTGATGTGTGACGTGTTTATCGTTATATTGTTGGCCACAGAGTTATGGATACTGGACTGTAGGGAAGAATTCATCTCCGACGTTTTTCAAGCGCACTCTGCCATGGAACTTCGAAGGTGTATCAAATATAATGATTGTTTGACTTCCACCTGGAATGATAGACAGACAAACTTATATAACAATCTCTACCAGTGACAACCTAGATCAGCTGGCACATCCGTGCCCTATGATCTGGATCTGCACTGGTCACATATTTGTCAAAGATAACATAATGAAACTAAATGCAAACAGTGAAGATCCTGATCAGAAGGCAAGTTTATTATTATATTGTAAGCCGCAGAGTTGTGCATACTAGACTGCATATAGAAACCAACGACTGTTGCACCTGAAAAGATCATGACAGCTTAACTAATATGTCAAACTCTGCTAGCCATATTCATAAAACTTCTAATTTACCAAATTTATTATAATAAACAGCCGCAGGCATTGAACTTTATTGAGAATAGATCTTCTTGCTGACTTACATTACTTTTTATTACAGCTGCAGATTTGAATTTTACTACTGACATGTACTTTAACTATGTTAAGCCTTTACTACTTTTACCATGATTGAACACTTTGAGTGACCAGTGATGATCCAGATCAGCTGGCACATGAATGAACTCGTGCCATCTGATTCTGAATCTGCAATGGTTGCATATAATTGGTCAGAAATAACCAAATGTCTCTAAATGCAATCAGTCATGCCATCTGATTCTGATTCTGCAATGGTTGCATATAATTGGTCAGAAATAACCAAATGTCTCTAAATGCAATCAGTCATGCCATCTGATTCTGCAATGGTTGCATATAATTGGTTAGAAATAACCAAATGCATCTAAATGCAACCAGTCATTAGTGTAGCTCCTGCTCAGATGGCACTGAATCTACACTGTTCCCCCATGCAATAAAGATTTATCTACAAACGAGCCATATCTAATTGTGATTTGTTTATGTGTCAATTTCAAGTTTTTGCTCAAGTTCAGTTCACATATACTTGAAGTATTGATGTCTGGTCCTTTGTATTAAAGCAGAAACTTAACAGATTTTGGCAAGATTATTGCCTACTTACTCATATTTAGAGAACTTCGGGGTTTTTTTGTTTGCTCTTGTTTTCAAGAAAATATAGTTGGGGCTATATATATTTATTATAGGGTGTGGTGTTTTTTTTTTCGAAAAAAGTTTTATATTCCGATTAGGCACTCATTGACAGTGAATATCGGATTTCATTTGAAAAAAACTAAATAATTCACTCAAATCTGAATCACATTCACCGTGAAGGCAATGTTCTGAGCATGATAAATAAACATCACAAAAGTCTACAAATTTTTCTAAAACTTTTGTGCATTTGGCGTCTCATACTTGCGACCCGCTTTTGATCTAAAAATAGCATAGATTTGACGGCCATGTTTATATCTGTAAATTATTCGAATTTCTGACTTAAATCTTGGGCATTTCAAGCCTATCAGTTTCATGCTATCTGTGGCTAACATGGTGCTTGTCTTCGTCGCGCATGAGAACCCTGCACGGCACCACTGCGCGAAATCGACTAAGTTTTGATGCGCCAGAGCTTGCGCGCCAGCCCTGTCCGATAAAGATGCGCAGTACGACAGGCCTGTCGCAGAATTATTCAGTTCCTGATAAGTAATTAATAGTCGAAGAGTTACTTGTCAAAGGCCCAAACCATAAAAAGCTACATTTCTAATAATTACCTTTCTTATAACGTTCTTTTCTCAACGTCTGCTCGCTGCAGTCCTGCTAAAATGAACTTGCGCGCCACAATGAAAACTTTGTCGTTTTCGCGCATGCAAGGGAGATAATACATTCACCCGGCAAATTTAAAGTTGGGTTAAAAAAAGCTTCCTTTTTAAATTAAGCTATTTACCAAGAATAGTGGCAATGTAAGAGACAAAAATATAAATAATATAATTCATTCATACTTAAAAAAAGGATAAAAATTTTATTCTTTATTTGTCCTGCACATAGATCTAGCAATCTTCATCATTTTTTCATAACAGGGTTCATTAAATTTTAAATGATTCAAAGCTTGCAAAACAGTTACTTTAAATATCCGGAGATTTGTTTATAATAGACTAGCCATGTGTGTTGTTGCTACAGTTATTGAAAGAGAATATTGCATGTTTTAACACGTGTCTTTTTTCCTTAAGATAACTTAGTAAATATAATTTTTGCCAGTGGTGGGAACCACTGGCAATAAAATCACAGACACTTGTTTAGGGGTCATTTGCTGGCCCTATAATGCCTATAGAGCTATATAGGCCTATATATAGGCTCACAGGTCTCTAGATCCAAAAGTGGGCAATTTCAGGAAATAAACAGATGATCTACAGCATGAGATACAACTACAATCACTTAGAACACAAAATATCCCAGTTTGAAAAAAATACCCGTTCACCTATAATTAACCAGAGTGATCACTTCAGATGAAAAAGATAAGATTTGTCCAAATTTTTTATTGTTTAAGTTTCAAGTTTGAAAGATATTAGATTTGTTCAAATTACTTTATTGTTTAAGTTTCAAGTTTGACTTTAACGATTTTGTATTTTTTATGATATTAAAATTATAAATTACCAACTGTGTGTAACGTGATCGTAACCCTGGCACTGAATCAGTTTTGTTGTGTTCCCACTTTGTACAGGAGGTGTATGTCCGCCTGTCAGTCCATACATCCCGCATTCATGTCTGGCACATAACTTGAAGTCGGATATGACGTGTTGCGCGCAACATTTGGGTTACTACCTTCAAGGTCAAGGTCACAGCTTGACCTTGTAGCAAATAAGTGTCCGGCCAATAAATTTTTTATTTGAAGTCGGATTTTGAAATTATTTCACAGAATTGATCATCATAATGTGAAGACTTTTCACGCACAACATTTAGGTTGCTACCCTTAAGGTCAAAGTCAAAGCATGACCCTGTAGCCACATCTTGTTCGGCCCATGACTTTCTTATTTGTATTCAGAATTTTAAATTATTTCACAGAAATGATCACCATATTGAGATGATGTGTCATGCTCATTTGGGTCTCTACCTTGAACGTAAATGTCACAGTTTGACCTTGCAGCAAAATTGTGTCTGGTCCGTAACTTTATTATTTATAGTTGGATTTTAAAATTGTCTGATTTCATAGCACTACACCATTTTCAATATTCACCTCAATAGTTATACAACTAATCCTTTTTATGACAAAGTACCCATTCGGGGAGCATCATCCATCTTCGACGGTCTCTTGTTGGATCTTTTAGGTAAATGTACTTTCTGACCAAGATTCAGAGTGTAGGTTCAGATCAGATGGATGTGGCACATGCATCAAAAAAGGTTGAACAGTTGGGGAAAGGTGTCTGTAAAGGACTCAAGCTAATGAATATAAACAGCCCCTTTATCTTACATAATTTTTAAGGTTCAAGGTTGGGCAGTAAATACCACCCTCAGTATTTAACGGGGTATTTACCGGCCTGGAAAATACTCCGCAAATTGGAAAATACTGGCAAATACACAGATGAGTTTTTTTGCCTTAAAATACTGCAGAAGTCTTAACTTAGTTGATTGTTATTAATTTATTATCATAATAATAATTAAATTACTCAGATATTTTTCATTAAATTTCATATCAGGTGATCACTTTAAGCACTTAAAGTAAAAAAAAAAATCTGAAAGAACTGTCTTTTTTTACTTAGAACCTAAAAATACAGCAAGTGAGAAAGTAATGCTGATCCACTTGTGCACCATTGACACTTATTGACTTAACAAGCAAGGCCATAAGGTCTTAACTATTAAAACAACATGTTTCATACATGGGGCCAGGGTCTATTGATTAAATAGACCCTGATGGGGCTGTAATAGGGGCAACAAAGGCAACAGCAGTGTCATAAATGACCTAAACACTTTGTCTAGGTGCAAGTAAATGGTTATGTATTGGTATGAATACAGAAGTGTTCTGTTACAGATACTTTAAGGGGAAAGAAGAGATTGCCTGGTAGACAGAGACTTCTTTGTATCTAACCTTATTTGTTATTGTATTCATGTATATTTATTGTAAGTTGTGCTCATTACTTGTTTACAATTAAAATGTTTATCCACTAAAATGCTCACTCCATTATTGTTAATAATTGAATTTTGAAGTTGACACAGTCATTCTGACTATAAGGGATACATTGTATTGTAAAAATTCCATGGATAGTCAATTCAAATGATCACTTTTTCAGCTTAAATATTTATTTATTATGGATAAAGTGATAAAAGTGTTAAACTTAAGTAAAAAGATATTGACAATTGATGGGTAAACTTGAAATTATCCATATGAATGCTGATGATAGGTAATATTGTATAAATTCTAGGCTGATCGATTCAATCGATTCAATCGATTCAATCGACCAGTAATTGCCAGTAAATACTGCCGGCATGGAAAATACTCATATTTGCTGGCATTTTGCCAACCCTGATAAGGTTCAACACTTTCTTAAATAATGGAAACATTAACATAATGCTGACTCCATGGGACACATTATTATAAATGAAACCAAGTTCAAATAGCCTAAATCACAGGGTCCCTGTGTAATTACTATGAAAGTGGTAATAATCAAGTGAAATACAAAAAAAAAAGAAATAAGCTGAAATTAATATAATTTCGCTAACCCAATTGAAAGTGGAAAATTCAAATATGCTTGTGTCACAGAGTAACTATGATTGACACAAAAATGTGTTATGCCTCTTTCATTTGCCAAAAGACTTTTATAAGACCTTTGGCATTGCTTTAAGTTGTGATGTATTGCTATAAAGCATGGCTAGGCAATGTGGGCAGTGATGCATTTTGATCATGGTACTGCTCTATAGCGTTTTTGTATTTGCCCTGTTCTGTTGCTTTTAATGTTCAATTTTTACATTAATTTCAATAGTTCTCCTTAAATTACTTCATTTTCAATAGTTTGGCTAGTTTTATTATGTGTGGCTTCAACATTCTAATTTTCAGCAACACCTGAATTGGATATTTTTCAATGATTGTTCCCTGTTTATCTATCTGAAAGTTATTGTTTTACTTACAATGAAAAATTTACTGCAATTAAACTTATATTACACATATGCTATACAATATAGACAACCCACATTTTTGCAAGCATATGACTGCTCCCATAGGTCACATTCCACATTATGAATTTGTTTTATTTCCATAATGTTCACGCACCACTGGCTTTCAGCACTTTCTGTGCTTTGATTAGAATATGCAATAGGTATCTTGTTGCGGGTGCAACAGAAGTGTTTTGTAATTATTGCTCAGCTTTTGCTTTTTTTTTAAGAAAAAAAAGAATTACATGCAAAGAACGTGCATTTTCAAACAAGCAACATCAACAAAACAATCCAATATCATACGACTGGGTCATGTTCCACTTAATCAGTTTCATACGCGTAAGTACTTTACGATGCACTAGCTTTTGACACCCACTGGTTAAAATAAACGTGTTTCTGGCTTGGAGTTCTCTACTTTTTGCACTGCATCCAAATCAGTAAAGTGGCCCGATATCAACTCTATGGCATGGCGCCACGCTTATATTACCATTTACTCACTTATTACATGTTTCTATACAACAACAAACAACAAATTAGGATACAGGTATTTATATTTGACAGCATTTCCGTGTACAATATAAAATCGAATTTTTGCGTCGTTAACTATAGCGAGTTGGCGATGGAAAGTCCACTAAATCTGAGCTGTGCTCATGAAATCTAGTCTGTAAATTTACATTTGAAGCTTCACTTTTCAGTCAATATTTGCAATGTTAGTCCGAGTTTTTTCCAATCTATCACTGTTGTGGGAAGAAATATTGAAAATAGTCACTATTTGTTTAAGCTGGAAACACGTTTTGTAATAGCTCACTGGTTTGCAACAATGTTTTTTATGTATGTTGTCTATTACTTGGCTCTTAATGTCCGATTGGGTCCAAGAGGATTCAGGTAATGTTCAATGTTGTTACCCCAGAACAATGTTGTAACTGAAACAAACTAACAAACAGTTGAGAATAAGGCCCAATCAAAAGTGAATAAATGCGGTATAAATGTTCTGCTACAATTTTTCTTCTAAAAGAAATCTGAAAGAAACAGAAAATATGAACTTTCGCAAAATAGCGACATATCGAAGCACAGTAGGGTGGGCGGGTGGGAAACTGTCCTTTCTGAAGATGTGTTGCTGTCAAATATTTTAACCTCGAGTGATAAAATAATATGAAGCAAACGCTTTTATTGTGTAGCACGAGAATCACGAATAGCGGGAAAACAGAATAGAACTAAAATCAGATATCTAACTATACACACTAACCCTACAATAGACTGTAACGATGTAAAACGTGAATAATTGCATACTTGTCAAGTGGTTTTCCTTTTTTGGAGATGTATTCGCTTAAATGGTGTCTAAAAATGGGTCGTGGTGAAACACGTGGATTGCTTATTCAGCAAATGCACTTTTAAAACCGTATGATTTAATGGAATACAGAATGTAGCAGTAAACCATACCGTGATTACAACAAATATTGTTCTTCGGTTTTCGGACATTCAGGTTTTCGCATTCTCTGAAAAATTCCTTTAAATGTTGTCAATGTTTCAAAGTTAATTTTGTTGTTGTTTTTTTTAATGTTAAAACTATTAAACATTAAAGGATTTGAATTCAGTTTCTCGGGTTTAGTTCGGATTTGTTGAGAACATGTGGTCAAGCGATCATATGCTTAACTTAATGCGTTCTACAGATTGAGGGCTAGGGATTCGCCTCGTGAAGATAAATGATACTACTGTATTTAGCATTGGTTAAAATGTTTATATTGTTGTTGTACTTGAAAATTTGGTCGTTGTTTATATTTATAATTGATTATTGTCAACGTAAACTTTTGAATAAATGGGGCTACCTTGGAGACAATGGTAGATAGATAGGTCGTGCATCCCATTACTAATTAATCACTGCCACGTGCTCTTAATGTATCATGTAATATTCCACAAAGATGATCTTTTCCCGCCGGCTGGTTCTAGCTGTATTCAGCGCCCTGCTGATACAAGCACTTCCTTCGAGGAGTCTCAGTCAAGGCGACGGACAAGAAAGATGAAAGAAACATTCTCACACAGATATATCGTGTAAAATATTATATCGACAAAAACCTTTAATTCTAGGCTTGCTACTGATAAACAGCCTGTGGTTATATAACACTGCGGGGTTTGAACCTGGTTACCGCGTGTGCCTCGGAGTTCAAACAAACGCGCACGATTTGCCGTGATGAATTATCATTTGAAAATAAAAATGTTTCTTGTTTTCCATAGAATAAATATAAAAGTTTGTTAATGTTTAATTTTGAACAATAATTTAGCGAAAATCAGTATTTTGGTCATTTCAGTCATTTTCTTAAACCATTTTATCATTTGAAAACACAGCGCTTAAGGTTTCCAGCTTAGCGAGAGGAAAGCACCTTTTATCTTGGATTCAGAAATAGTCAATTTGTGGATTTCATAATCTCAAAGTTAAAACACTTAGAGATGCCATTTCATACCCCTGAGCTACTTAATTTTAAGCTTAATCAAGTTGTGTTTACAGCAATTGTTGTAGCATGGGAAATGGAGTTGATGTGAAAACCTAGAGTTGTGGTCTGGGCATCAATCAAGCTGGCAATCATAGCTGGTACCATTTGATCAGGGTAGGCTAACATGATTTTAAAGCTAGTAAGGGTCATATAACAATTAACAGCGATATGACACCTTGAAATCGGTGCACTGTTATTCTTTCTGCTGTGTGCGCTTGAAGTGTTTCACATGGGCCATCTTATAACCTGGGCCTGTTTTCATATTCATCTATTACATATCCAAACATAAGTTTTATTGTGTCAGTAAAAGGATGTCAATTACTAAACATGACCCGTTTATGCCATACTAGTCGATTAATGCCCCCAAAAGCAAAAATTAGGACTATTCAGTGTCAGCCATTGTCTGAAGTAGGAACATCCGGTTACGTATTTATGAGTAATTATCGTTTTATAAAAGCCACTTCAACATTTAATATAGAAATAACATTTAACTAAAGCAAGTATTTTCCGATAATGCTAAAAGAAATGATTTAACTATTAGTTAATTATTGATATATTGATATTCTTAAAGTATTTAAATGTATGTATGCTGAAATGATTTTCATACGTTTTAATCAATGATACTGTACACTCATTCTTAGCTCAGACTTCAAACAATAACGAATAGAAGTTAATTGTCCAATAGTTCCATATTTCATTTTTTTCCTGGACTGAAGGTTATAAAACTGAGTTTGGAAACCAGTCTTAAATCTCAAGCATCTGATTGGCTGAAATGGCGACTGGTCGCCATTTCAGCCAATCAGATGCTTGAGATTTGAGACTGGTTTCCATGCTCAGTTTTATAACCTTGGACCCAGAACTCCGCTGTACGATACACACTATTCCAAAAGAAAGTGTGCACTTTGTTTTCGGTGATTTTCAAAATGCTTTTCCTGCTTTTCTTAATGCATAAATATGTGTTATCAAAAATGAGATTAGATCATAGATAGTTTTACTATAGAATGTAAATGATCTTATCTCAAGTTTGAAAATTATTTAGGAATTAAGAATTTTTGAAAAGCACATAATGAAAAATCACCGAAAACATAGTGCACAGTTTCTTTTGGAATACTAGTAGATTAGAGATCCCAGACTTTGCTTAGAGTGGACGTTCCTTTAGTGTTGTGTTTGTGTTATTAGTGGAACAAAATAGCCCTAAGAAACGCAATAAATTTCGTCGGTCTTATCAAAATGCAATGTTAAAACCTTGTGCAGACCAAATGTGATTTTTGGCAACGCGGGAATACAGAAAAACCAGCTCGAAATCTGTCAAAGTCTCGCTGCTCTATGCAAATGAGAAAGGTTCAAGATAGCTATAAATAAATGAAATAACGTATTATGCTTGGTGGACATTTCATAAACTTTTCAAAACCTCGCACTAGGTTTTGATGTGAGGCAGGTCAGTTGTCAAGTCTTATTGGTTATGAAATCCTTGTTGTGTCATAGCCCAGTATGTTGTCATATAGAACAAGATGTCTTCTCTTACTGAAAGCAACCACATTTGTATCAGTGACTCTTTTTTACGAAAACTACTTGATCCACTTTGTAGACATAAAACTGTAAATTGTTGACTGGTAAGCAATTTACTTAAGTGTCCAAGTAGTTTGACCTCTACTTTATAAGTTGTACAAAATATTAACATCCAATATAACTGTAACTAAAGCGGCTTAACCTTTGAAAACCAGTTTTTGATTCGCCTTAATTTTTCATCGTTTTTGCCGTCCATATTGCTTCTTTAGCTAAAGCAGATCGTATTATTTTATTTTACTCGGAACCTAGTTATTATTTTTCACGGTTTTCAAGTTTTTTTCAGATATAGCATTCTGCTGGAGAAATGGATTTTTTTTTGGATCAAGGAACTTTTGGGGCGCGATAGGGGAAATGGTATCTTCGGTGACATTATTTCTAACATTTCACTTATAAGGAAAGAACTCTATTTCAATATATAATTTGTAGCTTGTTACACATTTTGTCTATATAGTGTTATCTTCACCAAGCCATGCCGTCTGCAAAATTTTGTGACGTCATTGACACTCTTACTCATGACGTGCCTCATCAATTAAATCCTACACTCCTCGCCGAAACCAGATTAAATAAAAAGTAACAGTTGGAGTTAAAAATCTCTACTGCAACAGTGTATTTATCAACCCGTGTTTTACCGAGATTTAATTTTTAAAGCGCGAAAATAAAATTCAATGTTAATTTCTCCACGTTAGCCGTAAAAAAAACATGTATATGAATTCAACAACCAACATGATATTTACAACGCTCTTCATGCTTACCTCTCTGCACGATGGTGGCGGAGGTTAGGGAGTTTATGCAGGTTTCTAGAGAAACAAAGAAGCTTGGTCAGTTTATTTTATCCCTGTTTTTTGAACATGGTGGTTGACTACATCTGCTCAGTACGAGTACCACATTTGCCGGACAATGGAATTAGGTTGTGCTTTTGGATAAAAAATTAAGTTGATGATTACGTTAGAGCTTAATGTCCAAGATAACTTATAGTTGTTTGTTCGTACCAGAACCTTCTTAAGCAAGTGTGAGGTTGCTGCACCCTAGAACCTGAGTTAAGCCCCAAGTTGCAAAATGTCTTGCCACTCAGCGTTCAAAGACGGTTACCCCTGGGGTTCTCAATTTCTTTAATTCTTTTTGGTGTCTATTTGAAATTGATCATTTTGTGAACCAATGTTCTCTTTTCCACTCCAAATTTTGCTGTGTGGAGAGGCTGGGTTTTTCTGGAAGTGTTCACTCCTGATATGCATATTTCACTGATTCATAAGATGTCAGTATCAGTTTTATTGTAAACAACGCAGTGCATTGTTCTTTGGTGTCGTGTCTAGAAACGGGGTCTGTGTCAACAACCCAGTCTCCTCATATGGCTAAGAGGCTACCGATCATTCCACAACTTAAGTGGAAAAATGAAACCTCTTTAAAGGAGCGCATGATCGTTTGGTTTAACCCAGTTTGCTTACTCCGTCGTGTCTGTGTGAACCGTATTGTAGCACATACTGTTTTTCAGTTTTTGGACAATAAGGTTTGTCTTTGAATTTTCTTACAATTTCTTACAATAAAATTTTCTTTATTTATTAAATGCATGTATATTTTTTTCATTTAGTAACAATAATTAAATGGATTTAAGATTATTTTTATTTAACACAAGTGTTAGAGCAAATAGCCGTTGGAAGAATTCCATGATTTTCAGCCGGATTTGCTTGAATCTGTAGTTTGTATAAATAAGGTGTTTTCCCATAAATCAACAATAATTAAATGGAATTTATTCCGGTGAGCGAGGTGCGTGTATAAATTCGACAACAACAAGGTAGGTGATGTCTTTTTACCAATATTTACACGATCTGTACAAACGTTGCCAAAAAAGTAAAAACATAGTTCGACCCTAATTAGAATAAACCTTATGTGCGCTGAGTAGTTTTCCTGAGTAGTTTCCCTGAAATCGTAGGATTCGCTAAGATTTCCTCATTCTCCCTCGAACTGAAGTGAGATTCAACAGGTTGATAAACAGAAAATCAGTAGTATTTCTCCAATTTGCTCCGCATCTACTGCATCAGTCTATCAGCATTAGTTATAAAACATATATCTTATTTCCCGTTGTGAAATCGATTTTATAGGGATACTTTCTGTCAAAATTTGATTGGGACCGGAGGTGCGAGCTCGGGACTGGAGGTGCGAGCTCGGGACTGGAGGTGCAGTATAAAATTTGTAAGGATTAAAACTAACATACGCGGAGTAGGTAAATGAACTAATACGGTAAACGAGTTAGGACAGGGAAATAATTCGATGCATTATTATCATGCTGGTATCTCACGTCATATATAGTTAGGCCTATTGCAATTTTTGCAGCGTACACACTTATAAACACATATAATGATAACAGTGATTCTCGACAAATGAGATTCAGTTCAGAGTGTAAGCAGTTTTTCTGGGTTGGAAAGAAACTATTTAAGACTGGAATGAAAAGTGAAACAGAACTGTTGCAGGGACATACGTTACTTGATCTGCAACAAAAACTTACAACGTCACACCACAAAAGGAATGCAAGGTTTTTAAGTGGAAATCTTTCTTCACTTATCAGACGGAAGAATTTTTCAAGAATATCAACTTTCCCGTTCTTTTCTATAGCCTTGACGACACTTGGTATGAGAGATATAATATTTGCATCATACTGAAAATGATCACTTGGTTTGTCTCTCAACAGATCATTTATATATTCATTCTCACCATCGTCGGGTATTTCAGGCATTACACTGCATCCGACGGTTTGATGTTGAATAATTACTGGAAGAAATGGATGTAAACATTGAATGGTCATAAAAAGCAGTTCTTTTTTTAGATGATTTCTTGGGAGTAAATAATTTGACAAATTTTGACGAAGGTGTATTTCTAGTGTAATCACACTTTGTTTTCTTTCTATAATGGTAACGTCCAGGCGAAAAAATATAACTGGTTTTCTTTTCAGCAGATCTTCTTGATTCTGGATAGTTTAAGCCCTTGTCTCCCATTTTTAGTGTTGAAACCCATTTCTTTAAATATATGGCAAATGTCTCATAATCAGTGCCTACAACAAAAAAGTATAGTAGATAATATACTATATCAATCAGTTTAATGCTTTTTCAAAAGAGAAACTCTCACGAAACTCTCATGAAAGTACTATAACACAAATGTGTAAAGATATTTTGCAGATTGATCACATTTAAATTTACTTGTCCGTCAGGTGTGTACTAAGTTATTGAAAAACGCACTATATTATGTGTTTATAAGTGTGTATTCTGCAAAAATTGCAATAAATATATATGACGTGGGATACCAGAATGATAATAATGCATCGTATTATTTCCATTTTCTTACTCGTTAACCTTATTAGTTTATTTACCTACTCCGCGTATGTTAGTTTTTATCCTTTCAAATTTTATACTGCACCTCCAGTCCCGAGCTCGCACCTCCAGTCAATTTTGACAGAAAGTATCCCTATAAAATCGATTTCACAACGGGAAATAAGATTTATGTATGTTTTATAACTAATGCCGCTGATAGACTGATGCAGTAGATGCGGAGCAAATTGGAGAAAAACTACTGATTTTCTGTTTATCAACCTGTTGAATCTCACTTCAGTTCGAGGGAGAATGAGGAAATCTCAGCGAATCCTACGATTTCAGGAAAACTACTCAGGAAAACTACTCAGCGCACATAAGGTTTATTCTAATTAGGGTCGAACTATGTTTTTACTTTTTGGCAACGTTCGTACAGATTGTGTAAATATTGGTAAAAAGACATCACCTACCTTGTTGTTGTCGAATTTATACACGCACCTCGCTCACCGGAATACGCGCACCTAATTTTATCGGTAGCACCGTCAGGACTGGAGGTGCGCGTTTAGTAGCAGTGTTAAAGAGATTAACATTTACACGGATATGCAGCAGGATTTATCAGGAGTGGTCCTACTTAGATAACTTAGATCTAGTCAGTACCACAGACACCTGTTGATACGTGCTTTTCTGGCCAGCATCTAAGGTTTGGTCAATTTCAGCTAATAAATGAGCGATCTGTATCACGAGATCCAACTACAATCACCCAGAACAAAAAATATCTCCGTTTTCGAAAAAAAAACCATATTTCTCGTTATCCTAAATAGATATCTAGGATAACGAGAAATATGGGGGGGGGGGGGGGTTTGGTATACATGTCGGAAATAACTTGACCTATATGAGGACATCAAATCAAGCTTTTGCATGTGTAAGTGATGACATTGGACGATGGAAGATGTGTTAGGATATTGATTTATTTAAGCAATTTTCAAACGTTGTTTTGTTTGGAAAAAAATAACAATGGTATGCATTAATTTTCAAAACAATATGGATGCCACATTGGATTTACCTTAGCGCAAAAAACGGTGATTGCAATTCGATCTAATTTCCAGGTATCACGTGATATTCTACAGGATGTTCTCCTTCCGCTGGCTGGTTCTCGCAGTGTTCTGCGCATTGCTGATACAAGGACTCTCTGCAAAGAAGGACAAGAAGAAAGACAAGAAAGATAAGAAAACAAACGGTACGTTGTACAGTAAAACCCCACCTGACGGCCACTTAATAACTCGATAACACGGGCCCCCGCTATTCCGGTATTACAGTACACGGACGCAGTACGAAGTCCAGTTTAAAGTGTGTTTTCGGACCCGCCATAACGGACACTCAAATCTAGTAACGTTCCACTTTCAGACCGTTTCACGACATCAATTTTTACGACATACGACCGTTTAACGTATCATTGATTAGAATGTTTATTCATTGATTCACTGTGTACTGATTTATCGGGGCTTTTGTTGGCAGACAGTTTTTCGAAAAAACAACTACGAATTGTACAAACGCAATACATATATTGTAGAAAATTGAAAATCACGAATAAAAGAACCCACGAAAAAAATCCACAAAACAGTATAAATAAAACCAATGGTATAAAAAAGGTTACATTAGTTACAATATTTCGCGAACGCGTTGATAAAAAACAATTAACATATGCCAAGAGAGAACGCGATGATAAAAACAATGAAAGATTGCATAGCGAAGTCTCACAGGGAAAGCGCGAAAGGGGAAAAACTAGAATCGTCTACAAAGTTTTCCCTGCGTTTCTTTATTCCCTGAAAATAAAAAACTTCAGCAGACGGAATTGTATGTACCCAGAGACAAATTGAACACTCTGAATATTTCCTTTTTCAGATGACAGTGAGATCGACAAACTAACCGACATGGTTGAAGCTCTTGAAGCCAGGGTCGACGAAATAAGTGCAGGGGGAGGCGATGGCGGTTCTGCTTGTCCTGGAAACAACGTCCATTTCTTTTTCCATGGTGACGATCACGATGACCACAAGCACGTGGACGGTGATCATCATGTGCACATTGACCTTCACCTTGATGGCCATGGCCACCATGATCACGATGATAACGGTGAGTTTTAGCACATGCACACTGTTGGAACATGCGTGACACTGCATGCTTAGTTCAGTCAAACACCAACGTTAACTGACGGACATGGCGGTCATAACATAGGCGATCATGATACATGTAACTTTCAATTCATTTTAATGGCATTTCCTGCATATTTCATCGACCATGTCAAAGTTATCATGCACTTTATCCCGGCTTTGAAGGCGCGCAATATTTTAATATATTGGTTCAAAAAAAGGCTAGAAAAATGAAAACTGTCCTATTCCAAGCGGTATAACTAATGAATGGAATTGTTTTTTTATAATTACCATGCATAGCTCGACTGTTTTACCACCATGAACTGCCTATGTTTTCCATGATAACCTTTGACTGCGCGATAGGTTTCCATGATAACCATAAACTGCGCGATAGGTTTTCATGATGACCATAAACTGCTCGATAGGTTTCCATGATAACCATAAACTGCTCGATAGGTTTCCATGATAACCATAAACTGCTCGATAGGTTTCCATGATAACCATAAACTGCTCGATAGGTTTCCATGATAACCATAAACTGCGCGACAGGTTTCCATGATAACAATAAACTGCGCGACATGTTTCCATGATAACCATAAACTGCTCGATAGGTTTCCATGATAAAAATAAACTGCGCGACATGTTTCCATGATAACCATAAACTGCGTGATAGGTTTCCATGATAACCATAAACTGCTCATTAGGTTTCCGTGATAAGCATAAACTGCTCGATAGGTTTTCATGATAACCATAAACTGCTCGATAGGTTTCCGTGATAACCTTAGACTGCTCGATAGGTTTCCGTGCTTACCTTAGACTGCTCGATAGGTTTTCATGATAACCTTAGACTGCCCGATAGGTTTTCATGATAACCTTAAACTGCTCGATAGGTTTTCATGATAACCTTAAACTGCTCGATAGGTTTTCATGATAACCATAAACTGCTCGATAGGTTTCCAGGATAACCGTAAACTACTCGTTAGGTTTCCATGATAATCATTAACTGTTCGATAGATTTCCATGATAACCATAAATTGATTGATTGTTTTTCATGATTGCTATAATAACCTCGAAATGTTGGATTTCCATTAATTACCACGAAATGTTGAATTTCCATTTATTACCACGAACCGTTGGATTTCCATTTATTACCACGAAATGTTGGATTTCCATTTATTACCACGAAATGTTGGATTTCCATTAATTACCACGAACTGTTGGATTTCCATTAATTACCACGAAATGTTGGATTTCAAATATTTACCACGAAATATTTGATTTCTTATAAATTACCACGAAATGAAGGATTTCCAATAATTACAATGAACTGTAGGATTTCTAATAATTAACACGAAATATTGTATTTCCAATAATTTCCACGAATTTCGGATCTCTTAAGTACGTCACTGCTATTAACTTCTTTTTTTTTTCAGGTGTTCATGAAGCCCACTGTGAGATGGTTGGAACATCCGGCTTCGTTCATATCGTACAATCAGTAAGCTTTCCTTTTTTACTAGGATGCGATCGAATAATCGTGAGTCATCTTCGAATATTTGAAATTTATTCGACTTTTATCCGAGAGGTTTTACCAATATAATTAAAGGTTTAATAGAAATATACACCTTTGCTCCTCGGACAGAGTTTTCTCTATGATAACATGCCTTTACGAAAAAAAAACTCCTTATAAAAGTTCATACCTTATTTATTTCTATTCTTTATGTAGGACGATCCCTAGCGCCGAAAACAACGTCTATAAATATCATTTTTTCATAAAGAATTCGGAAATGCTTTAATACACATTGTCGTGGCCTGAACTTCTATGCCGTGTAGCACCCCCGATGTTCCAGTCTCTGAGAGGACCAGAAGAAAGCAATCATTGGTGCTTCTGCAACATAAATACAAAACTACATATACTTTTCAGTACAGTATTTTTATGATTTACTGTAAGAACTATTCGCTTTAACAAATATTAAGATAACTGCAACATTAAATATAAATTACAAAATGATTTAAAGTCTATGCTCATTTGATTCTGGGACTTACCTGTGCCCTAGTCTTTGATTGGTTGATTTGTAGAATTCATTTCGAACGTCACGTGACATTTTATGGGGCAAGTCACGGGAAAGTTATAATGTTATATTTTTGACATTTTTAATAAGTTTTTACTACATTTAGAAAGATTAACAATTATCTATTATTTTCTCAAATCTAAAAGGTGTTTTTGTTACACATTTCAACAAATATAATGTTGTTGTTTTTTACCGCGAAATACATAATAAGCAATGTCGTCTGCTCAACATTATGACGTCATTCGAAAGATTAACGTCAACTGGGCCTAAGATAATAAAACTAAAACAGGAGACTAGCCTCAAATCTCAGGCATCTGATTGGCTGTAATGGCGACTGATCGCCATTTCAGCCAATCAGATGCTTGATATTTCACACTGGTTTTTAAGCTCAGTTTTATGATCTTGGGCTCTGTTCGAAGACATATTTCCCCTGACATACCCCATAAAGGAATGTTTGTACTTATTGTTTTCGACATGAGTAGACCGACTGTACGAAATTGAATTTCTGCGTCGTTGTCAACCAGATTTATACGAGTTTATTAACCTTATATTGACACGTGTACATGTTTTCAGGACAATGACAGACACGCGAACTTCATGTTTGAGTTAAGTAACCTGGGTAAAGCCAATGCCGATTACACCACACACGTGCATCAGTATGGTGACTTGTCAGACGGCTGTGATAAGCTGGGAGGACATTATGATCCTGTAAATGCCAATGTGTAAGTGATTGGTTTTATTTATACACCTTTCCAATAAATCGATGAATTTTCCAATTACCTCCCCTGTTCAGTCACGTGACTCCTAAACGTGAAAAATGATTGCTCGCTTTATGACAAAAGAGCCATCTTTGACAGTAGGACCATCTTCGTAACTCGTTGTATTTGTTCAAAAGCAGTATTTTAGGATAATCTTACATCATCTTCCTTAATTATTCTGTAAAAGAGAAAAAATATGTCCGATATATTGTATGTTCATCTTAAATTATCAGTCAGATAATTTAATTCATTAAACAGGAATATAATGTTAGACATCTTGATAATAACAATTACCTCTCAAAACAAAAAAGTGATGCAATATTCCTAAAAATATAGTACATTTAAGGATTGAATCGACAGTTGATGGTTTCCATTTGGGTATGGAAAACAGTTGGGTTGTTTAAAGTGGGTGAAGCCCGAAGGGCTTCACGCGTACTTTAAACGATCTAACTGTTTTTCATACCCAAATGGAAACTATCAAATATTGATTCAATCCTTATATTTACACTTAAAATAATCTCATTAATACAGAAATAACTAGAAGAATTTGTGATATTACGGCTTTTGCGCATGGCTGTTGGAACAGCTACGTTGATGACAAAGTGAATGACGGCACGCTTTTTCGCTGCAACTCGTGCCAAAACGTGCGTGCACGGCGTCGTCACACGTCAAAACATCGTGCAACGTCCAATAAATTGTGAACGGCTCTACTGTAGCCACGCCTTTTAAAGTAATACGTCACACTGTTTACCATCAGAAATTATGAATCGTTAGTAGAATAAGACTTCATCGTAGAGGATGAAGTTGAAGTGTAAATATTGTAATAACATTATATTTAAATCAGCAAAAACACATCAATGCCCAATTTTATATTTCAGTGACGTTGGAGACCTTGGGACTCTCAGCACTGATAAGAACGGAGCAGTTGCCGGCTTCTGGAAGAATGACACGCACCTTAACCTGTTCGGAGACCATTCCATTATTGGAAGAGGAATCATTGTAAGATAATAAGATAACACTAGTACTATCATTATAACGAATAATAACACTAAAACTTAGACTGTTTTCCCGAGAATAGAGATCATGGCTGGACAAGCGGAGATCAGTGTCAAGGTCGGATGCAAGATTTCCAGAAAGGGAAAGACATAGGGTAGTTGAATGATAAATTCGGCAACTTTCTGGCCAAAATCCCCATGGTAATTAAATATTAAATCCTCGTGATAATTAAATATTGCTACCCAAAAATGTGGTTCGAGCAATCTTACTGAAACCACTCTGGATTCGAACCCTTCATGTTATGAACAGTTGTTGCTGTGTCATAAGGACAGTGTATAATTTGATTATAATTATACTCTCATCTTAAGTGGATGTTCCTGGCCACATTGTATTCCGGATATCACTTGTCGATTTTGTGGTCTGGGTGAATTTGTAGAAACAAAATGAAAGAACTCAGAGTACTATCAGCTAATGTATTACATGTATTTGAACGTTTGTGTGATTTATCATACAAAACGAAACAGCACTTTTTTCGATCACTTCATGCAGTTATGAGATTTTTTGCTTACACATTACATGTCATTTATATAAATATTTGGGTATTGAACATAAATGTAAAATGTTGGCATTAAAGAACGGTAATGAATTATATAATGTTTAACTATGTGTATACTTACGTAATTGAGCACCGATGTTTGAATATTTCCTTGATTTGTTAATCTTGATGTTTTATTTAAGCAGTGAAATGTATGGATAATAAAGAATTTGCTATCTTACTGTATATCATTAAATATTAAGTCATATAAAAACGGATTGTAACAGAAGTCAGTAATGCAAAATGTTAATGACGCCATTTTTACAATTTTTTGCATAATATATGGTGGGTGTCTTTTGTGCGAGATTCTGGAGAAATTCGTGAGAGCAGCCCTGCAATAATAATAAAAAAAATGAGTGATCTTTTGTTTTGTTGATTGGTGTACCTTGAAGAGAGCGTGTTAAATGACACCTGTCAAGTTGCAACAACTTGATTAGTGTAGGTTATAGTTCATATATTGGAATTGTATGCGAAATTAAAACCAAGTGAGCCGAAGGCGAACGCAGGTTTTAATTCGCATACAATTACAATATATGAACTATAACTTGCTTACAGTTCACCCGCCCCTTTCATGTCGGAGAGCGAGCCAGACAGATTTGATTGACATTTGACAGCTTGAGTCGCAATATTGACTCAATAAGTCAGTTATTGGTGTCACCAATAACCCAATATATGAAATAAATCGAGCTAGAAATTCAAAAATGCAAGGGTTGTGATTGGCTGAAAAAGTAGAGTGAACTGTAATTTTCGTTAACGAGAACAAACCTCAGATTATTGACAATTTATTGCAACAGAATTTTGAGCAAATATAATCTTGACAGTTTGTTATTTTGACATGACCGCATTAAAGACTTGAAAGGAAAAAATCATTTAACGTTAGTTGCCGATATTCAAAAATATTAGATGATGCAGTTAACTATTACCATAACTTTTACATGTATTTTTAACCCGATACATGTGATTTATCGATAAATTGGTTACACAGCATTAGTTCATGTAGTTATTGTAAACTCTGTGTTTTTACATGTTCCGCTGCTGTGCAGGCCGATTTTCGTAAAATGAATTGCCTTGCATATGAGTGCATATGACTATATGCGTATTTTTCGTTTAAAGAATATTATGTATGCGCTAGCAAGCGTCCACGTGAAATAAAACTCCAATTTTATCGAACCTTTTCTTGTACTTTTTCGCGGTAGCTAAATTTTTTTCAACTCGTTATTGACTTAAAAAGTTAAGTCGTTGGGTCCGAATTTTCACTTATATTTTGTTTCCGTGATATACCCGGTAGGTTGGTCGAGGACTCAAACGATCGCGATATAGTGTAACGTTTGTGCTTTTTAAATTTAAAATATTAAATCAGAAAAAATTTCTGTGGTCGATAAAATGATACGGTTATTCGGATATTATCCGGATACCGGATACGGTTATCCGAATAGTGATTTAGGTATCCGTTCCCATGCCTAAAAATGACCCTTCTTGAACCAACCCCTTTGCCGCGTTGACTACATAATGACCGCCAGTGCACGAGGACTTAACGTTTTGGGTGTTTAAAAGCGTCCAGCGCGATGTAACGAATTCATTGCTCAATGTAACCGCGTTGCATTCAGTGTTTGAAATGTGTTTTTGTATCATTTCAGGTCCATGACTCGAATGGAGCTAAAGTTGCATGTTGCGTCATCGGGATAGCGTCTGGCGGTCACGAGCACGATGATCATAGTCACGAGGACGAAGACAGTCATGATATGCACGCGCATCACGGACACGACCATGGACGCCGCTAAAATGAACAGAGACACGTCGTAGTTTATAATCCCATGCTAGTTATTATCCCACTTGAACTTATTGTAAATGAAAAGCAAACATGTGTTGATTTTGTTTTGTAAATATTCATTGCAGGCTGGGCATTAGAGGTGTTCGTCAGTTTGTGGATGATGCAAAATGAGACTCATGATTAAAGTGATTTTAAACGAAATAGAGGTTCTAAGTTACTTATTTGTAAAACAGTCTTAATTAAATATTATAAATAAGTTGAAAGTGTTATTTTCCAAAAGTAGCAAATTGATGTTCCAGTGACAACATGAAGAGCTGTCTATTTACCTATTCACTGTTAAGGGTAGAATACTTCCATGCTGTCTTTATTTTACAGAATATTAATTATATCCCTATATAATGCCTATAAATGTCTGAAAAGAAGCGAATTTCAACAAAAGTTTGGACTTATCAGTGTCCAAGGTTATAAAACTGAGCATGGAAACCAGTCTCAAATCTCAAGAATCTGATTGGCTGAAATCAGTCTCTAATCTCAAGCATCAGATTGGCTGAAATGGCGACCAGTCTCAGCTTTATAACCTTGGCACCAGTACATTTTAGGATGTTTTGTCAGCGATAATTTCTGCGTTACTAACAAAATTCGCCTTAAATATATTCTCTCCTGCATGGACTGTGTAAGAATATAACATCACATGTAGGCTACTTTGTTCTTCTTCAGTTTATATTATAAATTTTGATATTTAATACTCGTACTTCCTATTTAACATGACCAGGACCCAAGATCATTAAACTAAGATTGGAGATAAGTCTCAAATCTCTGCAAGCATCTGATTTAGTTTTATGATCGTGGGCATAGATATCTAGTACTATTTAAATCATTAGACTGGCTCCAGCCTTGACTATATTTATGAAATAATAAATAGGCACCGGTGAGATTGATTTCATTGCTTTACATCCTGCCTCGCCTCCTACCAGTGCATTTCTTTGTGTAGACTTCAAGCTCTTTCTGGTGGAGAAAGACCCCAGGTGCATCTTTCAGGCATTGTTTCAGGCACGAGCGAAAACCTGGGAAGAACCACCGACCCCTTAACGTCTGTAAGCCAGCTGAATTGCTTCCTCACGCGGAGAGATTAAACTTCACTGTAATTTACAGTGTAAATGTCACCTTTTCATTATATTGTGTTCAAAACGATTAAAGTTCGTGTAATTGAAAAATTTAGCTATTTTGCTATCATCAGATTTTGTGCATTGCGAAAGAACGTGTCTTACAGAATCAAATTAATGAACATTTTGTGAGCATATGCGATGTTTTACTTACCAAACAACCTATTCGAGCACTGACCACTTAGCACAGTGCGGTTGAATTTCCTACACGTGTTATATTCCAATTATGTTTTCGGCAGGAAATTTTTGGCGAACAAATAGTATCACCAGGATGTTTAAAAGTCTTAATTGGACATCGCTACAACATCGGAGACAAAAATAGAACGTTACGATAATGTTAAGGATAGTGAAATGCCCCATTGCCATTCCTCCGTAAGCTTTCTTGAGATAATTCTGGGTTTCATTTTGCTATATTTCACAAACCTTCTCAAAGAACCAATAATGGAATTGACTGCCAGAATATATTACTATTGCACCACCTTATAGTTGCTTTAAACAGGACTCATCAACCAACTGTATCTATACGGAATTTTTCTAAGCGACGTAATGTACATATTCACAACTCGGGCGTGCGAGCGTCAACTTTGCCTTCCGCTCAATAACGTTTGCTTTGGCCTATTGACGCCAAACTTGGTGTAAGGGTTTCTTATATCAAGGGGCAGCATGGTGTATGTGATCAAGGTCAAGGTCACTGTTGCTAAAAATAAAAATTCAGATTCCGCGTAATTAGTTTGGTGTGACCTATTGACACCAAACTTAGAAACTTAATGTATTGGAAGCTTACATCGAGGGTTTCGGTCACAAAAGTTGAAATGATCATGTAACAACCGTAAAACTGTCCAAAACGAACCTCCGTTATGGTAAACTTGCATTGAGATCCGGCACGTACGGCATACCGTTCCGTACTCCACACTTCAGGTTACCTGTTGCAAGTCGATAGACTCAATCACTGATAACGTCCAGACGGGCTGGACTATCTTGTACCCGACCCGGTGGACCGATGTATTCTAATCTTTTGCATAAAAACTCTGAAACAACTGCTTTAACAGATTTTTGAAATCAATAAATGTGAAGTAGACACTAGACATATCCTTCCTGGTATCCTGGTTGGTAAAATCGTTGTGAAATCATTATCTGTCTCGTCACGTCGTCAGCAAGATGTTGTGTTGGGTGCTCCTCTTAGCGGCGGCACTGCCGGCCATCCTGTGTCAAAGCGCACTGAACGCGGAAGACAATGTACGCTATAACAGTAAGTAAAGTTAATTGCAGTTTAAGTAGTAAAAAATAATCGTTGTTGTTGTTGTTCCTTGGTCGCATTCGTCGTTGGAAACAAATATACATTTATCGTCGTTGGATTCCAGTCAATTTCAAATTTCGTTGGACACAATTATCATTATATTTATATTCCTTGGACCCAATTTCAAATCGTCGCATTCGTCGTTGGATTAGATACATATATTGTGCGTTTATTGTGTGTATTTAGCTACATTCGACGTTGGAAAACAAATATATATTGTGTGTGTTTTCTCATAATGAGTATTTAACTGAGTATTCCATCGTCGTGGACCCAATTTCAGATCGTCGAATAACTGAGTATTCATCGTCGTGGACCCAATTTCAAATGGTCGAACGTTATCATTGCATTCGTCGCTGGAATCAAATATATTATATTGTGTGTATGATTATTGCATAAAGTATTCCATTCGTCGTTGGAAACAATATATATATATATACTGAGTGTGGTTCCTCATAAACTTTCATTTCGTCAACAGCCGATCTACATTAAACTTTTTTTCCATATTATTTTGCTCATTGTGTATGAAATTCAACTTTATTACTATTGCTTCAGTTGCTTTTCTTATGTAAAATGTTTTATTTCTTGAGTACCATTATTATTCTAAATATATAAATAAATAGATAACGCCAAGGAGCCTAACGTCGTGTGTAACAAACTTTTTTTCGATTTTTTTATATAAACAATGGAGATATTGTAATATAATAAGCAACTAAAGCGATATCATCGTACTCGATGAACCTGTCAGAGGGTCAGCGGGTACACTGTATCGGCCTGTTATCGCTATGGTTGCAGATTGTTTATTATTACAATAGTTATATAGCCTTAGAGACATTATCGTTAACTTTGCTTATATCGGTAGTTATGTAAACAGTACAGGTCTGCATATATACTGGACTAGCAAGGCAGTTGCTATCCAGTGCGGTATTCTTAGTAAGCAGGCGAGCGCGGCCGTCTTAGTAGCTCGTCTGAGCGACCTACGACGAGGGCTCCTAGGCCGACATTCACACCTAACTTTAGTTAGTGTTCTTCTTGCGGTAGTATAACGCTACATTGTACCGAATTGTATGGTAAGATAGTAATTACTAGACATTTACGTAAAGTATAGTATTATAAAATATTGCTCATGAGCAAATGGTTTTACAAATTAGATAAGGTTAGGTCCCTTTTATGAGAATTATTCACTGGAAAAGACTCAACTCGCCTATATGCGTTTACATCATAATTGTTTATAATCGTTGTAACTGTTATATAAAAGGAGTTTCGGGTAAATGTTTACTTAATATCCATAAAACAATGATTTAATTGCATTTCACATTTAATAATCTTGATAGTTTCAGCATATTTCGTTTTATGTTATTTTGAACAAAAATTTCTGGAACTATTTCAGTTTAAAGACGATTGCTATAGTTTCAAAAACTCCAATTTTTTTAACCTTTTTAGATTTAAAGGAAACTTGCAGGGTGCTAGATTTATTATTGTATACATGAAAATGAAATTGGAAAAGATGTTATAATGCTTTTTTAAGTTTAAAGGGCATTTATAGTGACACTGTTTGCAAGGAAATAAAAAAGGCTGACATACTCTAAAAAATCTCATATTTAGTTTCGAAAAATTACAATAGCTTAGAAGCTTACACATAAAACATATTAAGTATATTCTTACATTTTTAAATGTAATCAACAGGCCTGTATATAACACAATATTTTCTTCCGCTGAAAAATGAGTTAAAGATTTTGAAAAAAAATTACCATTTTTTCCTGGTTAAAAGTACATGTTACATTGCAGTTTAGCTTATACTAATTTTGACTTGAAAAAAAGGAATAAAGCATCAAATAGTCATGTGCATATGTCTCAAAATAACATAACCCGCCAGTTTTCTTCTGTCTGAATAGGGAAACAGGTGATAAATAAAGGGGTAGCGGTTTTGAAAATAGAGCAA
Organism: Corbicula japonica; assembly: GCA_038501625.1. Lineage (NCBI taxonomy): Eukaryota > Metazoa > Mollusca > Bivalvia > Venerida > Cyrenidae > Corbicula > Corbicula japonica. The sequence continues at coordinate 181,910 of JAZAYU010000172.1, forward strand.
TGGATCAAAATAAAACGTAAAATTGTACTTAAATTGTATTAACTTCCTGACCTTTCTTTGCTTTCATGCAGCTTGCGACGATGTTCTTCAAAGTGGGCGATATAAAGAGTCCGGCAGCTATTTTATATTCCTCAACAGCACAGAACCAATTGAGGTAGAGTTTGTGTATGTGACTTTATGCATGCATATAATTCCTGGTTTGGTCGGCGGCCTTTGGTCAATTGGTCTATGCTTTAAATATTAATTACAAATGTATAGTCGTGCCTCAATGATACTTGCCAATTTTTCTGATAATATTTATGTCGGGCGACTACTGTATTTTAACTGAATATCATCGCTGTATAAAACATATTCATGTAAATAAATAGGTTGAGACATCACACGAAGGTAAGCCCTAGGTCGGAATACAGGTTTAATACTAGTCCAGTTTTAATTTGGTAGAGAACCAAGAATATTCCAAATAAGAGCGAAATTAATTCTTGTTAAGTTTGATCATAAAAAGTGATGCGTTGTGTTGTCGTGTTGGGCGATTTTGACTTAGAGTTCACATTATAGTTCGACAACAACTTGATTTACGGCAAAGATGATGTCATTCCAGGTCAATAGAAATACAAAAAACCAAATAACGCACTATTCTTCCGAGATCGCGAACTTAGTCCGTTTTAATATTATTCATCTGGGGCATCTTAAACCTTAAGTTAAAATCGGCGTGTGTGTAGCTTGTTTGTAGGGATAGTATGTCACTGGAAAGAAAACGAACTCATTCATGTATTTATATATTGTTGAATAGAAGCGGACGCATAGCGTATGTACATTTGTGGCATCGTTTGTGCGATATGGCCTTTCAAAGGGGATCATATTTTCTCACAACATAGTATAACTTAAATTTCTTATGTGTTTTTGAATAGACAAAATGTAGATCTTCATGTCAATATATGGTTTGCCTGCAATTAAGATAATAGAAATCATGTTTAATGGAGATTGTTAATTTGACGTTGAGCCATATGAGTTTTGGATTTAATTTGTTGCATCCTAATACAAACAATTTAGAATGGTCATAATTATCTCAAATTCCTATTTAGGTATATTGCCGTTTTGAGCTGGGTCAAGCGTATGTTTCTATCATGCAGCAGAAGTATGGAAGTGTGAATTTTCAGCGCGCCTGGAATGATTATGAGAATGGCTTCGGAAGTGCAACAGCCGGTGACTACTGGCTCGGGCTTAGGAAAATGAAGAGTCTGACGGACTCAGGTATGCATAAATTTCTATCTTGTATGTATATCTGTAAGTTGCGCAACCCGGAAAATGCACAGTAATTCATGTTTCAGGAAGTGGTAAAATCACTTAAAGGGACGCAAATCTTTCATAATGGATGAAATGCAAACTATTATTACTTTTCTATAAATACAAATTATTTCTTGATGTAATTTCGCTGGGGTTTAATTTCCCGCATTTATCCTAGTGCCAAATGCGCGAATTTACACCCGCGCGAAGTAAAATGTTACCAAAGTAAGATACTGTCAATATAGAAAGAAGGAAAATTTAATGTGTTGTGCGGTAAGTTTGGTTCATTATGAATTACTGCACAACTGCCGTTTTATGTTGCAGGATATCATGTTATGACCGTCACACTTCAAGACTGGACAAACGCCATCAAGACCATTAGGTACAACTACTTTGTGCTCGGACCCGCCTCTGACCGATACCGACTGCATATCGGCGGCTATCAAAGCAGCCTGGTACTTCCTGACGACTTCGCCCATAACAACAACATGCCTTTTGCAACGTATGATCGGCCTGACGTCAACCAGTGTGCTTACCACCAGCGAGCTGGCTGGTGGTATAACTACTGTTCGTACGTACTCCCGACGGGGCATTACTATATCGGCGGTCCGTATACGCCGTCGGGAAAATTCTACGACGGGATCTTCTACAACGACTGGCACGGGTCCGGGTACTCTCTGAGATATATTCGGATGGACTTGGCTCGTTTCTAATTCTTCGAAATTACAAAATACGCAAACATAATATTTCTTTGATTTAACACGCAGCTGATTATCTGATTTTTTTGACAATCTACTCCATATTTTGTTTTTGCGTTCGTTTAATGTTTTGTTGTTTTTTTTTTGGCGCAGAATTGCAAGTATATCGGGTTCATGTAGTAAACTTAAACTTGAAAAAAGTCTCAAATCTCAAGCTTCCTATTGATCTGTTTGGAGACTGGTTTCAATTTGAAACAATCAAATTGCTTAGATTGGAAACTGTGCCCAAGGTTATAAAACTGAGCATGGAAACCAGTCTCAAATCACAAGCATCTGATAGGCAAAAATGGCGACTGGTCGCCATTTCAGCCAATCAGATGCTTGAGATTTGAGACTGGTTTCCAATCTCAGTTTTATAACATTGGAGTCTGGTCTCCAATGTCAGTTTTACAAAGAACCATTCTTATGATGACATTTAGTAATTCGGTTAATTAACCCTTTACTCCATATATACGGGTTTTATCGTGTGTGCGACCGGTGTAGATTCAGATCAGCCGGCCCATCCGTGTTCGCCTATTGGCCAGAAACAACCTAATGAAGCTAAAATAGACACTGTTCGCCAAAGCGATAAAGGGGTATCTGTGGAGGAAAGGGATAAGTGTCAACATTAAATATCAAACGAATTCCGACATAGAATGATTTGAATTTTAAAGATTTACAATTTTTTATTAGTTAAACTGCAAAAGAGTCAAACTTACCGTGGGGACATCTCACCAAGAGAGTCTTAGATACCATATTTATAAATCTGTATATGTGAGTTTTTTAGAACTATAAATTTATTTATTTTTGGAAACGAACGAAAATTTAGATCCATGTTTAACTTGTGAAAATAAAAGTTCGTGTTTTACGTTTTAAGAGAAAATGGATGAATTTACCCACTGTTTAAATAAAAAAACTGACCTAAATTATTGTTAATTTCATGAAAGTTTTGTTGTTTTATACATTCACTCGCGGTTGTACATCTGGACATCTGAAGTGAACGGAACGTAATATAGCCTAAGACTTTGATGAACATTGAACTTTTTTTTCAAAATTCTATTTAATTTTTATAAGGCCAAGCCCATGTGGAATTTAAATTTCATTTGCTTGATGAACTTATTTTCATGAGAATACATGAATAATATTCTTCAGTGGAAAGCAAGAAGGGGTCTTCAGCCTTCTTTTCTAATTGCTGATGACCCCTTCTGGCTTTCAGTGGACGAATTAAAATACACATATTTATGAAAATTGTCATAAAAAACATACTCTCGCAAAATAAGACTGGAATTTCGTGACAAGGGATTATGGGATGCAATGCATGTAACACGATGTAACGAAGATTAGACAAACCAGGATCGAAAGCTCTCTCAGAAGGGGTTTGTTTGGGACAGGCTTTGTATTTTTATATGATAATTTCCAACTCTATTGCCAAATCCTCATGAAATTATGTCATAACTGCCCAAAACCACGGAACCCCCACTGGATACGCTCCTGCACTCCGATTTTATTTTTTTCTGTGTAAATTTCACATTTAATTAAAGAGAGAGAACTATGAAGCTGAGTATTGATAAGCAGATAGACTATTTATAATCAATTTATATTATGATAGATATGGGCAAATTAAATATTTTCCAGTGATCATTACTCATTATCAGAAGATGGTTCTATTAATGTACATCAATGGCTGATAAATATTCCACTGTACTTGTATTTCACGTGATTGTATAGTTATCGATACTATACGTTCACTTTCTGTTTAGTTGATATTCTTGGAACATCTGATTTCGTAGTTTGCTTGAAGAATCAAGTTAATATTACTAAGACGTTACTTGAGCATCCGCAATGTTATCTATCAGAGCGATGACCGGTTGAATTGTCTACGTGTTATATATCTTATTCTCAATTATGATAAAACTCGTCATTAAATTCTTTTGAGGAACCAAATACGAGCGATGCGGTAAATGACAACCACCTACAAGCAAATTATATGGAAGGATTCTACAAATTCCACCGATCATCTTACTTTTACTCAAGTGTAATCGATGCTAACGCCGAATTTTCATGATTTTCTACTGTCGTCTGTTTCATTTTGCACTGTTTATTGACTTCGGATACCTTTTGATACATTCGTTGAAGCATGGATGTCGGCGAAATCAATATGCGGTCCCTTATATACATAAACTCTGTAGTTATTACGTTTCTTTGACAATGACTATGCATTTAATGATAATAATCACAGCTGAAATGTGGAAAAGAAGATTTAAAACAGGTAAAACTTTATAAGTTTTATCTCTAAACTTAAATAGTTTACTTTATATGAAGTTGGTGCCGCAGTTGGGATCCGACGCAGTGACCTCCCTTTGAAGTTACGCAACTTCTCGCCTGCAATGGAGGCTGAAGCAGTTTGACAGTAACGAAAATTGAAAAATCGGCCGTAGCGTCAATATCATTCGTTTAAAAACGGGATGATCGGTGGGTTTTATAGTAATCTTGCATATTATTTGCTTATCTATAGATGGTTGTCATTCACGGCATCGCTCATTATAACTGAGTTTTCACTGAAAACCGTGTAATGAAATGTGTGGGATTGTTCTGGTTACGTCAAAAAGCGCTAAGACGCGACGTCAGATCATGGGACAAACTGCACTTTTTGCTGTAGTACAATATATTGAAGTGCTGTTTTTCCAGGAACTATTTTATAAAATAATAAAAATTATATATCAAAATAAAGGAAAATTTTCACCCGACAAAATTTTTATCATTATTATTCGCCGTTCATTGATGCAGAATTTTGTCATAGCAAAATACAACATCAAACGATACCAAAATCGCATGTAGAGATGTAACGAAAATGTCTGAGTAACAGAAGATTATACTTACATTTTGCCAGAAACTGGCGCCAAAACGTTTTAAAATTTATACTGACGATGACGTAATCATTTACGCAGATGATGTCATTTGAATTAACGTTAACGTTCGAAAAGTGCGGAGAAAAATGAAGATTTCGTGAATGAATTATTTGTGTAGAGATACAAGATTTGTGTTTAAAGAATGACGGGTAAGAAATTTTAAATGAATGTTTACCTAATATTTAACTTAATTTTGAGATCATTTTTAGATTTTCAAAAATGCGTTTTCAAATTGTGTCTTTTCATGTTTTTGTTAGAAAATATACTGGTCATCATTGGTGTCGCGTCATCATTCGTCTCGCGGTATTTGCGTAGCGCCCTCTACCGATTGTTTACTTTGTCACGTTGCTGACCTATATTTGTGGTTTGACAAAAAAAAACTTTTTTCAACAGTTTGGAGCAGTTTCTTGGTGAGTATTCGTTCGTATACATCAAATATAGTGTTTTTGTTAGATATGAAGCAAAAACTCACCTTCAGCCCTTATTTTTGTCCTATTTTGCTTTGTTTACAAGTTCGTTTGCCCCGCCCATAGCCCCGGAAATGTTAATATGTAGTTAGGTAACCGACCACTAAATTTTAAATCAGATAGGTAACCAACCACTAAATATCAAATATGGAATGAAAGTTCTTTCAATTGCAAGCACTGTCCAGAGGAATAATTTTTATAGTCAGTGTGATTAACAGTTGTTATTTGTTAAAATTTAGTTAACAGTTAAAGTTTTGACATGTTCACCTATCACACTTTAAATGACTTGTTATCTGATTAAACATTTAGTGTTCTAAACCTATGAGTGTTCGATTTATTCCAAGAATTTTCACATACCGCGAAACTAATGATGACGTCATCAAGACAATATGGCGGACACCAATGACAATCATATGGATGCATTCTATTGTTTTTGGATATTCCATGGTCATTTTAAGAATTAAATAACAGGAAAAGGTTGGAATAGGAGAAATAAATCAAAATTTAACAGGTTAGTTTCTTTTCGTCTTTACTTCATTGTGATAACTGTTAAGTAACGCGAACCAACAGATGACCAGTATAATATATATAGTTTGTAAATTATGGGCAAATATTTATGTCAAGCGGAAATGGCCAAAATTGGAAATAATGCGTGTTATCGTGTCATTCACCTTAACATTTATCGAATAAAATAGTTTTAGCAATGAAACATTTTATTTCAAATTTATTCTAAATAATAGCATTTTTCTGCTGTGTATGCTGACAAAATTTCATTTTGGTATCATTATTTACCTGCTATAAGTGATAATATTTCTAAGTCTAGCGAATAAGTCCCAAACGCTATTTTTGACACAAAGTAACGTCATTGTGCGTTTGGTTTCAAAAATTATTTAAATATCAAATTAAGTTACATTTGTATTCATAAGATATCAAATAAAGTCATTTAAAATATTAAGAAAAAGTGGAGAATCTTCTTATTTTATAATTATTTATTCTGTCAGTCACTGCATGATCTTTACAGGTAGATGCATACAAACTTATTCACAAAATGTAATATGTTTCCATTAAGCATGAATCGCGCAAAGCACGTATCGCGAGAATACTCCTGCAGGAGGACTGCGATTACTCGAGATGATGATGATGAGCATTCATAGTTTATTCACATTTTTCAGGTGGTTCCAAAAGACAAAATATTCAGAAAAGAATAGACAACAAGAAAGAAAAGCGGAAGAAACAGAAGTTGGATTGGTATAAGAGAAACGCAGCGAATATCAACTACCATCGTAGAAAAAAAATACAAGGTAGCTTTTACATTTCTTCCGTATTTTTATGAAGTACATGTAATTCATTAATAAATTTGTTCGTTCATTCGTTCGTTCGTTCGTTCATTCATTCATTCATTCATTCATTCATTCATTCATTCATTCATTCATTCATTCATTCATTCATTCATTCATTCATTCATTCATTCATTCATTCATTCATTCATTCATTCATTCATGCATTCATGCATTCATTTTCTGTTAATGAACAAGATGATTTGATGAATCAATCAATCAATCAATCAATTAATCAATCAATTTATCAATCTATCAGTAGACGAATATTTGACTTTTTAAGTATTTTCTAAAAAAAATGATACACTTTCGCCAGCAGTCTAACTTTTTGTCATAAATGTGTTCAACGTTTTAAATTTTATTTTCCAGATTATTCACAGACGGACAATGCATTGAGAAAACGGTATATTAGACAGACACAAGCAGAGGCAAAAAAGAGGAGAACAGGGTATCAGAGAAAATGGAGGTCGAAGAGAAAAAATAATGTCAGTGACATAGAAATTGCAAGCTTTCCAAATAGAATGAAAAAGTTACGAGCTTTGAAAAAGATGAAATCTTCTTTGCCGAAAAGACCAACTAAGAGAGCAGCAACAATCGCGGCATATTTTGAAAACCATAAAAGTCCGGTCGTTCAATCCGTAAGAAAGAAATTAATTTCAAATAATGATAGCAGAGAAGATATGGTTTTACTAGAGGCTGTTATGTGCGACATTAAAGAAAATTTGAAACTCAAGAAAAAGAAAAGATCACATGAGGCGAGAATTGAAATGAACTCTATCACAACAACTATTAGTGGAGAGTCAGTCAGTAAATCAAGATGCAAAGTTAAGCTTGCTAAAAAACTAGGTGTTCCAGTTAGAATAATAGCAAAAGGGTATAGAATTAGATCTCAGATCTCCCACGCTGATGAGTCGTGTTCCAAATATACCACTCGCAAAACCCGCAAAGACGCGATATCAGAAGAACTTAAAAGAAAAAATTATGATTTTTGGTGTGCACCTGACAATTCCCATCCTTCAGGCAATAAGAATGATGTAAAAAGAGTTAGAACTGGTTTTAAGTCTTACACAAGTCATACAGTACAGGTTTTACGGAAAACTCAAACAGAAATTTACACAGACTTTAAACAAAGCAACCCTGACATTAAGATATCACAGCGTTCATTTGAGCGATGTAAACCATTTTTCATACGACAAGCGACAACAAAAGACAGAATAACTTGCTGCTGCAGATATCATATAGAAATAAAATCTGTATTCAGAAAATGCATGGACTTTAGGAAAAAGAATTGTTATGAATCCCCAGCACCAGTCTATGATAACGTATACGACATGTGCGAGAAAACTTTGTGTACACCTGTAGAAGAAAATCGGTACAAACAGATTTGTATGCAAATCGGAAATGCGACAAATGCGGCGTTTCTGATTACCTGTTCTTACCAGAAGAATTAACCACAGATGACAGTGCACCCACAGTTAAATGGGAATGTTTCGAGTACCAAAATATTCAAGTAAGGGAAACAACAAGAAGAAAACTGCTACTCGTAAAACGTGAAACTAAACCAGGCCTATTGTTCATGTACCTTTCTAAACTCTTGAAAACCTTTCCTGGTCATAATTTTCGATCGAAATGGCAGAGTTCTCAGTTTAAAAACATTGTTGATAACTTGCCGCAAAATCACTGTATAACAGTTCATGATTACTCTGAAAATTATCAATGTTCTGATAAAATTGAAAGTCAGTCAAGTTATTTTCAGAAAACTGAAATTTCAATACATGTAACGCTACTATATCGTCATGCCGTACAAAATACTGACGGGATTCAAAGTACACCTGAAAATCAATAATTTGTTTTAGAACATTTTTATGTTATATCTGCTGACGAGAAACATGATCAGCATTTTACCCATAAAGTTCAAGAGGAAATATCATTATATCTGCAATCAATAGGCTACAATGTTGACGTAATGCATGAATTCTGTGACGGCTGTTCTGTTCAGTATAAAAGCAGGAACTGCTACGGTGATATTGCCTTTTCCGTAGGATCATTCAACTACAAGACATTAATAAGAAACTTTTTTGAAACAAGTCACGCAAAAGGCCCTCAAGATGCAGCAGGAGGGCTGTTGAAGCGTCAAGCAGATTTAGCGGTCTTGAGGGGTGCAGTTCTTATCCAGAGTGCCAAAGATTTGTTTCAATTTGCCAAAAATAATTTGACGGAGACAAAATCCGATAAATGTCAACGGCGGATATTTAGATACTGTGAAAGCATCGACAGGTCTACTGCACGTCTATATAATCCCATTCCCGGTATTAGGTCAACCCATCAAGTCATAGCGCATGCAAACACTAAACACAGCAAATTACAAATTAGATGTCTATCCTGCTACGAGTGTACGAATTGTATCATGGGAAAAATAAGCCGGTGTAAAAACATGCACATTACTGGACACACTACTTTTCTTCAGCCTGAAGCAGACGGCACTATAAATGGTAATACGTCGCTTGTAGCTGAAGAACCGTCTACGGTGGAACTTATTCAAGAGGGAATGATCTTTGCTGCACTGTGCGATGACGAAGACTATGATTATTACCTCGTGAGAGCAGATACATCTGCTTTTGTGCTCGGAAAACGTACCACTGATGAATGGGGAACGACATGGCCACAGGGAACGCCTGTTATACGAGGGCATTACTATATAAAGTCTGGAAATAATCCCCTGCTCAATACCTTGCTTTGCAAAAACTATGCATTAATTCCAGCAGTTTCAGTTTTGTACATAATTGAAGGGGGGGGGGGGAAGAATAAAAACAAACTAAAATTGAATGAAAATGACCATCTTTCAATTTTGAAAGTTTTGGAGGAACGGGATGCTACAATTTAAACAATGTAAATGCATATAAATCCACTCTTAATGTTTTAGACGAAGCTAAAATTGTTGTTGTTGTGGCATGTATTTAATAATTATGATGTTATATAAATACATATACTTAGAGCATAAAGCATAATATTTTGTTTTGATCAGTGTTTACAATGACGTTTGAAATTAACGATTTTGACGTTACGCTAATTAGCTTCAATATCTGACGTCGCGTCTATACCATGGTGGACATTTTCGACTGTAGATTGAAAATTCTTGGAATTTTTCTTCGAAGTAAACTTTTTTTAAGAGCTAGATTAATTTGCAATAAAGTGCATATGAGTTTTGTTGGTTTAAAAAATTATTTTAAAAAATTGAAATGGTTTTTGGAGAAACCCCGTACGAAAAGGTACGCCCGGAAAATAGCAGGAATAAATTGAAATTTCCAGGCGGACATTGCGAAAATCATCATACATATCCAAAGTTAATGTCCACCCGGAAAATGCCCGGAAACCGGGCGTAAATAGAGGCGAAATATGCAAATGAGCCAAAAAGTCCAGGCGGAATTAGACCCGGAATCCAGGCGGAATTTTACCCGGAATCCCGCTGAAAGTTCACCTGGAAACCGACCGTAATTTTTATGTAAATTCGGCCCGAAATTCCGCCTGGAATTTCACCCGGAAACCGGGCGGAATTAAAACAGGAGTGCGGCCGGAATTTATTGATGCCCAGGCTTGAAATAAATTGAAAAGTATATATTTTAAAATTTCTAATATGAATTCGAGTCTCTATTTTGAACTGAAATAAATAAATACAGTAAGCTAACGTCATTGAGATTACGTTATTTAAGTTTAAATATGCATATACGTCATTTGATGTAAAATATGCCAATAGGTGAGTAATAAGCATTTACAACTAACTGATTATACACAACCATGCGTTTTCCATTAACAACACTAATTCACATGCTGATATCCAATAAAAGCCACCTTGGAAATAATATGTGAACGATCCGGCGTATTTATATTATACTCGAGAAATATGATTTGATTCGACCTTTCATAATGTCTTCTATAAACTGTTCAATTGTAACTTTTTAAATGCAACTGTATCAAAATAAAAGAAATCAACTTTTGATGATGTCATACAGCCTTCATTCTAAAATCTCTGGTTTCCTATCTAATTTAAAAAAGTAATGCCTTCATGTTGGTGGTATCTTTTTTGAAATTGATCAATTAATTAACTTGTGTTCTCTTTTCCTCTCTATCTTTTGGCTAAATTTTCAAAAATGAATTTTGGGGAAAATACTCATTGTCACCTATATTTTAATTCAAGAATAACTTACTTTCGGGTCTACTTTAGGTTTGATGGTCAAAACATGTTGATGTACTACTTAAAAATTTCTGATTTACGCGATATCTGTATCATTTTTCTAGACCTTTTAAACATTCTAGAGTTGTTGTGCAAACGGTATTTCCTTTTGGCGTGTGTCTGTTCTATGTAAATAAAGCTTTTTTTCGAACAACTTTAGAATCCAAACTTAAATACAGCCACATGATATTATATTTCTTTACTTTCATTGGTCTGTCAGTGGGAATTAATGTCGAGTTTTGAAAAGGTACATCAAAATGTTTTGGCCCTGAAACCGAAAGAAGACCCGAGAGTAAGTTTTTCTTGAATTTCATGAAAGCCCTAACATTATTTTGACGAATTGGCACTTATAATTGAAGACCATCATACTTAATTCGGATTGAGTTGTTTTCGTATATTGTGCATGAATTTCAGTTCTCATGCAAACGGTTTTTCTTTTGCTTTAGTGTGTGATTGTTCATAAGAACGTAAAACTACGCTGAGCTTGCAATCATTAGTATATCTTTAGATAAATACATTTCTTCACTAAAATCTAGGTGGCAACGAATATATTCCCCAAAATTCATTTTTGAAATTTTTGAGAGTTTTCGCCATTCGCAATGTTAGTGCCCCTTAACTCATGGTCACCCATCTAATCGACAATGTTGCGTGTAAAACATAAATAATAATTACATTATGCATTATGGTAACTAAATTTAACTAACTGTTCATATTAACAAATCGTAGTAAAGTAAAGTGATAATGAACCATTATCCATATTCGTTCTATAATGAAATACGGAAATAAATGTTTTTTCATTTTTGTGGTTGTTTCCCCTTAGCTGACGGACAACTCATTTTAACTGCTATCCCTTCCCGACCTGGATGTTTAAGCTTTCGAGCTTTGTCTGAAATAACACTCATACCAGTAATCATAGAACATCTGTCAACTGCGGTCAAATATATAATTCTTACATAAAATGGAATCAGTTCATTGAATAAAGACCTAGTTACGGTAGGAAAAAATCAACTGAAAGAACATACTGCTTGTGCAAAGGCAGTGTAGTTTAAATGATGCATAAGAAGAACTTAGAATAATAATCATGCGAGGAGTATTATTGCATCTTTTTGTATTTTCGTAACAGAAATCTAGTGATATCTGTATGAACATACAATGTGCACGTTCAACGTCATTTCAAACTTTTCTACAGAAGTCAAATTTTAACGACGGACAAACAACAGCAATGAAAACAATAATCACAGCTCCACATGTGCTCTGGGGAAATAAAATTTCTCGGCGACATCAATTAATCATCATCAACAACAGCAATAACCACAACAACATTGCGTCAATTCTGCTATGCGGCGTTACAACGCAGATTTATTATTATTCTTCGGACATTTTTAACTATCAAGAAATGTACGTTTTTTACCGCGTAACTTTGTTGACAATACAGTGATATTCTTAATTATGTAATTGTAACGAATTTAAAAAGTAAATCACATAACAAATAACATTTACATAATAAATTTCTGTAACAGTTACGTAGGATACTATAGTCCGATTTTGCACATTGAGCAGTGAATGTACTTTTGTATTTATAGATTTTTGGAATATTCCACAAAATAGGGAAGTAAGATATTCCTATCATAGCGCGTAATGTTAAAATTGAACATTCTGTAACATAAGGCTTCATGGCCGTGGCAGTAAAGCACCTGGTTTGTAACGTATTGACATAAGGGTTGTGTGTTCGAATCCCAAGAGGGGGATTTCTTTTTCTGTTTTTTTTTCATATTATTTTTTTTTTTCAAAACATTCTTGTAGACACCGACAAAAATGCCATTAACATGACACGATCGAAGCTTACTCAAACACAGTTTTTGGACTATGCAGAGGTTTAAGGGGTCACGTCAAGCTGCTAAACAAAATATGTTGTTATAAAAAAACATGAACAAAATTTAAAAAAAAATGTTAAAAGGGAATTGAAAAAAATAAATATAAAACAAAACAATAAACAAAATCATATCATTTGAACAAAATAAAAAATAAAATAAAAAATCATATCAAATACAAAAATAAATAAATTTACTGTTATTGGATTCGAACTTTGCACCACAGCCCGAGTTCCTTACCCACTGAGCTAATACAACTTTACCGAATATCAGCTAACATGTTTTAATGTCGTATAAGTTAACAGAACGGTAACTGTAAGGTGACGCACTTTCCCTATAATTTAGGATTATAGCAGTGGACTTGTCCGAAAGGTCACAACTCACGGGTCAAAATCGAACTATAGTACAAATATTAAAAGTTCACGAACTTAGCATAAATATTATTTAAAATATCAGTAACTTAAAATCTCTTAAACTCTGGCGGTTTCTTCCAGTATGTGTGGACACAATAACAGGCACATCACGGGTCCAGGCATCACTTTTCCAAATACAGCTGTGTTTCTTTGTTTAGAGTTCCATTGAGATATTATTGAGCTCAGATCTCTGCTGATATATGTATTTATTGAAACTTTAATTAACTTATTACTCATCTTCCAACAAATATGCTTCCACTGTGCATCTACGTTCATATACAACGACTTCTTAAATATATCAAAGAATATCGTCAGATTCCGGAATAAATCACCTTCATTGCAGTTGTGACACTGATCAGGTACAGAGCGTCCAAGCAATCATCGGGTTTTGTCGAGGATCTTGTAAAACAACAATATTGATCAGCTGCTGTTAAATAATCCAATGATATTCAAAAGTATTAAAAATTGAAATTCCCACAATTTCCTACTTCCATGAACCAAACAAAAGGAGAAGCGAGAAGAACCGCGCTCCATTCATACGGCTGACTTAGTTTTCTTTGCTGTTTTCATAATAAATTTCTGTCGTATATCCGATCGCGCGAGGGCAAGCGAAACAAGTCATTCTCTTTCGCTTAACATGTAGCTGATTCCTTAAATAACTTATTCTTCTGTGACAACATCATTTTACTCCTTTTTTCTTGGAAGCGAGGAATCATTATTTGCCATAACCTAAAATAAAATAATTAATAAAAAATAATAATTAAATGAAATAATATGAACATGATGGAAAAGTTCTCTTTCCGTTGTCTTTGAATTTCATTTTATAAAACATAAAACTATCAATTGTACACTTTTAAAGTAAAGTAAACTCCCTTTTAAGTGCGAAAAATATCAATTAATTTTAGTTTTCAGTTTTAAACAAACACTAATATGAAAATGCTTAGAAGTATACGTTAACATACTCGTCTAGGTTGAACTCCTTTGAAGTTTACCTGTTGTCTTAAATTCTTTCGGTGATTCTTGCAAGACCCTTATTTCAAGGGTAGCAACATTTCCTCTTTAGAGAAGTTTACACTTACATGTATGCGCTGTGGTCGTGCAGGTTCGTTCCCGAGTAGGGGCAATATCATTTTATACCCTGGGCGGTCGAAGTCGCTTTTCTGCGGGAGTCGTGGCTTACTCTGAGGGTATCTACTTGTAGAAGGTGTACCTAATTAGAATTAAAAAAAAACAGTTACAATGCCAACAACAAAAGAAAATGTCATCTCATATGCTATTGTCAATTTAAGATTGTCAAAAGTTCTGTAATCTCTTTCGATTTTTGATGACAATTAAGAAACAACAACAACAATTCAAATTATTACATTCATTCTATGTTGAATATATTGTATTATGAAATCAGTTAATATGTGTTTGAAAATCTGGAATTTGTAAGTACATGAACTGACAATCTAGACAGTATCAAAGATTAGCATACTTTTATATAATGAGGTTTATAGTCTTGAGCTATTGAGTCCCACAAATTGTTTAGCTTGGTCACCTAGTTAGCTAAATCACATTAAATTCAACAATTGCAAATTCATAGGATTATGTTTTACTTTAAAAAATATCCCTTTTCAAATAAGAATACTGCTGTAAGTAAGAAAGCATTCTATTATTATAGTGACCTGTGTACAAGCAACATATACATGTAATACAATAATACTAAATATAACAGACACCCGACCCAATAGGTCTATAAGTCACTTTCTGTAAATATCAATTTGACTTTTTTCACATAACTGTTGAATTAAAATTTTCAAGATTCTTTATTGAAACATGGAAATAAAACAAACGAATAATAACAAAATCAGTCAGTTTCTTTACAAATAATTTCTCCTTTTTAAGTAGGCTTTTGTAAGGCATTTTGCAATTTGCCTTGGGTGATTTTCTATTATTTTTCTGGTTTTACCACGTAAAAGTTATAATTCTTTCAAAAGAACTTACGACGATACTCCACTCGGTTTATTGCTCGAAAGGACTTTTTTTCATTGCCGCGAAACCTGAAATAAATAAAATGCTGTTAAAATACTGAGAAAAAAAACGGAAAAAGTTCAAAATTATGATTTTTCGATGCCGATCAAGGTTCAAAACTGCTTCCTACTTTTTATAAGTAAGAGTTCTATCATCATTTTAGAAAAGTGGAGACATGTATAAATAACAACTTATAAAATATCATCATTAAACCAGACCATTGAACTAACATCAAACGATTCCTTTTTCAGTGTGAGTCTAGCAAATATTTTAAAAGAATTATGATAACATCTGGAATACTTATCTAGTCGCTTAAACATTTGTTGAGGCGTTTTGGCAAAAATGAGAACAGTATTCATGAAACTTTTAGATAATAACTTCCACCCCTTTCTACGCCATTTGAAAGTGTCATTTAAACAAATATTTTTAAGCTGATGCATTTCTTTTTCTTGGAATAAAAATACTTACTGTATTTTAATGAACTTTCTCCGTAAATTTCCTAACTCCATGAATATCGTTGAAATAATAGCATTCCAACTTTGTTGAAACACATGAAAATACACGAAGCAAATTTTCCATCGTCCGAATGTTTATCATTTTGAGGCAATTAGAGCGCCCTGCTGAGGTGTAGTGGGGTAGTGATAAGGATATTATTAAAGCAAATACTCAATCATTCTCCTTTCTGCTTTTGATATCTCTTTGAAACTATAGAACAGTTATTATTATTATTATTCTTTTAAGTAATACATGGATTTAGATCTGTTTACACTTGTTTATCTTTTTGAATAAAAAAACGTAGTTCGTGTTTACCTGTTGGAGCCTCCTTGTTTGAATAAGAAAGATTCTTCAAGTATTCTGAGAAGGCGATAACGTGCATTCATACATTTACCAGGTCTCCAAGCTATCTCCCTGTTTCGAGTTCAGCATTGCCTCTTATCAATATTTAAGAGCTGTGTTATTTCTCTTTCATATTGCAGGTTTATTTTGTGAGCAGTGTTTCTCTAGAGCATTTAATTAACATGTGAAGAATCAAAGTTATGTATCATAATCTATTAAAGACATTAGACATTTATTTATTTATAAATTATGTTTATGTTCGTATGCAATTTATTTCATTTATTTTTGAGAACTCGCAACCTCTTTAGTGCATTGTATTGATTCAGTCACTGACAATTAAAAAATTATAAGCCAACGACAGAAGCTCATGTCACTGAATTCTACCGTATGCAGGAAAGGCATAATAATCAAACATTCTACTCTCTATATAATTATACTAGCTTAACTAAGTCCAATTTATGATCAGGGGATGCTGTACGAACATTTATTGATTGATTATCAAACAGTTTATAAAAGCCTGATAAGAAAACAATCTGCAAAGGCTTTTCTGCTTTAACAAGGACGCATATGCGACAATAAATTTCGATTTTTTTTTCTAAAACCATAATATAATACTTAATAATAAAAGACGTAATAATACATTTAGTCTACTGTCTAAGAAAATAACCTAATTAGGTTGTTGTGCTTTAAAATAGACGCATATGCGACAATAAAGTTCAATTGCCTAAGTGATTAATTAAGTAACATTATAAGAAAATTTTCTATTTTAATAGTCCTAACATTTTATACATTATCTTATGGGCTAGTTATTAAAAAAGAAAAGAGAATTGTATGCTTGATAAATAAAGATTGATCGGCAAAAAAGTCTTACATTTTTTAAGATAAATACATTAGCTGAAAAGTTCAATATACTCGATAAAATATATCAAACAGTCGTTGATGATTCTTAACTTTACTCTCTACAAGATCTTAAACAAAATTTTGATAGTTGTGTCTTTGTTTTGTGTTCGTGGTATTGAAGAATGTTTTCCTCCAACTCTCGCAAAATTTCAACTTCAACTGCATTTAAAGTTTAGGTTATATAATTATAAAGAATGCATTTAGCCCACTGTCTAAGAACCCAATCTAACAAGTTGAGAGACAACGTCACCTTCAGAATTCATACACAACATGGTTAAGTTTCCTTTAAATTACAAAAATGCTTTCTTCGCATTAAATTACGGTATAGAAGCTTTTCTGAGAAATTTTTATATCTAAATAAAAAAGTCAAGTGGGCATTGCCCCGTTTATCTTGCTTAGATTACATCATTATAAATATCACATTCTTTTACATGGTTATACAAGTAGAATTTTGTCTTTTTAACTCGTAGTGCGTTTAAATCGAGAATTTTAAAGATTTCAAGTCAGGTTTTGCAACATTACCTATCCACGAGGTTAACGTTATTTACTAACAATTAAAGCAGGAGCGGATTTAAACTCAATTTAACATAAATTTTAAAGAATCTTCAAGTCAGTTTTTGAGCTTAATATAAAATCGTGTTTTTCTAAAATTTTCAATGACATTCTGCCAAAACTTACCAAATTACATTTTATTGCCAGTTCCACCAGCTGTGTCAGAGTCTAATTGCTTTAGAATGGTTCATAGTTAAAGACTGTTACACAGCGCATGTCGATATTTCAGTAGACAATCGTCATAGATAACGACTGAGAAAGAGTTTATCATATTTGCTATTTAACTGTTTGCATTTGTTTGAAAGAAAAGCAGTCTTCAAGTTATATTATTCCCATGCAAACATTTAAAATCCTGATGTGGTTATCCAAAAAGTGATTTAGGTATGCATTACAGCAACCAAAAGAATATAAGATTTATAAACTTCTGTATTCTTTTTGGTGGTTCAGTGAATTGTTTTATCTTGCTTTTATTCCTCTTTCTTTAAGTGTCCCTTGATTTCACCAATCCTTTGCCATAGACAAAAAAGAAAAATTGAACTGCATTGTGCCGTTCGAGAGATTTTTATATTTTTCTTTTTTTTTGTCTACGGCAAAGCAATGGCGAAAGACGCAATACCTTAAAGTTATATTTTTGTAATAAAAACCTTTACAATAGCAAGATGGTGAAACAGAATGGTTTCCCCATTGGTTTCTCACGAGCCATTGGAAATATTGTCTCTGGTTTTGCTGGTGGATAGATGGTGTTCATAAAAAAATGTTGAGCGCAAGACCCGATCGCAAGACCCAAAACTATACATACAATACGTTTAGTAATTACATATATTTACAGTATCAATGCCCCTAGTTTCTTACATATGTTTTTGTGTACGGAGTTTACTTCAGAAACAAATAGAGAAGCTTAATTATTGATTGGTAGTGAGAAAAAGTGTGGATCACAAGAATCATAACTCTGCCGTTGCTATTTTCAGAATTATTTTCCCTTTAATTTGCACATAAAATGTTCGTCATGAATATATATCATAAAGTATATGAGGCAGTGACTTCATTTTGTTCGGTTTATAGCTGGTGGTCAGGAAAGAGCCAAAGAATAATAACTGTATTTTGCTATGTAGATATTACGACTTCATCAGTAAATGGCGAATAGCTGGTGGACTGGAAAAGTGCAGAGCGCATCAACCATACCTCTTTGATGGCCAGAGCAGAATTATATCCTTATAACTATTGAATGAGCTGGATTTGACCGCAACACTTTAATTTTAACTTTCCTGACCGTTTCTTCGGCTTTTTTTTTGTTTTCTTTTCACTTTTTTTAAGACAAGACTGTTCAGCGCGGGTTGGCCATGTAGAACAAGGCAGAGATTATTAAAATGATATTTTGCTTTCATGAGTGAAAAGAAAATGATATATGTGGTAGTTTTAATTTCAATGACTGTCAGGCATATAAACATAATACTGAACAACCTGATACCCCAATAATAAACACACAAAAATGTGAAAACACAGTTTCCAGTCCAGAAAGAAATTCTGTCTTGCTTTTTCCTATCAGTGGGAGACCAATTAGGAGGCTAATAAATCTCTCACTTGACCAATGCTTATGATAAAATTAACTGATAAGCACACTACTACATTAATCTGTAGAACTACTCAGGCATTCATTTCTGCGGTCCACATTTTGCAGTTTACAAGTTCCATTTTTATATATATAGTAAGTTACTCGGATAACTTGATATTCACGTGACAGTCAAGTTAATTCAAATATGATGTATCATCGAATATTTTACAAATTAAATATCGTCATGTTTTATTGATAAGTATTGATCACTGAAAAATATTCAATTCCTCCATGTCGGCCAAGATCATCATTGATTATATACATAGAGTATCATGTGACTGTCTTCTTAACCATAATCAATTATAACGTGGAATAGTGATATTTACACCAGAATGCTAATATATATTATATTGGACCATAATTTAATAATATCTTTTTTTGGAACATGGTATATGTATCCATTAGTCCGTTTGTTTGTTTTAAAGAGTTATTCTATGGATATAACACAGGCGATAGAACTGTTTTGATGAAGGTAAAGTTTAAATTGAAAGGTTTACTGGTAAATTAAGCGAAGCAAACAGGGGGTCTTTTGTTTTTTTAATAAGCGTACAAAAGACGAACTTCGGAAAATAATTGTAGATGTACAAATTATTGAATCTCAATTATTATAAAGATTCAAGAAGGCATTAGTTCAAATTTGTAAAAAGGAAATCATGCCCAGGCTTAGTTCAGCTTATTATGTAGATTTTATCATTCAAGAGCTGCAGTTCTCATACACTAACAAATCATGATTAACAATTATCTGAACCATTAAAACACCATGAATTCCTGATAAGATCAAGTGGTTGGAGTTAAAATTACATCTCACCCAAAAAATCCTACACTGACGGCTTTCTTGTACAACAAACAAGTCTAAACTTCCCGGAATCACCAGGATTTCTTATCAGCTAGATGATCAGTGTCCATGAAATTATAATAACATGCTTGACCACAGGAATCATTAATTTGCCCAGCTAATGCTTTAATGGCCTGTATCAAATTACAAAGTAAGGTGTACTTGGTCAGTTTGGAGAATTTATAGAAAAGAAATCATTGAAAGAAATCATATGGGATATTTTGGATTATTTTAACCCTGTCCTCCATATATATACCTTTGTTGCGTGGGCGAACAGTGTAGATCCAGATCAGCCGGCACATACCACTTGAGCAGGATGCACACATGTTGCTTTTTTATTTGTTCAGTTATTTCTCAGCAAAATGTGACCAGTGCAGATCCTGATCAGACCACATGAATATACAGGCTGATCAGGATCTAAACTGGCTACACATCCGTAAAAAACGCAAATACTACATTTGTGTATATGGAGGAAAGTAATAAATCTATATAAAAGCGAAACAAACAGGCATATAATTATGACTAAAACACTATAAAACTGTTTACATAAATAGATTATTGTTTATCAAATTCCTTTTTGGTATTTTAAACGACATTTTCAGTTGTGACATATTCTGAAAAAAAAAAACACAAAACAAAGAAATGTTCATTCAAGATGATTTCAGTTATATCATATAGATATAATAGATTTTAAGGTAAATCCTGACACTGTATTTTAAAGTATTTTGTCATTTTACATTAGAAAAACTCTGTTTAAATAACATTTTTTACAGATACTTTACATCTTAATTTCATGCAAAATTAACTGTATTAACCTTTTCCTCAATACATATACGCATTTTACACATGTGCGACCAGTGTAGATCCAGATCAGCCAGCACATTGTGAAGTCTGATCAGGAGATCCAGATCAGCCAGAACATCGTGTCTTCTGATCAGGATCTGCACAGGTCGTATTTGGTCACAAATAACCAAACAAATCAAAAAGCGAACAGTGCAGATCCTGATCAGACGGCATGGATGTGCCGGCTGATCTTGATCAACACGCAATATAGGTTATTCTATGGAGAATAGGGTTAAATATTGTACCCAAAATTTTGCACATTCGGCCAACTTTTACAAAAATCTGTCAAGAAATTATATTATGTACACATTCATGAAACTGTTTATAAGCAACTGGTCAGCAAGCATGTGGTCATCAACCAATATATAAGGTGGGATTAAATGTTTCACAGAATAATGGTCAGCTCAGCAGGTTATTGAAGATTATGGCCATTTAATAGACAATCGCTGATCACTGTAGTTGATAAGCCCAGCATCTGCTGGATGCTGAGGTCAGACATTTTTGCTGTTTCTCCAAAATCCCCATGTTTTAGAAATAGATACTATCATCATCTCTTTCAGCAAGAGCAATTAATTAATCTCAAAAACTGCAGATCTATCAGTGCTGAAAACAAGATCAAATTACTCTCATTAGAGTTGCGACCAGTCTTGATTCTTGTAAAGACTTTCTATGATTAATATAATAATAATAATAATAATAATAATAATAATAATAATAATAATAATAATAATAATAATAATAATAATAATAATAATAATGGTTTTAGATGATGATGATGATGATGATGATGATGAAAATTGATATACTGAGATTAGACAGCTTTCAATAATTATTAAACCTCCAACTAAAACAGTGCCTAGAAATCCACAGCTATGGATGCCACCGGCCAGTGCTATCAGGCAGCTTTTAAAGAATGTTCAATGTCTGATAGCATTCTACCTGACAGCCAGACGACACTCAGCTGCTGCGCCGAACTTTATGCTTGATGGGTGCTTGATGAATATGAATATGAAAAATGGAACTCAGTGAAGAGGCTCACACTGACAATATTGATACTTGTACACAAATCGACCAAGAAATACTTCAAGACAAACTATCTAGAGCAAGATTAAAGGCCACAAAACGGAAGCTTGAAAACGCACCACAAAAAAGCAGAAACGAAAAATGAAACCAATGACATCTACACCTAGGTAGCATATTATGATTATCTATACACAAGCCACCTTTCACTTATTCTGAAATTCTATTGTTTAAGTTACAATGCAATAAACTTATAATCTTATAATCATCAGTTAAATACTACATGTATTAATCTTCGTTTATATTTCAACTATTAATTAAGTCACTTTTTCTTGATAATAATCATGATCAGCATCATCCTGTTGATTTTTTTTTCATTGCGGAAAGTCTGCATACAACAAGAATGTTTCTCGAACAGTAACATTATCTGGCTTATCAGCTCAAGACTGCAGTGTGTGGAGAAAATTAATTGTTCTTGCTTTGGGAAATGTCATTTTAATCTTAAGGGCAATAAACAGCTGGTGATTGTAACGGTATGTTTAAAAAATCCGCATTTAAGTGTTTAGAAATCATAGCCATTACTAGTTACTAGTTTTCAATTTACATAATTTTAAAAATATTCTTTAAAGAGCGTACATGGTTCAAAAAACAATTTTTTAAGGTAGTTAAATCGATCGATGTTTCTCAAATACGGAACTAATTTTATTATAAAAATACATGTACCAACGTGCCTCATGCATTTATATTTATCATACAACACATAATTATTGAGATTAATAAAATAAGAATTATTTGGAGAATAAATGTCAAAAATATTGCATTAAAACTCACTAAAAGTCCTTCTTTTGATAAAAAAAGCAGGGAACGTAGATTTGATAAAAGAAAGTCCGAGAACTTAACCATGAATGAAAGGAAATATGCACTGTGTTTATAATTAACTATTATTCACAATGGAAGAGCAACAGCATACTCACTCGATGGAGGTACATGTAGGATACAGTATTTAAACAACTTGAAAAATTTTATGTTATCATAAATAAAATTAATGTTATGGTAAATGAACAATTAGTAGGATTATGACGCACAGCTGTAAGAATTGATCGGTGATATGTGTAATATGCGAAGGCTATAAATCAGTGACTAGGTTAAGTGGCCTAAAATTAGCATCCCTATTGAGATAATCCGCAATGTAAAGAAAAGAATTTCTAATCTTATTGTTGTTTTTTAAGGACTTATTAATTTAAAAGTTCGTTCCGCAACGCAACGGAAAACCAATTGCAATTACAAGTGTAAATGCTCAGTGAGCAGTAATATCTAAATAATATTAAAACATTAAATGACAAATTTGTTTCTGTCAGTTCAAATTAGTCCGTCATTTATGCTAAGATCACAATAGTTAATACTTAACGACTTGACAATGTTGGCGCTGATCATTATTGCTAAATAGTTAACATCAGGAAGGAACATTTGTAAAACTTAGTTACATATTTAAACCATGGTCTTATATATGAACGGCTTACTGCTTAGGTAGGAAAACTTGCAGTAAATGTCCAAGTGTTCAGCTTTCGAAGAATGTCAACATCCGGTGTAAATTGTATATGGGCATTAACTTTGTATATTTCATACAGTCATTGGCAACAGATTTAAAGCTCATTCGGAGTTTATAGATATTAAGTAAAAGGTTTAGAAAATAATTTCCCTAATATAATATCTTATCCTTTTTACAGACGATATGTAAAGTATAACCCCATGTAGCATTTTTATTGTGTCTGTTGATGCGTGTGTAGAGTATGCACGGGTTTTTGTCTTTGTTTTTACTTGCATTTATGTATTTGTTCTTATTTACAACAAATATAATACTTTCCGACTGTTCATGCATTTAACAGTTTATTCTGTAAAAATGTTATAAACATAGGCAGGTGGACAACCTTTAATGTTATCGTTAATGCTGTAGAAAACTGGGTATTCAATTACACAAAATGCGCAAAATAAAGTTATTTATCACACAGCGCTAGGTATTATCTTTCCCCTGTAAAAGCAGGTCACATTTCTCAGGGGAGGCAACCTCATTTTAATACATAAAAAGTCCATCAAACATCGCAGCGGTTACTTCCCTTGTAAATTGCTACATGTCTGTATTATGCCGAAGTTATCTTTCATTAAATAACTAAAATCGTATGATCATCTCTATTATGCGATTTGACGTGAGTTATATACATATCGGTATGAGTTCCTTTCCAGGCGCGTAGGAGCAATTTGAACGTTTGGGCCGCAGAAGTGATGATGCTTTCTGCAACAATAGCAAAGTGGCATATCGATAAATTAAGTAATTATATACTGCAACTAGTGAATATATAAGGTTTAAATGATCAGAAACTAGTGTTAAAAGTTTTCTACATGACGTGTATAAACTTTTTATAAAATAAGGATCTGCATATCCAAACATAAACACAAAAATGTGTAAAAGTACTTTAAAAAGTCGTGGAAGTTTCACGTGTGTGAGTCTCTGTCGGTTAACGTCATAAAATAGTTTTCGGAAAGGCCGATTTATGTTTTGCATACTACACCTTCATTTTACAGTATATTTGTTATTTCCAATATTCTTTTCATAACAGTGTGGTGATTTACGATTACTTTATTTCTCAGTTAAAATGTTGCAAGTACATCACAGCGACTCGTCTTATATGGGGGTGGGGTGGGGAAGGAGGGTTATGGGAGAGTGTATGATGACTTTTTCAAACAATTTTGGACTCGAAAACGGAAAAGGTGCGTGCAATCAACAGACAAAATATGTAAATGATGTATACCAGAATCGATTTTTAGACGATTACATCAATAATTCCTGCACAAATACAGTAAAATACGCAAAATCTAACTATAAAATATGGTAGTTTTCATTAGTTGTTTCATTATCACAGGTAATAAATCTTAAAACTATCCTGTCTTAGTTTAAAAGTTTCTTGCTTTTCAACATATAATTGATTCACTAAGTATGAAATTATTCTTCTTAAATACTGGCTAAGTTAAAATATTGTACTGAAATTACTAAGTACGAAATTCCCGCTCACCGAAATGACAAAGTTCGAAATGACGCCCGGAATAATAAATTCCAGGCGGACATCATTTTGTATTACGCCTGGAAAAAAAGAAATTAGTAGTTAAAATTCCGTCTCCGGTTCATTTCTAGGCGGAAAAATTGAATTCCCGCTAAAAACCAACCGGACTCCGTCTACCTTCCGGCCGGAATCCGTCTGCCTTTTTCGTATAGTATTTTTCAAACGACATCTCTTACTGACCTTGTCTATGGTAAGTGACCATATACAGAAACATTAGTAAGATAATTTTTTCATGTTTTTTTATGAAAAAGATTAAATTCAATGCAATTTGCTGTCTGGTTGACTGGATTTTTTTGGACTGGGGTGGGTAGTGTCTGCAAGGGAGGGGGGGGGGGGTACCAGGGTACGATCCTTCCACCTGTGGTTGAGACCACTTTAATCAATTGTAAATACATGTGTCTCGGCAACGTATGTGCATATCCTAAACCTGAAGTTTGAGGTTCAGTGGAAGAAGATGACCGTTTTATCTGCTATATATGTAAAAATATGACAGGTCATACCTGACATTAGGTGCGGACTGGTACATTTACGCCGATTTTCTTTGCTACAGGTCAATATGAAGTATAGTTAATCATGGGCGAATCCAGGATTAGTTGTTAGAGGGGGCTCACCTCTAAACAATATCAAAGGTTATATCTTTGAAATGAAATTGTTATACGCTGGGGGTCGTTCCCAAGGAAGCACCTCACTATTTGATTCTGAATAGCGTATTCTGTGTCATGGTATTTATACTTCTTCTCATATATTAACATTAAAATTTAACAAGGACAATTTTAGAGGGGACGCTAGCCTGGTGCGACTCCGTCTAGACCCGCTAGTGGTTATTAGGTGACCACAACTCGGAAGCATTATTGGCCGATGTGTGTAATTTTAAATAATTAAACATCTAAACTCTGAAGCAACTGCTTTAACAATAAATACAAAGTGCGATATATCCTGGTTGGTAAACTCGTTGTGAAATCATTTCTCCTACCCTCGTCACGGCGTATAGATCTACGCTCTAGCAAGATGTTGTGTTGGGTGCTCCTGTCAGCTACACTACTGCCGGCCATCCTGTGCAATAAAACCCTGAACTCGGAAGACAAAGTACGCTATAACAGTAAGTAAAGTAAATTTAATAAAAATGACTTATAACATTTGTTATTATACCGAAGTATTAGTTTACATTGTGTCAGCACGTGTCTTTGTAGTTTCGATTTAGTAAATCATAGATCAATATCTTCGTTTTACTTTATTCGGCATTAAAGCACATATAGTTATTGCCTATACTTGTTTGGTAAATGATTCTACATAATAAGATCTCGACCGAATACATTTACTGTAATGTTTTTTTTTCATATTTACAAGATTTGCGCATTTTAGTATACGACTTAGCTTGTGTAAATCAAGGAAGTTATTTTCATCATAGAACTATTCATCGAAATGTGCGACACAACGTGAAATATTTTATTCTCTCAATACATGTACGCTGTCTGTGTCTGTTGTTAAAATAACAATCACGGTGACTAACAGTCATGTTAGTTTTATCAGTTCCCATCCATCTAACCTTCAAATACAGTATTTCAAAATCGCACCAATTTTTAGTGACCTTTACATGGGTACAGTACAAGTACATGTAAGTTACTTTACAGATTTTCTTCCGGTTTACAAATTTATAAAACCACAGGCCTTTGAAGTTACATCTATGATTAGCGCTTACTTTCACTTTTCGGTATAATGCCATAAATTATGCAGTATCGAAGTTAATAGCCGATATTGCATATATACAAGTATATCAAAAGTGAAAGTAGACGTAAATTAAATTCAAAACTTCAAACGCCTGTGATAAAACTACACAGAAGTTGAACATTGAAAAGGTCTCAGATGTTAGAAAATATTGATTGTTTTATGTTCACCATAAAATGGTAAAACAGACTTTTCGTCTTTCGTCTATAAAACAAACCACCAAAAATCGTTATTTCCTTGTTCATTTAAACACATAATACATTTAAAGACTTTTAAATAATGCCTCAAATGGTAGTTTTCTTTCGTCTGAATAGTGAAAGAGGTATTAAAAGGATACAACAGACCAAGCCATCAGACTATTACACATTGAATCATATAAGAAATTGCGACTTTGTAAAAGAAAGTAATTTGAAATATAGTTTCCCATCCCTGCCTTCATATGACTGTGCGCATTGCATTTACCATTACGATCTGTTCAATGGTTCCTCCATTCGTCATCATGTGCAGTTCTGACAACACATATTTATTTCCAATTAATTAAAATAACAAACTAATATGTTTATTGTGGTCATTTTACGTTCGTTTCATTCAGAATTATGTGCAGTTCTTGCATCATGACGTGCAGTAATTTTTTGCAATTTTTACACTATAACGAGCAGTAGAAAACATCATTCCGTGAAGTAGAAACATTCTTCGTAGAAATTACACCGATGCTGTCTGTAGAAATAAAATAAGTGCATTTGCTCCAGGATATTGAAACTACTGCGCTACTAATGGTATTACTAGTGCACGGAATAATGTTGCTATCGCACGTTA
The DNA here is from genome assembly GCA_038501625.1 of Corbicula japonica. NCBI lineage: Eukaryota > Metazoa > Mollusca > Bivalvia > Venerida > Cyrenidae > Corbicula > Corbicula japonica. The sequence continues at coordinate 209,428 of JAZAYU010000172.1, forward strand.
TAGTTTTCATGGAATGATGTTACTACTGCACGTAATAGTGAAACTACTGCACATGAAAATGTAATTACCGATTTGATCGCTGTTACTTCTGCACGTTTTAGTGTAATTACTACATATTATGTGGAATTAACAGAACGGAGAGAAGGTTGGAGAGAACGTACTGCACACATTGCCAATACCGGTAGTCATATGAATGCAGCAAGGGCATCTCATACTTTCTTACATTATTTCTTTGTTTTGTGCAGCTTGCGATGACGTTCTTAAAAGTGGGCGGTATAAAGACTCCGGTAGCTATATCATATTCCTGAACAGCACAAAACCAATAGAGGTAATGTTAGTATATGTGGCTGTAAGACATATAACTTCTGTTTTGTCCTGCCGACCGGCAGTCTATCTGACCACTTTGGTTATTGCGTTAATTACTTTTAAAGATTTTCTTTCTAGTGTGGTTGGTGGCCTTGCGTCGATGATACTTACCAATATATTCGGCATTAACTGAAACTTTAACTTAATTTCATTGCCGCATAAGATTACCCAAACCTTCATTAGAAAACAATAAGACTTTAAATCTGAATTCAGGTACCAGTCCTTTTTCATTAATAGAGAACCAAGATGATCCAAGTAAAATATTCTTTCTCTTCAAAGTTATAATATTGCGTCTTGCAATTTTAATTAGATTTTTCGAGTTACTATAAAAAGAATTCAATAGAACTTCTACTATATAACTCGTTTTAGGTATATTGCCGTTTCGAGATGGGCCGAGCTTACGTTTCCATCATGCAGCAGAAGTATGGGGGTGTGAATTTTCAGCGCGGCTGGAATGATTATGAGAATGGCTTCGGAAGTACAACATCCGGTGACTACTGGAGCGGGCTTCGGAAAATCAAAAGCCTCACGGACGCAGGTATGCGCAAACTTCTAGTTTAGATATGTGTATCTATTATTTGCGCAAAACCGGAAATTGTGCCGTAACACCATGTTTCAGTTGTTCAAGCAGATTGACATTTGCTAACAGTCATCTGCGGTTCCCCTATAGTTTGATAGGCGTAGAGCTAGTCTGTACTGCAAGGAGCACTCACCTCAAAGTCAGTTAGTCTTTTGATTGATCAGTTTGATCAGGATCTTTACAGTCAGCGAGTCTTATGTAAGTCCACATTTCGATCAGGATCTACCATTATCACAAAGTCAGTGAATTTTGCTTTATCTTGGTTCGTCACGTTGAACAATTGTGATATCACATTGTGTACGCAACTTCTCGGACGATCTACAAGAATCTCAAATCGAGACCTCGATGTCATGCAGTCATGATAATCATTATCAGGGTTTTCCGATCAACCATTTTGGGGTGGTTGTCCCGGCATGTCTAGGCGCGTTCGCTCCCCGGTAGAGGCAATATCATTAGAAATTCATAGTAACGCTGTTTGTGCAGTAAGACGGCCGTAAAATGCCTCCCCGTACATATAGTCAGTACTGTTATCAGTAAAATAATCCATTACCGATGTCATTCGGTGATGATAACGTTGATCAGGGTCATCCGATCAACTTTTTGGCGGGGGGGGGGGGGGGGGTGGCGGTTGTCCCGGCTAGCTCAGTCGGTAGCGTTGAGATTAGATCCAGAGTCTCGGAAATAATCGCAGATTAAACGAGCCGGTGCGAAATTGGCAAAATATTAACCTACATCTTCTGTTTTAAATGACAAAATATTTTGTATGTTGTAGGATATCATATTATGACCGTCACACTTCAGGACTGGACCAATGCCATCAAGACCATTCAGTACAACTACTTTGTGCTCGGACCCGCGTCTGACCGATACCGGCTGCATATCGGGGGATATCAAAGCAGTCTAGTACTACCCGATGACTTCAGCCACAACGACAACATGCCTTTTGCTACGTACGATCGGCCTGATTCCAACCAGTGTGCGTACCACCAGCGGGCCGGCTGGTGGTATAACTACTGCTCGTATGCTCTCCCGACGGGGCATTACTATGTCGGCGGGCCGTATACGCCGTCGGGAGGTTTCTACGACGGGATTTACTACAATGACTGGCACGGTTTTGGGTACTCTCTGAGATACATTAGAATGGACTTGGCTCACTTCTAATTCTATGACATAACAAATGACAACAACATGATGATATTTCTTTAGACTTAACCAAACAGCTGATTCCTGATTTTTTTGTGAAGCTTCTTTATATTTTATTTTAGCATTCATTTACGATATATGATGCAAATTATTTTGCTAAAATTTAATTATCATAAAATTAAATTAATAATGTTTTACTTTTTTAACTGCAAACACTCGTATTTCGAGTATAATGCTAAAATTTAGTCATAATAATAATGATTATAGCCACTGATTTCCGTATGGAAGAGAAGGGATCCTGTTAACTTGGCCCCAAGATTATAAAACTGAGAATGGAAACCAGTCTCAAATCTCAAGCATCTGATTGGCTGAAATGAAGACTGGTTTTAAATCTCATTTTTATAATCTTCAGCCCTGACATAGGAAAGGCTGTTTTCATTTCGATAAAAACTTAACAGTCAAACATGTACTAAAGACCACCTGTAAAGAGAGAACACCCGTGGATAAATCCCACCTTTAAAGTGTCCCACCAACTGATTTAAAGAAAAATTCACCTGTAAACAAAGACCATCTTTCTGTAAAGACCACTTCGAACTGTGTTTTCTCCTTGAGTGGTCTTTGCAGACACGTTTGACTGTATTTCATAGTTATGCGGTGATTTAAATACAATGTCTTCGACCTTATTAAGACCAATTTGACGACCATTGTGTTTCTCCTGAGCTAGTTGTGTAGTTAAATTCGCCTTATATCTTTGTAAGGAATTCCGTGTGATTTGTTTTATGCCCTACAAAGTGGGAGGTATACAGAGTTCCCGTTGTCCGTACATACATTCTTAAGTACGTCCCAAAATTCTATGTGTTAACAGTTTTCACTTTCTGGACGATTTCTTGCAAATGTGCACAGATGATTATCTGATCTTTGGCGCAACACGATCTTGTAATTCACATTCTAACGTATTTATTTCAAACCGTTTCATAGATGATCAGACAGTATACATATGTATAATATACGTTAAAGAAGATGTTTCCCTGTGTATCATAGTTCTAGCCCTGTGTCATGTTCAGTGTAATAAAACTTGCAAATATGATCGGACAGAATGTGTAGATTAACCGCTTATATAGTAAGGAAATTACTGGCTGTTAAAAAAAGAGTGATATAAGAGATAGACAAATGAAGGGAGATAATCAACTTAATTTTATTGCACCAGTGACATATCTACGATTCCATCACAAAAACGTTATCCAAAGCCCGAACCCATATCCTATCCTACCTGTCATTTCTATATAGCTCTAGACTATCTGGCTAATAGCAGGGTGCCATACTTATATATAGGCACTGTACGTCTTTGTGTTATATGTCCACAAATGACAGATTTTTTTTTAGAAAACCTGCTGTCTTGGGCCTATATTTAAAAACAAAGAGTGTTCATTGAACCATTTAACGATGCAATTCGAAAACACAAGGTAACAGCTGGTAACCAAACTTAGTCCAGTTTTACAATGCTCTGGGAATAAAATGAAAATTTAATATTAGACCAGCAGTACTACAATTTATAGACGTTAAGAAAATGTAGGTCTTTATGAGCTAAATGAGCGTGATTTGATATAGATGTATCTATTGAAAAGCCGTGAATAAATAGTACGACAACAGTGTTAATATAACACCTGCTCGCGGCATGTAGTCCCGTAAACGTCCGTAACCCGGTTTTTAACACACCTTCAAAAATGGCAGCCTCCATCAAATTGCTATTCGCAAAATCACAAACTTATTCCAGAGCTTGTGTAAACATAAGATGTAAGTAAATGATCTTTTGTCGTTTTTGTCAAAACACTTTAAGTGTTTGATTTGTCCTTACAGTTTTAGATGATCGTCTCTAGGGTCGGACTCGAGATTTCCAGCAAGTGGGGTTCGTTTGGGGAAGTCTTAGGGTTGTTGCGTAATTTTCACTTTTCTGACCGAGTACCCGGGTTCGAGCAGCCCTACTTAACCACTCTGGATCCGCAGCTGATTTCTTACTGTGTTACTTTGGCATTTCCAAAAAAATGCTGTCTCTTCCGAACCATAATTTTACTTAAATTTAAAATTTAAAAAGTGGTAACACCAGGTACCACTAGTCCTATAAATATGACGTCGTAAATGCTTATTTATCATGTTTTTATTTTATGGCAATTACGACATAATATCGCCAAACGCAGTTTCCCTGTCGCATGTTCAGACCGATTGTCAGTCAGGACAATTGTCTTAGTTATTTGCAATTTTAAAATATCACCAGCCTAAATTGTAGCAATATTTTATTAATAATACTCTTATTCTTGCTTCAGACACAAAAATTACTTACATTATCCAGTTATAAACTACGATAATCCATTTTAATTTCCACCAGTGTTTTTGCCTATGCAAGCGCTCAGCCATGTAGACATTGCTCGATTCTGATTGGTTCATGCAAATCACGCAACCATCTCATGTTATACAGTACCAATTGGACGAAGTATAGATAAAGAGATGTTATCATACTTCCCCATAAAATCAGACAGAAATATATATTTTCTTGATAATTAAAGTTAAATTACAATAGTTTGATTGTTTTTCTTACTGTTTAAAGGACATAACCCGACTATTGAAAATATAATTTTCGTCTACGAAATTTGTACGCAACTGTCAATCGGCAATATGTCAAGTGAAAGTTCTGCATACACAGTTCTTGAATATAATTTCTTTACGGATTTAATTCATGTTTACCGATGATTTGATGCTTAAAGGTGAATTTTATTATATATTTTCAGTGTCTAATCATTTAAAGCTGAGATTATGACTTTCTGTAAACTTTTTGTTAAAACAAAAAATGCGACATGTTTTTGATGCATCGCGTTTAGAGGTAACGCTTGCCAATAAATGAAAAATATAAAATGTCAAAATGTAAGGTTAAAGAAGCACGCGTTTCTCTAAATATTTGGAGTACGGGTAACACAATAAAAGACCTATATATTACACATCAAAGCGAAAATCAAGTCGCCGACATTTTCCGAAGACCTTGAATCATCCCTTCATACCTGTGTTGTTTACCCATCTTCTCCTTACCAGACCTCTTTCAATTATCCTTAATTGATAATTGAAGGGTATGTCCTGTCATAAAACACTCTCACAGATAAGTGTCAATATCTTGGTGATTAATTAACATCCTAGATTAGCAGCGCTTGATCGCCTCGGGCAGAAAACCTTTGACAGTTTGTCAAACATGACAGTGTATTGCAGGGGGAGTTAACAGGATCGAGTTAAATGTCATAACAGTCAGTCATTATGTAGTTACTTCAAGTGAAAGATTTGCCTCGCAAAACAATACAGCCAGACACAAAAAAATAAATCTTTGAAAATCTTACAAAATCGGCAAAAATATAAGCGCAGCTAAATAAAGGGAGGTAATAAAAAGGTAATAAAAAAGCAACAACATCAAGCCATTTAACAAACAGACAAACATACTTAAGTGGTGAAGTGAAAATTTCTTAAAACATCAACAAAGCAATTGTTCTAAGGCTAACTTTTTGTATTGTTTTCTTTATGAAGGCCAACCAGAAATATTTTCTAAATGTGTTTGATATATGTATTTAATGACGACCCATATGCCTTTTTGATTACATTCCCGGATTCCGAGCCAAACCATCGGCCAGAGCAGACATGTTTGGGCGCGCTATTCGGAATCCAGGTCACAGGGAGATAGTAACCAATCAGTTGTTCGTTGTAGAGTCGTAGAATATTAAAGGAAGATTTTCAATTATTGTCGACAACACCGAAGACAAGGCAGTCCTGATTGGGAGCTAGAGCCGTACAAGTGGGACCAGTGGCCCTCAAAAGAGCCGTTTCCGGGTTTCGAACAGACATCGATGGGGGTTCCTCTCCGCCCACCCGCCGCAGTTCGATTGTCGCTCACGTATCCCCTTCATCGACGAAGTTGACTGCTTTTTAATCCACAGATTTTAAACTTTTTCGGCTAGTATGGCCACAGGCGGGAGGAAGGTTCATCGATGTTGTGTGTTTGAGGGTGGGACGTTTGCGGAGATGGGGAGAGGGACTCTCCCATCGACCAAGGAGAAGACCCGGTATGGATAAATACAGACAACGAACAGAAGCCAGAAATCCAGGTCAAGACAACTAGGTCAACAGACAAAGGAAGGTTAATAAATATAGTAACAGACAACCAACCAATAGATTTCGACTACATCATCCAATAGAAGACAACTTCGCAGACTTCACAACTAGACATCAAACTTCAGACTTCATCACAGAACATCAAGGACTACACAAATAGACATTAGAACTACAGACATCACCACAGAACAGCTAAGAAGAAAGAAGAGAAGAAACTAATTCTAGACAGACGCCCATATGGCTTGCCGAAGGGCGTCTTTAAACAAACTCAAATACATACATACACTTTTTGATTAGATTAACAATGTACATAAAAACGCTATTATATCAACAATTTCAGACATAATAAAATGTTATGTTGATTACCATATTCCTCTGTATAGTCTTAATCATGTAATTCACTGGCTGCCAAAAGAGCTGTTATATAAGTTAAAGTCTTTCTTTTTTCAGGTGCCATTATAAAGAGAGGCTGTCACTCCAGTGGTAATGCTGATAAACCAGACCAAATGTCAAGGTTTGACTTTGAAAAACAAAAGAAAATACACGCACAACCTTGCTGTTTACAATTACATGTACCCCCAAGAGAATAACTGTAATGATTAATGGGAAAAACATTCTGCCTTGATGCAATTAATGTTGATAATCTGAAAAAAACCTTGACCTTAACTCTTACTTCTTAGGGTTAAGCTATAAATTTGCGAAAATTAATTTATAGGTGACATTACCACAATCCCCACAATCATATTGATAATAAAGTTTATTGTTAATTTAATGCTTAAGTTACAAAATAAAGTGCAACCAGTCTATACCAAAACCATACTACATAATTCATGTAGTCTGATCTGGGTCAACACTAGTGATGTGCCGATTAATCATAAATATTTACATTCCTATTAATTTCTTCATTTAAAAAAATTTGGTTCATTTTGCATGAACCGCATGACCCATAATGACGTCAGTAACGTCATGGCTGTTACTATTGAAAACTCCCACGTATTACTCCCCCTTTTCACTTAATACTAATTTTTGAAAGCGTTCGACTCAAGTTTATTTAAAGAAAAAAATGAATAAAATTTAAATATAAGTAATGATTCTTATTTTGGTGCGGTTCATGCAGATTGGACGTGCACGCGAGAGCTGGCAAATTTACCATAAAGCGCTATCTGCATGAACCGCACCAAAATAAGAATCATTCCTTAAATAAAAATTAATTGATGCCGATAATTAATGTCATTCTTTCATATTTATATTGATGATTACCACTGACTGTTAAATACTGCAGAATTAAGCATATCCCAACACAAGTCAACACTGCATGCAAAACATATCTGCAATGCATGGTAACTTGAACTCAGCTATTCATCTTTTTGTAGTTTTAACGTATGTGCAACTAGTGTAAATCCAGATCAGTTGGCACATCCATCTGATCAGGATCAGCACTGTTTGTTATTTGGTCAGAAATAAACTAATAAATCAAAAAGAGAACCGTGCAGATCCTGTTCAGATGGCACATATGTCCCGGCTGATCTGGATCTACACTGTTACCCATGCAATAAGGGATAACATTGAGGAAAGAATTAAAATAATTCGTTTTACATCAAACAGGTTACCAAGAGTTGGAATGTCAGTTGACGGACGTACATTGATTGCCTGGCATCCTGAACCGGAACATCCATATGAGCATACACAGGTAAAACTACCCTCTTCAACAAGTACCAGAAATCAGAAGACAACATTAAATCTGGAAACCAGTCTCAAATCTCAAGCATCTAATAGGCTGAAATGGTGACTGGTGGCGATTTCAGCCAATCAAATGCTTGAGATTTGAGACTGGTCTCCAGCTTAGATTTTATGATATTGGGCCATTGTATCTTTATAATTTTAGGGCACTCATTTTTAACACATAACTCCAAGGGATATGTAGCTTTTATCCTATGTGTGACCAGTGAAAATTCAGATTAGCTTGCACATCCCTGCTGTCTGATATGGATCTACACTGTTCACCTTTTAGAATTATTACTAGGTTCTTTCTGACCAAGAAGCGAACAGTGAAGAACCAATCAAACTGCATGGATGTGTGTGCTGATTTGGATCTGCACTGGTTGCCAATAGGGCTAAAGGCATATCTGTAGAGAAAAGAGTACACACATGTAAGATAGATAAAATAAAATATTGTTAGAAAACAAATAAAAACAGGCTTAATGATTGGAATGAAACAAAGTAATAGAGATAAAGTAAGATATTATTGGGAAAAGCAAATGAAAAATTGTAAAAGGAAGACTGGTACATTAACTTTCAATCGTCATCAGATACTCGGGGATCACTGTCATGTGATTAACAGAGAGTAACATAACAGAATCAATCGTGGGTATCTGATGATTACATGTGGACTCAAAACTTATAGTCAGTTTCTATATTCTTTCAACATGGTTTCGGACTTAACAGTACTTAACATTACTTTATTTTCAGCCATTGGAGTACAACATGAAAGAGGCTGAAGAGGGATCAGTATTAAAAGATCAGCTGATCAGAAATTACGAGACAAAATACCGAGCATCGGGTCCGAACATACCAGAATTGTCCAACATAACTTTTACTACAAAACATCGATGGTTACCAAAGTAAGTTTTATTCCATAGATTGTATCTAGTCAGCAACAACAATAGTGACTGAATTTTCTAAAAGTCTTTAACTTGAAATTTCCAATCATGGAGATAACCCTCCACTCCATGGATATGTCTTTTATCACAAGGGAGAACAGTGCAGATCCAGATCAGTTGGCACATCTGTGTCATCTAATCAGGATCTACATTGTTTGCTTTTAGATTCATGAGATTATTTCTGATGAAGAAGGGAACGGTGTAGATCCAGATCAGACAACTTTAATGAGTCATTCAATAGGCTATTTCTGATCAAGAAGTGAACAGTGTAAAACCTGATCTGATAACACAGATGTGCCATCTGATCTGAATCTACAGTAGTGACAATTATGAAATTGACAATTTTTCAAATTCCGATCCGGTCCGCTTCTGATCCTAATGTCATCTATAACCAAACCGATTATATTCCAATTGCGATCCAATTTCAATTCAATTGCTCTCCAATTGTTTCGCTCCGGACAATGAGCTCCAAACGATCTTTACACGCAAACCGTTTCTTCTGATTCTGATCTTTTTGCTCTCTATTTTCTTTGGTCATTACTTATCACACATCTCGCACTCGGTTTACATTTAAGTGACATTTTTCTTATTTGCAGTATTGTTTAATTTTATTGTTTAGACACCATGATTGCAAAGAAAGTAAAGAGATCTTTTTAGATCTAAAATGATGTCTAATTAAGGTTCCACATCACTTATTGTAAGCGTATATTACATCGCATTCTTTTCTATTATAATATGTCTTCAATTTCATTTACATAATTACCATTAAATTATACTTATTGTAACTAGTGCTTGATATCAGAAAAAGCAATTTAATTTTTTCAGAAATTGTTTCGTTTTAAAGTCGTAAAAAGAATCAGTAGAAGCTATTCGGATCATTACTATATACAACTGATATACTTTAAATAGAAGCAATCCTATCCGATCCGGTCAAAATGCTCTAGTCTTTTTATTCCTAGCTATCCAAATGCTCAAAGCGATTTGTTTTAATTCCATTCTGTTTCCATTGTGCTCCTAACGGGATCGGTTTGCAGTCCACTTCCGATCAGATTGTCAATTTCATGACTTTAAATACTGTACATTGTTCACACATGCGATGAAACACGTATATGAAGTAAAGGGTTAATGTCATGGGCTGGAGGTTATAAAACTGAGTTTGGAAACCAGTCTCAACTCTCAAGCATCTGATTAGCTGAAATGGCGACTGGTCGCCATTTCAGCCAATCAGATGCTTGAGATTTGAGACACGTTTCCATGCTCAGTTTTGTAACCTTGGGCAATGATGTATTATGCTTTTTAGAACCTTTTCTGTACTTCATTTTGGAGAAGCCACATTTTGATACTTATTAATTTTTTTATTTTGACTGCTTTTTTTCAGACCTGAGAGGAAGTACATGAAAAGAAATCCTCCAAAAGACAGGGACACCATCTAATTATATCTATAGTTTTTGATATTATTTCTAGAATAAATTTAATTTGATAACACTGAGCTCGTTTTAGTGACTTGCTAGTTACTGTTGAACTCTTTACAAGCATTACACAATATTAGAGGCTATCAAGATACAGGGTCTGAGATCATAAAACTAAGAATGAAGACCAGTCTCTAATCTCAAGCATCTAATTGGCTGAAATGAAGACATGTCTCATGCTTGAGATTGGTCTCTAATCTCACCTTTATGCTCTTGGGCCCTGGAATGCCAATTGGCTCAATTTGATTAAGCCTGTTCATAGCCAGTATCACCGAGAAGTTGCTTTCCAGGCTGCCTAGCTTGGATATGAGTGGAGAAGCAGTGCTAATTTGACTTTGGTCAACTAAAACAAGTACATTTTCTCTTAGGATATTTTTGATATTCATATTGACTGTTTTGGTAGTTTGTTTTGTTTGTTTTGGGGTTTAACGCCTGGTTTCAACACCTTTCTGGTTATATCCCGGCGGTCAGTCCACCTAACCGGTGTTCCTGGGTCTCTAACCAGTACTAACCAATTTCTCCGCAAGCGACTGACTGCTTCCTCACTTGAATCAGAGGTGAGGGACAAATGACTCTCAGACGCAATGTCCGAGTTCAATTGTCACGGAGAAATTTTTCCCGCCTCGGACTGTTTTGGTAGAAACAAGATAAAAAATGGATAACTGAAAGAATGGACAAATTTGGTTGGATGACTGCCTGGCTGGTTATCACATTTGGATCAGTATCAGTGTCCAAGGTTATAAAACTGAGCATGGAAACCAGTCTAAAATCTCAAGCATCTGATTGGCTGAAATGGCGACTGGTCGCCATTTCAAAACCAGTCACCATTTCAGCCAATCAGATGCTTGAGATTTGAGACTGGTTTCCAATCTCAGCTTTATAACTTTCAGCCCAGTAGCTGTAGCTTGGTGGTAAATCTGCTTATATGTTTTACGGTGTAGCTAGTGCCCTGTAGAATCCATAGCATATAAGCCAAAGCAATCAATGTGTAATTTATGCTGATCTTGACTCAGTATGTACAAGTTCTTATGCCTTAGTCTTCATGGCAGTAAATAGGATCACCACTGATGATCTAATTCCTATTATTACCAACCGATTTAAACTTGATCCACGATTAATTCATAATAGAAGAGTTGTACACATTAATAAACAAGAACAAAAAGTATTTTTCGAATTTATTTCAGTTTCAGTTTTTCAGATTCATTAATATTACACACTTCAAAATATATATGCATATAAAGCTTCAGTATGTACAGACGTATTTACTGTACAATAACATACTATGTACAAATGTTTCTGTACAACAAACACACTAACAAAAGCAAAATAATTCTGCTAATCTTCAATAACAGAACACGATGCTAAAACCTTTCTCCATGAACATCCAATAATTTTGGTGAACAGTGTCGAACCAGATCCGCATGCATATCTGTATCTCTAGAAGTCATTTCTAGGTTTATTAGAATATTTCTGACTAAGAACATAACAGTGTACATCTATATCAGACTACATCGATGTGCTAGCTGATCTGGATCTACACTGGATGCCTATCAGATGAAAGATTTATTCCATGCAGTAAGTAGTTAACTCTTTGCTACCAAACAAAGGTTTTTACCAGTTTTAAAATCAAGACAGTTCCATTATTTGTAACTCTACTCCAAACATTCATCTTTATTGCATGTGCAAACTATGAGGATGAGGATCTACACTGTTTGCTTCTAGATTCAATAGGTTATTTCCAACCAATGTGCGACCAGTGCAGATCAAGATTAGACAGACGGATCTACACTGGTTGCATGTGAGTTAAAGCGCCTATATATGGAGTAAAGGGTTAACCACTTGTGAAAATATAATATTCACAGGAAAAATTTTAATAATTAAGTGAAATACAGTGCTTTTGTACATTGACATTCTATGGATCAACATTGTTTGCTCATGCGATATAAGGTGTATATAATGGAGGAAAGGGTTAATTAATATTTTTGATGATTTAAGACATGAAAGACACACCAACCGTCTTAAAACTATTTATATTATAGACTTTATATTTGAGCTGAATTCATGTTACAGGCTCACCTCTATCTGATAAGGCATGTCTATCTAATGTTCATTGGATTGTTTTACAAAGTTTATTAACCCTTCACTCCACGGGTATGCATGCATTGCGTGGGCGAACAGTTTTTATAAAATTTTACACTATGGTTTTACAAACTGGTCATCAGACACAAATTGGGCTCCATTTTTAGAAAATCATTTTTTTGCTACGTTTTAGTACGTTATAGGCTTCCAAACACAAAATGAGGTTGACTAGGAAAGGATATATGGAGAAAAGGAAAACTGTATTAATTACCATAAATGTATACATGTAGCAAACAGTTTAGATCCTGGTCATACTGCTCAGATGTTCAGGCTGATCCGAGTCCACTCTGGTTGCAAATTTGAAAATGGTGGGCTTCACACAAAAGGGTTATGTATATTGCAATCAAACAAATTCATTATTGGAAAGAAAAATGGTACATGATGCTGTAAAAATGCATATAAATGTATTAAAATTAAATTTTTTAATAAAAATTGGAGTAATATTAATTCTTGCTGTAAAGAAAACTGTTTGTAGCTGCCTTCAAAGGACTTTTTACAATAAAATTTTAAAATGCAAAGAAAAGAAACACTGAAAAGTTTCAGATTTCACGATTCTGATTCAATAGCAAAATCCACAAATTTGGCAACATAATTATACCTTTTTTGTATGCTATTAATTTAACCATTTTAAAAGATTAAAAAAGAACAACTTTTAACATAAACACAACAACAAATTGGTGGAACCATGAATTAAATCATGTTTTAATGCCTTGGTTGAAGCTCAGATCAAATTAATGATGAAAACAATATGAATTTTAATATTGCACATCTTTCAGAAAAACACAACATACAAAAATATTTTATGAACAAATCTGTTTTCAACTTCCCTTATATTAAGTGATTATTATTGTATAATGCACTTATACACTGCTACCAAGTGTAATTTTGAATGTTTCCTTTCTTACCTTAACCTTTCCTCCATAGATACACCTTATTGCATGGGTGTAGATCCAGATCATCTGGCACATCTGTGCAGTCTGATCAGGATCTACACTATTCATTTATAGATACATTAGGCTATTTCTGACCAAGATGCAACCAGTACAGATGCAAATCAGAGGTCATGGCTGTACCAGCTGATCTTGAGAATCTACACTGGTCGCACATACATCAAAACACATACATGTATATATAGAGAAAAGGGTTAGAAACAAATTTGTTGTTGAACAACAAATAAAAGAAAATCCATTCTGAAAATATAAACTGTTATTAAAAATTGGGCTATGAAAAACAGATTTTTCATTGTGGCTAATTGTTGCCTGAATCCAGAGCAAATATTTTTCATGCCAAAACGAAAGCAATCCCGCTCAAGAGAAGAAAGATAAAGACAAAAGTTAATATTCATATTTTCACATGTTTGTATATAAATTTATCAGTTAAAAAAAATCTTAGGGTAAATAAATTTTGAGAACAATATGGATAATTCCACCCCCCCCCACACAAAAACATTCAAACAAATTAAATATACATCAACAAAAACCTCACACTTTTAATAAAATAAATATAGGTCAAGTTTAAACATCATAATTATGAAAAAGTGTGATATGCATATCAGGAATTGCCACACCCAGAAAACACAGCCTCCCAATGCAGCTTATTTATATGGCACTAAAATTATACACAAAATAGTGTTTTTGGGAAGCCCTAATGTCTAACCAATGGCATGTGAATACTTGTGTATTACGTGGCACTTTTGACTTACGGTGCTCTGTGTTTTCAAATCTCATTAAGTTTTGTTTAAAAGATGTAATTTTGATTAAAAATCTTAAAACACAACTTGGCTAAGACTGATCTGCACTCGAAATGCTTAAAACTATGAAATCAAAACCAACGCCATTTTAACAAGACTCTGATTTCAGTTTAGTCTCCCCGTACATTCAATCAGTGCTGTTATCAGGTACGTCCTTTGAAACCCAATGCTAGGCGGTGTGGGCAGTAATATGCAATCCCATTACTGCCCATAAACGGGCTCAATCAAACTGAGCCTGCAGTATTTCCATATTTGTCGTGTTTGGTGGCTTTCAAAGTTCCCTTTTCATCTATTTTGATAAATGTAAATCAATTACCTTGACAACAGACCCATTTACTGCAATGTTAAGCCATTAACTATTTCACATGCAGTTCTCATCAAACATGCACACATAAAAACAAAAAGTTACTTAAAATGTCATATTTTAACATGATATTATGGTAAAACATATGGCACTTGTAACAGATACAGTCCAACCTGTGTTAAAGATCAACTGTAAATGTACAGCTTCTGTGATTAAGGGTCAATTGCCCAACTGACTGATTTAAAGAAAAATCACCTGTGAACAAAAACCACCTGCCTTGTAAGACCACTTTATTTTCTCGAGTGGTCTAGGAACACAGGTTTGACTGTATACACGACATGGAGACCAATTTTCCAGATGCAACAAATACCTGAGACAGTGTTTTAAAATCAAAGCAGCCACTCTTCTCTGTTCTTACGACAAAGGCCAATTTTCTGGTAAATACATGTGTAACACACATGAAATTACGGAATGCCCTTAATTTTACTTAGGCAGTGTAAATTAAGTATCTTTGAAGCAAAGTCTTACTTTGTGTGGCATCAGTTAAGAAAATTGTTTGTGTATTAACCCTTTCCTGTACAGATACGCATTTTTACGCGTGTGCGACCAGTGTAGATCCAGATCAGCCGGCACATCCGTGCCGTCTGATCAGGATCTGCACTGGTCGCAATTTGATCAGGAATAACCTAATGAATCAAAAAGCGAACAGTTTAGATCCTGATCAGACGGCACTATTATTTCCAAGTAATTAATGTGTAAAAAACCACTTGATTCCTTTATATAATATTCAAGATTATCCTTTCAACAACTTTTGAAAACCAGCTCTTATCAATAAGAATTAATTCACAGAGATTAGTGCATTCCCATTTTATGGATTTTCAAAATTTTTCCAAGACGTTGTTTGGCAGTAGCTTCCCCTTTCTTGGGTTTCTTTCCTGAAAACAACAAAAAATAAAAATAAACACCAATTAGAAACTTAAACAGAAATAAAGCCTACTAATGGAACAAGTACATGTATTGTAAATCACTTATTAACCATTTACTCCACGAGATATGGCTGTTATACATGGGGAAAACAGTGTAGATCACAATCAGCCAGCACATTCGTGCAATCTGATTAGATCAACACTGTTTGCTTACTGATTCACTGCATTTGTTTCCGACCAAAAAGAAAACAGTTTAGATCCAGATGATTTACCTCAGAGGTGATGACTGATCTGGATCTACACTGGCTGCAGATGTATTAAAAAGATATATATGGAGTAAAGGGTTACGCTCTGCTGAATGGTGACTAAAACTAGTAATAAGGAGGCCAAAGTTTCCTAAGGTAATCTGTCATACAACAATTTATAAATTTCTGGGTTACTGTATAATTATGCATTGTGTTAACATTGTAGGTAAGAAGTTTAAATGCTCACGTTTATTAGCACTGTCTGATATGGACTCCCCAAACTTCACACCCGGCCTAAAAGCTGAACCTGAAAGTGGAAATAAATACCTGTGTGAGCAGGCCGTAATATAAAATACTTATCCGATATAACTCTTTCCTCCAATAATACAGTGTAGATCCAGAAATATGTGCAATCTGAAAAGAATCTGCACCATTCGTTTTTTGATTCATTAGGGTTATTTCTGACCAAGAAGTGGAAGTGCCAGCTGATCTGGATCAACACAGATGATAAAAACCACATACATGTATATGGAGTAATTGGATATTACGATCAGGATCTACACTGGTCGTGCATACGCATTATAACAGGTATATAATATGGAGTAAAAGTTAACCATTGAAATAAGGAGATACGCTGTTTTGCATCAAGGTAATGGTTCATTAGTAATTTTGAAAGTTAAAATTTAAGAGATTATCTCCCTTTAGTTTGTCACACATGGTTAACTGTATGAGAAACGAACCTGAATGAGTAGGTGAGAGAAATGAGCTTGAGGTACCAGCCACAGAATCCATATCTAATTTGGCCTTCTTTTTGTATGGACGTTTCACCTTCTGAAATCACAAATACAGTGATATTTAGAAACTACAGTACTATGAAAAATTAGGATTTAATGAAATTTTAATGCTTTACAAACTAAATTAATACTACAAATTTCGATTTCAATTAGATTTTGACCCAACAACGACCTCCATAAACATGTGTTGCGCTTCAACACTCCACAAGAAGCCAATCTTGTTTCTTGTCATGCGACGACTTTTCGATCTGCCGCTCCAATCAAAAGATGCCAGGTTTTACTTCCAAACTAGGTTTTGCTGTCGATCATTTTCATCGTTGTGGGTTCATCCTCACTGCGGATGTTGAAACAATAACAAAATGCATGGCTTAAAGCACCAAGAAGGTGTGATTAACTATGAACAACATTCGCCGCTACTACTCAACGATAATATCTGTCGCTGCGTAACTCGTTTGATGATTTGGTTGCAAGCCAAAATCTAACTGAAATCAAAATTTGTAGTATAATGGAATTGTATATAAATTTTGTTAAGTACATTCATAGTTTAAAAAGAGCTCTGATCTTATTTATTATATATTTTTTCTATTTTTTTTAAACTATAAGGTGCCAAAATTGAAAATGTCAGTCTATTTATTGATCATAGGGGTCCTTTTACAGAAAAAATTTACATACTGAATTTTTATCTGATTAACAAACAGAGTAGACCCTGATCAGCCTGAGCAGATATGAAGGCTGATCAGGATCTACATTTTTCTCAAATGTGGCAATTGTTGCACTAAATGGGTTAAGTGCTGAGTAGAGCAGATGGAAAGCTGTATAAGGCTACAATTGGAAGCATAATCTATAGATTAGAGAAAATAGTAAATAAATTACTGGTGATGAGGTAATTTTTGCAGCAGACTGTTCCAAACTGTTCTTCACAGATTCTTTGGCCACTCCCTCCCTATGAGATCTTTCACCAAGCGGTACTGAGATGTTCACTTTAGCTGAAGGATAAATCACAAATTATTGCTTCATTCAACAAGATTTTTAGTGTTTTCGTAGTCATTTATGAGATGAGAAAAAAAATTGTTTCACTATTAAACTCATTCATTCAAATTATAAAATGAATGTTACTGGATGAAATAAAATTATCACTTTTACTTACTAAATATGAATTTTTAGAATATAGAATAAAACTCATAACAGAGTTTGGTAAATATCTTTTTCTTTTGATAAATCTTAATAAGTAAGTTATCATTACACAATTAGATTGCGGAGATTTTGAATTTATATTACCTTTGGGATTCCAGGTCTCATCTTTGTTAGTTTTACTGTGACCTCTTGATCCATGCTCTTGTTCATCATCATCCATTTCTAGCGTTGGATACACTGCAATATATCAAGTAAAGGTCAAGGTCATCATTTCAAATACTGGCCCAGATACAGTGGAAGGTCATCACAATAAAAACAAATAATAACAAAAATATTGAATCATCGACAGGTCACTCCAAAATTGCTGAAAATTCTCCACAATCTGACAATCTAGGCTAATCCCTTCCTATTTATAGTCTGAACATTCTGACAATCTTGGCTAATCCCTTCCTATTTATAGTCTGAAAAATCTGACAATCTAGGCTAATCCCTTCCTATTTATAGTCTGAACAATCTGACAATCTAGGCTAATCCCTTCCTATTTATAGTCTGAACTAATATTAAATTTTAGTTTGCCAGAACATCATTTACCAAATTCATCATCTTGATAACACTTTGACAATTTTTCTTCTTCATCTTCTTCCGCCAGTGCGCTGCGAGCTCGTATTCCCTGCCTTCGACTCTCTGCCCTGGAAAACAGCTGCATACCGCTGAGACCTCCCCGGCTCATGGACAACATACCCTGTATTGCTTCTCTCATGCTTGGAGATGATGCTCTCCTGAAGTAAGACAAATATGGGTAAAACACTTAAATCACTTCATTCTGCGGACATTCAAATCTGTGGTTTTTATGTAAAAGAGACTTATTTCGTGATGTGATTTCATAGACTTAGAACAAGGCTTTCAACTGATGCAAATTTTAGCATTCTGATGCAAGGAATTTTTTTTCTAGTAATGACCAAACAAACTTGGACAATAAAGGAGAAATTAAAAAAAAATAATCAAACATTATTATAAAACAGAGAAAAATAATGTGATTTAAGTAGGGATTTCAACGAATATCCGAATATCCGGATACTAAGTCAGTATCCGGATTCTAAATTCGTATCCGAATATTCGTAAAAGTAAGTAAAAAAAATCATCTTAAACAGAAAAAAATGCGTCAATTATTGCTTCTTTACAACTGTTCAGATGTCATAATCAGATAATTTGAAACCGTATATTGATCGTCATAAAACTGCCACTACAAGTAAAGCGGTGTTTGTTTAAAAGATTAGCGGTGCGAAAACGGCATCCTTTGCAATCATCCAGGTGGTCAGGACCATTGTTTGCCAATTATAACGCAAGTTCTATTGGTTATTTGATTGTCTGCCAATTAGCGCTGTCAATTATTGTCAATTAAGTTTAGCAAATTCCCCGTAATGCTGTCACGTTCTTGTCAAATATCTTGATTGTTATTTTTCAGATAGAATATTTGATGTAATTTTGATCAAACAAAGTTGATAACGGCGAAGAAAATAATAATGAATAAATTATGAAATATTAAGCATTTGTTGTTCATTTTTAATTTGTGTAATTTGGTAAATACATGTATAGTCTCTGGAACGTACCAGATAAATCTCAATGTCACAGCTAAAAGAAAAAACAGATGGACAGAAAAAACCTTGAAAATTTAATGCAACAGTCGAATGCATAAGAAGAAAAACTTTTTTAATAATTTAATTGCATAAAAAGAAATCAACAAGAGTTCACTCATGTTTCGTCGTGAATTACTGTCGCCCTGGTCAAATCGCGTGAACATATTTCAAGAGTTAAACATTAAATCAAGTAGACTATCGATCAATTGTAACAAAGTGCTTATTATCTGTGGCGACACTTGGCAGAAACAAAACACATCAAAATTTATCAAAATTTATCATTCTTTCAATTATTTTTTGACAAGTTTTTGTAGATCCGAAGTTCAATTCTATGTGTCGAAAATGTCGGGAATATTGATGTCTTCACGTAGAAGACAAAGTCGCCGATCTATACGGTTATCCGGATAGTATTTGGATAGTATATACGGATATCCTGATACCCAAAAAGGTATCCGTTGACATCCCTAGATTTAAGCATTTTTTATATGGAATAAATATTGTGTATTTGCCACCAGGCAAAGTAAAATACACTTCAGCAATAAATCATCAAATACAACATATAATTTTAAAAAAGGAATTACAATGAACCCTTTAAAATCATTCTCTGGTGAACGAAGCTTGATGAGCAAACTAATCAGATCAATGTATGTTCATGTGGATATGAATTCAAAATATGTCTAGGTCTAAAATCCACTAAAATTATCTTCCCAATCCCAAAAATGATGATTTCTTATTAATCTTTTAAACAAATGAAGTAGTGTTTTGCTTAATTGGGGCCCGTCACGGGAAAAAGTGTATTCAGACATTTGATGTCAATTATAAACTGACGTCATAAAGTTGAGCAGACGACATTACTTATTATGTGTTTCACGGTAAAAATAACATTATATTGTCAAGATGTTTAATAAAATCTCAAACACATTTTGAGAATATAATAAATAACTGTAAGATCTTTCTAAATATAGTAACAACTAAAATGTCAAAAAATATGTCTGAAGACACCTTTCCTGTGGCATGCCCCAATTACTATATTATTATATCCTGATCAGACAGCATGGATGTGCCGGCTGATCTGGATCTACACTGGTCGCACATGCGTAAAAATGGGTATATATGGAGGAAAGGGTTAAAGGAACACAAAAATAAAACTAACTCCACGTCTTCGTCAACTGTGAAAGCTGTTTCAGTTCCATAACCACTTGCTTCCAATATATCTGCTATGCTTCCATTTAATCCACCTCGTATGGTTGGTATATTGCGTCGCAACTCTTGCTCGAGACTAGATTCACCACCCGTAGTTGTTAACGGCTCCACCTTGCCGATAGTTGAAGGCGTTTTAGTTAAGGCAGACTGGTTAATAATATCACTAAGCGTCAATTCACTTTTTATTTCGGAAGATTCTGACTTTATCGTTCGTCCACTAGATAAAACACTGAGATCACTTTTGAGAGAGTATTCCTTTTTTGGTTGTAATAATGTTGAAATGGGAGGCACTGCTATTGTCTGTCTATTGGATGGTGCGGACTGTAATGACATTTGAGGTGATTTTTGCATGAAAGGCGTTGATTGGCTGGCAGGATGATCATGTGACTTTGACTGGCTGTCAGATGGTGAAGGCGACTGTTGAGGGTGATGGACTGAAAAACAAACCAATAATTATTCTACCCGATTACTTATGTACAATAATTATTGTATTTTACACTGATTTCCTTTTTATCATGCATTTCACTCTAGAATAATTTTGCAAATTAAAACTCAATTTTTTTTATCTTCTTGCAGAGTGTCTTACAAGTATAATAATAAAAGCATACAAATTTATGCCAAATTATAGTCATTTTTATTTATGCCTGAAAATTTAACATTAATGAAATTAAATAACGCTTAAGTATTTTACATCGATGACATTTTATGCACAATAAATGTTGTAGTTTTTCTTAATACAAAAAACATTTTTGTCGGGTTAGTAGCTCAGAAGTTTAAAAAACAGAATACAACCGCATGATTATCTCAGGAAATGATCATCATGATTTTTGAAATTTTGTTTAGTCATGTCAATATAAATGTAACAGTATAAAGAAGAACAGGGAAACAAACAAAACTATTTTTTTTACAAATGCTATCAAAACTTACATGAGAGTTTGAGCTTGAGTTTTGGTTGTTTAGATTTGCGTGATTGGCTTGGATTCTCGTCAACAACAAGGCTTTCTTCCTCGCTATCATCCTGATCACTGTCACGGACAAACGGCTGAAACTCACCTTTCCGTGACTTTCGATCACTGAAACAAACAAGATGACTCAACACCATATTTACACAGATACATGTATAAGTATTGTGCTCAACAGTCTTCAAAGGTCATAACTAATAACAGCACTGATTGAATATACAGGGAGATGTTTTACAGCATCACAAGGCACAAGCAAAGTTAGTGTGATATTAATAAATAGAAAAAGAAACTCGGATAGCCACAGACATGACGAATCTCAAAATACTGCAGGCTCAGTTTGATTGAACCTGTTCATGTAGTTAAGGCAATTCATATTACTGTCCATGCTGCCCAGCCCCAAGTTAAGCACAACTCAATATTTTAAACAGCCTATAATGTGATCAAGGGAGGTAAGTGGTAATATTCTAAATTTTGTGATTTCATTTTGAAACATAGTTTATTAATTTTGGTGAATTGTGTTGGTCTATTGATACACATATTAAACAACTAACATATTGTAAGCTGTACACTAAATAACACATGTAATTATGTACATTGCAATACATGCTTATTATGTACATTGAAGCAACCAGTACACAACATTATAAAACTGAGAATGGAAACCAGTCTCAAATCCCTATCATTTGATTAGCCAAATTAAAGACAAGTCTACATTTTAGTCAATCAGATGCTTGAGGTTTAAGACTGTTCTCTAATCTCAGTGTTAATATCTTCAGCCTATTAGCGTAGCTAGGTCGGCAATTTTCACCCTTACAAAATGAAACCATTTTATGTACTTTAACCCTTTATTATGTATTCATATAAGGTTTTATCACATGTAGGAACAGTGTAGATCAGTATCAGTCAGCACATCCATGTCAGACCACATGGATGTGCAGGCTGAATTGGATTAACACTGAACACTGACTACTTCTTGGACAAAAAAAAAACAAAGTAATAAATCAAAAAGCTAACACTGTTACAGTAGATCCTGATCAGACAGCACAGATATGTTGAAAGATCTTGATCTACCATTGTTCGACCATAGATAACAACCTTATCCCAGGGTTACGACACATGTATACAACTATATTTTAATTATTGAAAGCTTGTCATACAAACACTATTTTTACCTAACAATTTTCCCATTGGACACCTTGAGAGTTAAAGAATGTCGGGAGGAAAACTTTTCTGGAGATTCGGCTTCGGAAGAATCTGTGAATGCACCTGCTTTAGGAAGCCTGGAACCAGGGGAAAACTCATCATCTTCCTGCAGAGACAAACGTAACAGAAATATGGAACTTCCATTATTAATTCTATAAGCCTGGAGCCAGATACTCATCGTCTTCCTGTTGAGACAAATGTAATAAAAACTTGGAACTTCCATGATTAATTCTATAAGTAAAATGCTTAACCCTTTACTCAATATAAATGCATTTAATCACCTAGATCCTGATGGTATGAATGTGCCCACTGATCTGGATCTAAACTGTTTGCCCATGCAATAAAAGCCATATATATGTATAGGGTTTATAACACTTTGTATCTTTAACACTTAGAAAAATCCAGGGCTTTTCTTCAGAAGATTTTAACCCTTTCCTCCAAAGCACACCTTTATTGCGTGGGCGAACAGTGAAGATCCAGATCAGCCAGCACATCTATGCCATCTGATCATGATCTGCACTCTTTGCTTTTTGATTTGTTAGGTTATTTCTGACCAAAATGCGACCAGTGCACATCCTGATCAGACAGCATGGATGTTCTGGCTGATTTGGATCTTTTCTGGTTACACATGCATAAAAATGCATATATATAGAGGAAAGGTTTAACAATGTTTCAAATGGTTTAAAGTATACTTTTTACCCAATCAGAGAAAATAAAAAATCCCAAATGAATCACAAATGAAAAATCCATACAATGTTCAATGCTATCTACAGTAGCTGTGAAGTACAAAATTCATTTGGAACACTACAGATAGCTACGATTATTTTGAAGAACAAAATTTATTCGGAACATTCAGTATTACCAAGTGCGATTGTTCAATTATCACTGTTGTGTGGTTCCCTAGGTACTATCAAATCAGGTCGTGTCAGGTGACCTATTCCATCATGATACTCAAAATATTTAGGTAAGTATCTTCAAAAGCATAAAACCAGATTGTACCAGACGAATTGTATATACCTTACCCCGAATTCATAGATGGTTTTCCTTTCAAGTTCCATCTCCTCTAACTTGCTCTGGGTATGCTGGTCTAATACATCAAGGCCCTCTATCTGCTTAGCTACCTCTTTTTTCTTCTTCTTTCTTTTTCTTTCCATCCTGGCTTTTGGTGTCGGCTTCTACATGAAGATATTATTTGATGTAAATTAACCATTCACTCCAAATATTCACATTTTAACACATGAGCTGAAAGTGTAGATCCTGATCAGTTGGCACATCCATGCAATCTGATCTTAACTACACTGGTTGCATCTTGGTCAGAAATGATCTATTGAATATTAAAGTAAACTGTTTAGATTCTGATCAGATGCCACTATTGCTTATCTGGATCTACACTGACCACACATGAAATACTAGATGGGTTTTCAGTTAAACACTTGTGTTGCCCCCTGGTTCTTTGTCAGAATATAAAATTCAAGTATAAAAAGGGGCATAACTCCGCCAAATGTGACTATGACCATAAGAATTTGGCATTATCAAGACATGTTGTTAATAGCATTATAATTTGAAAGTTTGATGAAGAAATATTATGGAATGGCAAAGTGATAGGTTTAACATGCAGGCAGTAGATCACATATTTATAAAGCATACCAACCATTTTATCTTCGCAGCTTTTCACGCATTTCCCAAGATCCTTCAGCAGCTGGCCGTACTGAATAAGCTCTGGGACATCATGTTTAGCATTCTTGATAAACTAATAATACAAAAAACAATAACAAGTTAGTACAGGATCAATCATTCTTTACATAGCAAAAGTAAAAATTTTAATCAGCTTTTAACAACAACCTGATCTTACCCAATTTAATCAGAAAATGTTACTTTAACATAGTTTTAATTATCATCGAAAAAAAAAGTAACTTTCCACCACAGCTGAAAAAATAACACAAATTTAACCCTTAATTTCATAGATACAACTAATATGGCACTGGGGACCAGTGAGGATCCAGATCAGCTGGAACATTTATGCCATCTGATCATGATCTACACCATTTGCTTTTGATTCAGTAAGTCATTTCTAACCAAGATGTGAAAAATCTAGATCCTGATCATACAGCAAGGAGGTGCCATCTGGTCCCAAGGTTATAAAGCTGAGCATGGAAACCAGTCTCAAATCTCAAGCATCTGATTGGCTGAAATGGCGACCATGTCGCCATTTCAGCCAATCAGATGCTTGAGATTTGAGACTGGTTTCCAATCTCAGTATTATAATCTGCAACCCAGATGGCACTGGAACTGCACTGGTCACATCTTGGTCAGAAATAACGTGATGAATCTAAAACTAAAGTGTAGATCCAGATCAGATGGCACAGATGTGCTGGCTGATCTGAATCTACACTGTTTGCCCATGTAATAAAGGTGAAAAGGGATAAAAACTAATGGTTATAATCAAAATACCAATGAGACAAAACATGACAGTAAAGATACTGAAGTCATACACATGGTTAAATACTTGTTAGGACAGAAAACATGCAGGGTGTTCAATACAAGTCAGAAGAATGAAAAGTGTAAAACTGCACTCCAAAAGATTTCAAAATAAAATAAAATCATATAAACTTCCTCTGATAATTAATGCAGTAAGCGTTACATCTTAATTTTAAATTAGTTGATACCATTACCAGTAAGCCAATCAGAACCCTGTATTTCTCTTATTATTCTGTGTGCTTATTTCCACTGAATGACTTAATTTGTTTGCTTTATTAAAATCATTTCACAGAATGTTCTGTATTTTTAGTCACACCACAGTGACTGAAAATGACATGGTAAAATTGATAAAGCAAGCCACTAAGTATATTAGTGTTCATTGATGCTATTCTATTGAAATTAGAAATGTCTTAGGTCACTGTATCTCATAAGGTCTAAAAAAAAAAAAGGTTTGTTTCTGGTTACCCAACCGACCGTCTCTTTTTAGCGCCGACCGTAACTTTTGTTCAGCCCTCCCAAAAAAATTGTATGAAAAGCCGACCGGGTTTTTGACCGACGAAAAATACTATTATTGTCGGACACAATGTCCGGTGCAAAATAACAGCCAGCACCGTTTAATTTTTGGAAAATTTACTTTCACTTTCTTCTCCGGTGCTATATTTTAACTGTTAAACGCGTGGTTTTTGTCCATGTATCACTATATGTAAACCCTGTTGCGTGTGCTTTTGGGTCAAGGTTGCTTATTCCATAATTGAAATCGCCGAGGCTGTCAACGTTCGGCGAGCCAGTAAAAATATTCTTTTTGATCCACCGACGACTTCATTGAAGTTCATGTTCAATTAAGGAAGCAAATAGATTAAGATTTCTGTTCGAAGTGCATACGTGATACGGCGTAAATGCAGAATTGTTGAATAATGGCTTTATGAGTGAACAATTATGTACTGATATTTATATCGTAGAATGAGTGAAAGAAACAGCACTGAAAAAATTATTAACCCTGCTTTGGTGGTGGTGATAGAACTTTTACCATCATTGACGGGATATGTATATATTTGATTATGTGTTAATTGCAACAATATCACGAATGTAAAGCTAAAAAAACGACTTAATACGATTTGAAAGTGAGGCACAGTGGTTGTAAGAAGTGGTAGGTATTAAGGTAAGTATATCCAACATATTTTTTTACAATAATAGCCATGAACAAATCAATAATATCCATGCATTAAACCACATAACGGCATTACGCATGGCGGATGTAACGTTACCCTGGATAAACATTATAATACATGTACACAGATATTTTATCATTACGTTTTATCGGTATTTTGTCTGTCTTCGTACACCAAAATTATTTTGCCAAAATAATTTCTTTCAGCCTCTTAAAAATGGGACACCGAAAACAACATTTCTTCTTCCAGTACTATGATACGCAGAGCATCGTCGCATTAATTAACACAGACTTAGGAACGACGTCAATTTCTGACCGTGTATTTTAATTTACGATGTTTAAGTCTGATGTTCATAATTTTATTACGAGAAATAAAGTATACGACGTACATTTTTAATCGTGCTAATACTTGCCCATAAATTATCCGAGAAATGATAAATGTACATTGACTAAAATCAAATTTAGAACTGCTATGAAAACCTGTTCAACACCTGTTAATTGACCGTTTTGATCTGAAATGTCAGCGATGCTTGTGTATTTAACATCAAAGACGCCGACGTCAACTTGAAATGATGCGCACCGCTCAAAAATCGATCGACGCAATTGTACACAAGAATTTCAACCAGTCAATAAACTAGGATGATTTCATTTCTAAATCAGCTGATTGTTTGATTGACATCGTATCTAGTATAATTATTACTAATTTCTGATTAAGTGCATTACCGGCCTTGCGCCGAATTGGCAGTTTGCACCCCTATTTGCGAAGCCATTACATTTTTTGTTGATTATACAACAATAGAATGTTTAAGTATGGAGTTAATTGCTTGACAAATAAAGCAGAAATTTCAAAGGAAGAAACGTCTCACAGGTGTTTACTTATTCTCGGCTTCGGTTTACGGATGTGTTACCAGTAATTAATGTACATGTATCTAAAGGTTTGGACAATCTTTCTATAAATAAAACTTCTCGTCTCTAAATATTCGTTCAGCCAGAATAATAATTATTTTTTCCGTCCGAAGACTTAGACAAAATACAGGTATCATTTAATGGGGAAAAACGGGGTCGGCGGAGCGGCCGCGTTATATTGGAGTTCGCGATATAGCGGATCGCGATATAGCGGAGCTCCACTGTATAAAATGCAGTGAGTTTTCCCTTTTCTACGAATTAATACCTTAAAAGATACATCGAAAAAAGATAGATACTAATTTAACAATTTTAATCTTTGATTTACTTACTTACACCCAAGATGTTATATACCTGGACTTTGGTTCCTTCCTCTAAAAAAAAAAAAAAAAAAAATAAGCCGACCTACCGACCCATTGTTTTTTCAAGGATGAAACCAGAAACAAACCTTTTTTTTTTTAAGCCTAATACGTATTCTACCTCTTAGAGTTGAAACTGGAAGATTTATGGGTCTTAACATAAATGATAGGTTGTGTCAAATTTGTAACAGTAATAGTGAAGTAGAAGATGAAACTCATTTTTTGTTGAAGTGTTCCGTTTATCAGGATATTAGAGACAACATATTATACAGAGCAATTGCTTCTAATCAATTTTTTTCAACGCTTTCAGATTCAGAAAAACTAGTTTACTTAATAAAAAACCATTTTATCCAAGTGTCAAAATTTATTGTTAGCGGAATGGTTAGGAGAAAAACTATATTGTACAATTAAATATTTGCACTTTTACGAAATAACTTTAAGTACTAGTTACTTATTTCTTTTCAACATTATTATTATTTTTTTTTTTTGTTTCTTATTGTGTGACTTGAAAATGTTAATAGTGCATGCGTACTTATTTAAAGTGTCATACTTTCATCATTATCTTCATTCTGTTACTTACTTACTTACTTACATAATATCTATCTTCCACAAAAAGCACATATGAACACTTATATACATTTAGAATGCCAACAAACACTATCTAACAATCCCTATAAAGCATCTAAGTTTTAAATCTAGAATGGAAGTTGCATAGAAAAATGATATATATACAAGTTTCAGCTGTATTTTCCAACGCCACAAAGAGGGTGTATAACCCTTCACTCCATAGATACAGGTTTTATTGCACGCCTGAACAGTGCTGTCTGATCAGGATCTACATTGTTCGCTTTAAGATACATTAGGTTATTCCTAAACAAGAAGCAAACAGCATAGATTCTGATCACAGGGCATGGATGTGCTGGCTGATCTGGATCTACACTCATTGCAGAGGGCCTCAGGCAGTAGAAACCCATAACATGTACATGTATAATTATGGACTAAAGGGTTAACCCTTTCCTGTACAGACACACCTTTATTGCTAGGGCGAACAGTTTAGATCCAGATCAGCCGGCACATCCGTGCCGTCTAATCAGGATCTAAACTGTTCGCTTTTTGATTCATTAGGTTATTTCTGACCAAAATGCGACCAGTGCAGATCCTGATCAGACAGCACGGATGTGCCGGCTGATCTGGATGTACACTGGTCGCACACGCGTAAAAATGCGTATATATCCAGGAAAGGGTTAAGTGAAAATGACTTTTCGCATGATATGCATCAATAGCATTCCCAACTGTGACATAGGTACATTAACTGTAGTTGCAGCATCTTCTTGAGCTACTAGCATATGTGTAGTGCATATCAGAAACTAACACATTTATATACAAATGTGTAAATTATACCCAAGCATAGACTGAAAACATGCAGTTTTTTTAAATATAAATTGCAATTGAATACCTTGCAGATAGTGCAAAGTGTGATATACTTGGTTCAAAGTAATAAATGAAATGCACAGCAATAATTTCCAATACATTTAGATTTCAAGGTGAGAAAGGGAGGTCATTAGAAATGGCATCAAAATCAGCATATGGCACGAGTGGGGGGGGGGGGGGGGTCCTTAGATATGCATAGTATCTGCGTATGGCACAAGTGGGAGAAGGTTATTTGCCTATTATTTGCAGATCATCATAAATACATACAGTAAAGCCCCCTCATAAAGCCTACCCTTAAATTAAGATTTCTGTATAAAGACCACCATGTTGACATTGTCAGCTCAATATACTAACAAAAAAGTTCATCTTGAAGTCAAACATGCCAAGTCTCACGCCGTGGGTTAAAAACTCACAGAATTTCACCCACCCTCACGGTCTAACGGATAAAAACAAAAACTCACATATTTTAAATAATTTTTCTTTAAAAAAATTTGTCATTTGCAGGTCAAATTTCAATGTCTCCAAAAAGTCAGAGGATCGCGGAAATGAAAGCGCTTGATTGACAGTGATTATTGGAAATTATGACATTTTGTTTATTTCATCTGCTGCAATTACCCTGGGGCAATGGATTAACATCATATGTTAGATAAGGTTTTATTCAATTTATTTTTTTTATTAATTGACATGTTTTCTCAAATATCTTTATGTCTCAGATGGTGTACAATTTCAATGCAAGTGTTACAGTTTTCGGCTATGGATGCGTAAACGTCTAAGGGCATTACTTTGAAGGTGTTAATTGTCAAGAGTTTTGGTTTTAATTGGCATGTTGAAGCATTAATCCAAGGTGAATATAAATAAGATTTGTCAAATTTTTGGGCGCTTCTTTCCCTTTTATGGAAAGCTACAAGAATAATTTTTATGCAAATGCAACTCTAGACTTTCTTCATAAATGCCAAGTCAGTAATTGCATTTAGTGGATAACAAATGGCTTGAATAGTATGAACAGACATTTTTAAAATAAATGTGGCTTAAAGAGTTTAGTCACAAATATTTTATTTGATTTAAAAAAAAATGTGTAAGGTAAAGATATATAAGAACATTTAAAATATACCATGTTTCCACACGCTTTAAAAAATCTCACTTATTTTTGCTCAAATCTCACTTAAAAATGTCACTTGTCTCACTTAATTATTTTTCGATACCTGGCATGTATGCTGGAAGTACATTTGGAAGTTTGGTATCATAGTCGCCAAGACAACACTAGACTACTATTATTTTTGAGATAGTTCACTAATATCAGATTCTACCAGAATAATTATGTATTTTATATACTTTAAGTTTCTTGTAAGGCACATATTGAATTACTTATTCTTAGGCATTGATAAGCTAGAAGTTAGGGACATTTAGGAAACTTAAATATTTGCAAAATATATCCCACTTTTGCAATCAACAAATAAAAACAAAGATGGATACTGCTCAATCATGTTTAAATATTCATTGGGTTCACATTGTCGCCTTAACTGGTGCAAAAACAGTATCAGTACCATTAACAAGTGAGAAAGATATACACTTTTTGCACTCCTTTAAAAGGAGATCACATTTCATGGAATTTGTGGGTAAATCTACATGTATCAACAAATAAAAAAACTCCAAAACATTGTCATACACAGATTTGATCTAGAACAACTGAAAACCCAACCAAAATAATATTAACAGAAAACCACCTTATTACACGTCAGTCTGTTAAGTTAATTTGCAGTATTTATAGGTCCAAATGTTGTGGAGCTGAGGCAAGAGACCAGTTTAATACTTCCAACAACAGTAGATGAATTTGGTATCTACCTGGGGCTGTCAATTGAAACATTTAGTAAAATCCTGACGTTTTGGATAAAAATAATTTATTTCTCACACCATCTTTTTGTTAACACGCATGCACAAATTTCCTTTATGGTATAGTGGTAGGCACAATCACTGAGTGAACTAAAAGCAAACACCAAATAAGTTTAGAGTTCAACTTTGGAGATCTACAGAAAATAAAGAAGGCTACCTTGACCTGGGTTCTTGGATCACCTTCTCACTTTTTGTATTTCACAAAAATAAAACTTTAACATGAACTTGAAATGAAAATTCATAAAAGGTATAAAATAACAAGAACTTGTAAAGGAGACAACAAGCTCTATTATTCAAATCATTGTTGGAAGCAAATGCACTTTTGAAATCAATTCTCTTTTGAGATTTTCATTTTGTTTTTCAGAAAATTTACTTGTATGGATAACTGTGGTTATGAATGTGGTCCAAATAGGTATACACTTTGGCTTTCATAACGATCTGACATTGAGGATTCTTCAAACCAAGTGATTTTATAATCGGTAAACATAATTAAACCTCTAGTGTTTTCTAATAGGATATGGAAAAGACTTGAAATATACACGTTTTAACAAGTTAAGCATTTAATAGGTGTCAAAGCACAAAACATTCTACAAGCAGTTTTCATTCAAATGCAAGAATTCTTTAGTTCTGCTACAAACCACCCATTGAAGAGAAGCAGAGTATTAATGTTGCTTATAACTAATTTACAAGCACTATATAGTCAAGTAATATTTTTCTTTCTGTTACAACTGTATAGATGGTCAAGCTTTTAAGAAACATTATTATTTCCTTAGAAAGAACATGACTGTGAACAAAGGTCTAGTATAAGCCTTTACTCCATATTTACACCTTTATAGCATGTGCGAACCGTTTAGATCCAGATCAGACAGAACATCCATGCTGTCTGATCACTTCTGCACTGTTCACTTTTTTAAATCTTTTTTATGTCCAAAAAGCTAAACTGTGAAGACCCTGATCATAAGGCACAGATGTGCTGGGTTATTTGCATCTACATTGGTCGCATTTGCGATAAATGTATGTGTATATATTGAGTAAAGGGGTAAAAAAAGCATGTAGCAACAAATGAAACACAACATCAAAATCTCAAGTAAAAAGAATAAATCTGAAATTGAAGGAATATAAAGAGGTAAAAAAACTGTGTATTCACTAAAGTAGTGAAAATAACTTCACTGTCAGACAGACAAGAAAAATATTAACTCTCTGTTTGCACAGAATTCACTCACTAAGTTCAGGTTGAGCTGGTATGCATAAAGAGAAAAATCACATGTTCAATATATACAACAAAAAGAACATCGGTTAAGAATGAAAGATCATAAGGGCAGATCCAGAGGGGGTTCAGTGGGGTTGCTGGAGCTCCCTTATTGAGCAGCAATATTTATCATGGGGATTCAATGTTTAACTCTTTCCTCCATCTTTATTGCCAGGGCGAACAGTTTAGATCCAGATCAGCCGGAACATTCGTGCCGTCTGATCAGGATCTAAACTGTTTGCTTTTTGATTGATAGGTTATCCCTGACCAAAATGCGACCAGTGCAGATCCTGATCAGACAGCACAGATGTGCTGGCTGATCTGGGTCTACACTGGTCACACATGCGTAAAAAGGCATATATATGGAGGAAAGGGTTAATGTTCATGAGGATTTTTGCCAGAAAATTGGAAATAATTGTGTAGCTGCCCTAAAAGTGCCCCATATGAACCCCCTTTCAGGAATTTTGCATCCGACCCTGGAACATATGCAACAATTGCAAATTATTTATGAGACACTCACATCAAGACAAATTTACGCTACCAAATTAAAATAATTTTAATGCAATTTTATTGATATAGATTGGTGGGTAAAATTAAAAAAAGGCCACTCTCCTCAGTTTTATCTCCTTTTTTGTTTCTTTCCACAGAACACTTTGAGTAAATCTTTGTTTTAAGAAAAACATAAATTTTACACCATATCCTACAAAATGCATCTGCAAAAAGAAAAATACAGAAATCTTGTTGTACACTCCTGTTTATAATATCATTCTGAATTATCTCCAAATACGATAATCAAATAAATATAAAAATATACAGGACCTTTTTCCCATTTTTATTTAGGTCAAAATACAGGCTCAAATCTCCCTCACAATTATTTTGTAAATATTAATATTTACCTTAACCTGTTACTCCATGGATTCACATTTATTGCGTGGGCATACAGTGTAGATCAAGATCAATTGGCACATCTGCGCTGTCTGATTATTATCTACACTGTTCACTTTGAGATTCATAAGATTATTACCGACCAAGATGTGACCAGTGCAGATCCAGGTCAGAGAGCTTGGATGTGCCTCCAGATCTAGATATACACTGGTCCCATACACTTTATAATTGTGTAGATGGAGTAAAAGGTTAACATTCTTATAATGTATTTTTAGTATTCCCCTTTAATGGAAATGTAATACTATTTTTCATAAGAACGGCTTGTTCCCTTGTCAGCAAAAACAGCAGTGTATACTCACATCTTTCCTCTGAGTCCACGACCTTAAATGGAACAGTAATGCTTTTGCTCCTTCAAAAATGTAAGCTGGTGGTTTCTTTCCTTCTTCTACATTGTCTGTAACCAGAAGACTATTTTAATGTAATTATATGCTTGTAAGACAAGGATTCATGGAAATTCCAGTCCCAGAGGTTTCATTTGACCCAGGAGTTGACCCTTTATGAGTCTTGAAAATTCCAAAAAGCCTTATTTTGAACCCTACTGATTTTTGTTGAAGGGTCTTTTTTTTTCCTTAAATAAGGGGTATTAGCAGAATATGCTACAGTGATCAAAATGACTTGAGATTTAGCAGCTAGTGGAACCCCCGAGTCCATAACAACTACAGCCTACATGATTTCCAAGGTTTTTTTTCTAACTTCTCAAAACAGAAAAATATGGCATTGAGCGAATTGGCTTTTATGTCTCTTTGGCAGCTTTTTAATAGTAAACAACAGGCCTGTTAACATCAATGAAATCAGCTATATGCAAGTTGAAAGCTAGAAATGTGCCCAAGGTTATAAAACTGAGCATGGAAACCAGTCTCAAATCTCAAGCATCTGATTGGCTGAAATGGCGACCAGTCGCCATTTCAGCCAATCAGATGCTTGAGATTTGAGACTGGTTTCCAATCTCAGCTTTATAACCTTCAGCCATGTATTCTTAGGAGTAATGTTAGGCCCAGTTCTTACCTTTCATGATATCAAGCACTTGTTTAGCGGCGTACCAGTTGATGGTTTCATATGATGGAAATAAATATTTCTCCGAGGTCTTTACACGCTTTTCTATTGCATAAACCCTAAAAAAATGAAATAAAGACAAATTAATAACTGTTAGCACTTTCGATTAATATTCAATAAGTTGTGTAATATCTATTGAAGGTTAAGACAACATTTCTCCAGACAAACAAAACAAGAATGTGACAAAACCAAGTTTTTTTCTAAAAAAGTGAAAAAGGTGCATAACTAAAACACAACACTGTCAAGAGTTACGAAACTTGTGGTGATAATTGCTGTTCTGATGTCAGACAACTAATAATCATGGTTTTCCAAAGAAACTCTTGTAAAAAATCTATTCAAATTGTCAAGGAAAACAATGAAGGGTGTGAAAGAAACTTTGACCAAATAATGGTAACCAGTAATATTAATGCCTGCTCCCCTTCACAACCATACTACGAACCTACCCCCAATCTAATACCTAAGATTTGCATAAGAAAATCTGGTCAAAAAATAAAAAATCTTTTAACCCTTTACTCCATATATGCATGTGTGACCAGTGTTGATCCAGATCAGCCGGCACATCTGTGCCATCTGATCAGGATCTGCACTGGTCGTATGTTGGTAGGAAATAACCTAACAAATCAAAAAAAGAAAATTTTAGATCCTGATCTGGCTGATCGGGATCTAAACTTTTCGCTCACACTATAAAGGTGTATCTATGGTGGAAAGGGTTAACAGTTAAGATTTCAATATTATAAACACACAATTTTATCATTGACTACTTACTCGAGTTGTAATGGAATATTGTATGAATGAAGAAAGTTTCCGCCAAACACTAGAGAATCAATGGGAGTGAACACCGCATGGATCCAACCAGTTGGAATAAATATTGTCTGGCCCTGTTTCACAACACACTTATAGCACTTGTCCACCTGGTCTCCAAAGAAGAGCTCACTCTGATTGGATGCATTTAGCCAGGTTTCATAAAGGCAGAGATTTGCAGAGGTAGGCCGAATGAGATAGAACACTTTTTCACCCTGAAATTAACAGAAGTTTATATTAGTATAACTTGTTGATGACATTTAGGTACAATAATTTAGGTTTTTACTTATCAAGGGTTTCATTTGGATTCTGAGACTTCTGATATACCAGGAAGTCATTTTGAACCTTCAAAACTTGGTAAAGTGTGAACTTCATTTTATCCCTTTACACCATTCATTTTATGAAATGTGCCACTAGTGTTAAAGCTGATCAGCCAGCACACTTGAGCTGCAGATCAGGATTTGCACTGCTTGCTTTTTGGAAAAGACAAACATAACCTTTTAAATATTAAATGCATGTTAGTTGAACACTTGTGTCACCCTCTGATACTATGTAGGGATAAAAATGCCTGACAAAAGGGGCATAATTCCATCTTGACCTAAAGAATTTGGCATCATCACGAGCAGGTAGTCATAAGCAATATAATATTGAAGTTTGATGTAGAAATGTTGTGAAATGGCAAAGGTATAACCAATGTGAATTTTTTGTGTCAAAATCCAAGTACAAAAAGGGGCATAACTCCAGCAAAGGTGACCTCGACCTAAAGAATTTGGCATCTTCATGAGCATATTGTCATGAGCAATGTAATTTGAAAGTTTTATTAAGAAATACTGAGAAATGGCAAAGTTATAGCCAAAATTTAGTTTACTTGTCAAAGCAAAGTTATAGCAAAGTTTTCTTGACGGACGGACAAAGCGATCCCTATGTATCGCCATTTCTTTGAAAAGGCAACACAAAAACTAGATGGGTGTTCAGATAACACTTGTGTCGCCCTCTGATACTATATCAGAATAAAAATAAAGTACAAAAAGGGGCACAACTCCATCTTGACCTAAATAACTTGCAAATAAGTCTTCTAAACTTTAAGACATCACAACAAGGATTGATGGCAACATTCGAACATTCCTTTACCCTTGAGTGCCCCATGCAATTCCTACAAACAATGAATAATTTACAGTTAACTTGTGGCACATTATAAGAACATACCCTTAACACATGGTACCACACAGATGTTCCACCGAAGTCGATGTGGAAGTCTGTGAAGCTGTCGCGCACACCCATCAAGCAGTATTTCTGTACCTCGGGTCTGGTATAAGGGCAGTCATCGGGTAAATATTCGGGCCAGACACCATTACAGACCCAGCTTATCTCTCGCACAGCCGATGGTACAGTTACCAGCTGTGACAGTCTAAAATATAGAGGCTTTATTAAGTTTTTAACATTTTTTAAATACTACTATAGTAAATATTTCTATCCCAAACTATTTTGGATATCCACAGTTTTAAACATAGCGTAGACCTCCACTAGCACTTTGCCATCTTGCTTAACAGACATAGTGTTATCATTATTGCTAAAAAATTACAGCAGTGAGGTTGGCAAACTTGTTTTTGGACTTCTTGTTACATTCTTGCATTTTAATTTATTAGGAGTTTTCTGCTGATTCACTAAGGTATATTTGACCTAATGTGTTGTTTTTTTTTCAGATCAAAATTAACCCAGAGCTCTTCTCAGAAACATATTCTGAGGTGAGAAGTACTTGACTTTGTGAATACAATATATTGTGGTAGACCTATCCAGGGCTGAAACAAACAACAGCTGTGATCTATTATGCTAACCTTGTAGGATCTGGCTAGTCTTTATGTTTGAGACTTTCAATCTGACGGTAAGCAAACCTAAAACATGAGGCAATGCGCCAAAAATACATATTTAGAATAAATCATTAAAGAAAAAAAAAGAACATTAATACATAAAATACACAGTAAACAAACCCTACCTTTGACCCTTTCCTCTATATATACACATTTTTACGCAAGTATGACCAGTGTAGATCTGCCGGCACATCTGCGAACAGTTTAGATCCTGATAAACTGTTTGCCCACGCAATAAAGGTGTGTCTATGGAGGAAAGGTTAAAAGATAGATACAGGAAATGCCAAAATAAACTTTATCAGTCTGAAGTGCCAAAACGGTATGTAGCATCGATCACAAAGTTTTAGACTGATGTCAGCAAGGGCTAGTTAAAACAAATTTTATCTACGAAAACACTAGTTGTTTGCTCAGTACCATCAGGTTGTTTGGTGAGTGCCCCATACTCACCTAGTTTTTGAGAATTCTAAGCTTATGACATTGAAGATCTTGTCTCTGTTTGGACTGTTGTAATATTCTGTCCATTCTCTCATCAGCATTTTATAATCTTCCTGTCTAGCTACATCTATAACATCAATCTCACGCATTGAACCTGAAAGGAATTGGCTTAGGTTGTTAGGACAGAGAGAAGCTTTTCCAATTTTAGGGTGAAGTCTACAGGGACTTAGGCTTTCTGTATGAAACATATAGGAAACTATATGGGTGTTCAGTTGAATACTTGTAATACTGGTACTTTGTCAGAATAAAATTCCAAGTAATAAAAACAGTATAAGTTTGTTAAACATAATCTTGATCTAAAAATTTTAGCATCCTTACAGCCTTGTTGTCAATAGCATTATAATTATGGCAGTAAAATACAATGTTAAGTTTTCATGACAAAATCCATGTACAAAAACAGGAATATCTCCATCAAATGTAAACTTCACATCAAGATTTTGTCATCAGCATGAGGCTGTTGTCATAAGCAATATAAGTTGAAAGATTGATAAAGAAATATTTAGAAATGGCAAAGTTATAGCCAATGTAACGATTTCGTAAAAGCCCAATGTTTTTAGGGTTATTTCTGACAAATAGATGACCAGTGTAGATCCAGATTAGACAGCACATAAATGCTGGCTGATCTATATCTGAACTGGTCCCACATGGTAGAACATGAATATATGGAATAGAGGAAATAACACAATTCCAACTACTAAATGAATCTTCATAGTCTGTCTTAACAACTTTTGAATGTCTAGATCAACATATGGGTACTGTTCTTAATCTGTGAAAAGCAAAACACAGATGCATGGCAGTATGGGAACACCCCGACAGTATCAACCTACCTACATAGTCCTCAACATCTTGTATTGTGAAACTTGGTGGTGGAACAATGAGACCCAAGCCTTCCTTGCTCTCAAACAATATAGGTATATCAAATCCATGTTTGTCAAAGTATGACTTGCTCACCATCTGCCCTGATAAACGCAACAGCGGAATTTCATCTGCCCTGAAAACAGTAAGTAAATGTTTAATCTCCTTATGTTGTTTTTATATAATAAAACAAACTGAAATGGTACATTTATACAGAAAACACTATTAGAATATTTGAGAGTAAACTTTACAGGTTGCTTTTCTTTGAAAAGTTTCAAGTAAAACTTGTTAGCCTTTTACTCCATACTTACAGGTCTTATCGCATGTGCAAACAGTGTAGATTCAGAACATTCAGGATATCCATGCCATCTGATAAGGATCTATACTGTGTTCGCTTTTAGATTCAAACGGTTATTGCTGACCAATAGCAACCAGAGTAGATCCAGATCAGATTGAACAAATGCCAGCTGATCTTGATCTACACTGGTTGCAAACGTTATAAAACCAATACATATGGAGTAGATGGTTAAGAGACTAGATGAGTTGAAGTGTCCTTAAAATGTACCTTACACTGATACACAAGGGCCCAAAGGTAATTGGTTAAGACCCATCTTCAATTTGTGATGTTGAAATGCTAGATAGCTATAACTTACAATGGAAATGTTCTTCCCTTTAACTCCTTGATAAAGACAACAGTCCCTGTTTGAACAGCCTGAAATAAAGTAAACAAACACTACTGAACAGTAAACAGTATTAATTTTAACAACATGTATAATAAGACATCTTTTAAGGTGTATTTCTTTTGAATGGCAGCTTGCAAAATTCTTGTAAAGTTAAAAAGATCTGAGTCATCTAGAAGTGATCTCCCTTTTACCTACACTCACTTGGATTTTTAACCCTTATTATAGGTTTATTCTTAATTAGAAACACATTTCGCCCACTTTCTATCTTAAACACCCACTTTTCCCACCTCGAAATATCTCTTTACTCAACATTGCTGAAACTGGTATTGCTATTTGTTTTATTTTTATAAATTTAATCAGTATTGTATTTTAATATATGAAAAGCTTTAGAAATGTAACACTTAAATAAAAACTCAGACAGCTCTACTGGAGCTATTAGTATTAGGCCTGTTTTGGCAATGGGAAGTACAGCTGTAAGGGGAAGTAACTGCTGCAGGAGTGTAAATATCTTAATATTTCACTCAATGCTTACCTTAGCTGCACCACTGTCAGAATAGTCATGTCTATGCCAATTACGTCTCTGTTTCACTGAAATAGGAAGTTTTTTTTCATCAGCAAGTTATATTATACAGTAAGTCAATTTGTCTAAATTCAGTAATAAGAAATTTACATTAAACAAATGCAGTGATTCTCAAGTTACAAGTGTACTGTTTTACTTGAATTATAAATATGGTCTTCAAAGTATCATTATTAGTCAATCTTGAGTCAATATCCTTGTTCTATAACTTACTCAAGCACAAAAGAAACCACTCATATCTGTTATCTACTTGCTGATTGTACTGGATACTAACTGTATTAAGGACATATATTTCTTCTAACAGCTAATGTTCGAAACAGTTGATTGTGTGTGCAATAAACCATAAAATCATTATTTTCTGATTCAGGAATGGATTTAATAAATACACCACATAAAAGCCGAGGCATGATTCTACTTATTTTTAGATTAGGCATTCCTTTACTGTTTGAGTATATTATATATTGCCACAAAGTTAATACTAAGTTTTATTTAAAAAAAATGTTATTAAGGAGGCATCACTAATAAAATTGCATAAAACTTACAAACTGTATATCAATATACATTATGTGACAATTTCCAAACTGGACATAAGTAAAAGCTATGACAGAACTTACAGACTAATGGACCATGTGCCAACTGACAATTAGGACAATGGTAGATTTCTATGTCTGGAGCCTGATGTTCTAATATGCCAACACAACTGAAACAAAAAAGTAAAATATTAATTAGATCTCAGGAATGCTTTAAAATTTGAAGAAAAAGCAAAGAAAATAAATGCACAGCATACCGCTATGCTCTCGCAATATCGAGTATGTAGTTTCATTCCATAAATGTGTGTATTGTTTAATTACCGTCATCGGCTAAATATAAGCCGCACTGATATATAAGCCGCACCCCCCAAAACCCCGATGGAAATGGGTGAAAAAAGCCTAACTCTATGTATAAGCCACAGCCTCTTTTTCAGACTGGTCGCCATTTTGAATCACCGGTTCCCGTGTGCCTCAGCGTAGGCAACAATAGGCAACTATACTTTTTCAATGTAGTACATACCTGTTTGACCCATGACAATAATTATGTTTGACAATTTGAAGGTATTGACATTTTAAATGACTAGTAATATTCGAGATAACAGAAATGACATATGACCAAAATGTGCTAGTTTTTAAATAAAATTCGAGTCGACCGTGTCATCTCAATATCTTGTCAAACATTCCAAAAAAATCTCAAACATGGCATCATGCTTTCAGTTTTCACACCTTAGTCAAGTGACATACCCTCTATCTCTATGGCAGGTGAGACCAAGCTGCCAATTAAGGGTGACACTGATTTTACCAAGGGAATCTTAAACATGTCATCTGGCTTTCAGAGTTTTTCACACATTACGGTCACTGTGATTTTACCGATACACGTTTTTCTTAAAGTATTTAATCCGATATAACTTTAATTAAATAAAACGCAATCGACTTGTGGACCCCACTTTTTCCATAAAATGATAGTAAAACACTGGTAAACTAGTCTGCATGATTTAAATAAGTTAAAATAATTACCTTGATGGTGATGTCGGTTCTTACGAAATTCGCATTTTATTTCTATTTATCTTTAATTATTACATTTATAATCCGCATTACTTGAGAAACAGACGTTAACTTATAAAAACAGCATGTATCCCTTACAAAAAACATGACCATGCTGTGTATTTCGTATGGAGGCAAGTTGCAAACTGATGATTATTTTTATTGTAATTACTGGTACTCAAAATAAAAAAGAAGAGTAAAAGATTTCAATAATTGTATTGTTTAGTACATTCTTTTACCTATCAAATAATATTTTTGATAAAATTATGTGAACGTGACAAATATCTCGTTCAGCGTCCGTGTACCAGTGCGCTTGAAACATTCGCCGCGAAAAAATTCAGTATTTTGAAGGCCTGGAAAAATGTCTTGGGAACCTAAACCTATGTATAAGCCGTATCCCCCAACTTTTTTTGCCGAATCCTGGAAAAAAGTGCGGCTTTTATTCAAACGAAGACGGTAATTTTTTAAAATATTAACTTAAAATGAAACAAGTGCAGCCATTGAAACTAAATAAAAACTGGCAAACTATTGCAATGTAGGCTCTAAAACTAAAAAAACTAGAAATGTGTCCATAGGACACGGATGCCCCCGCTACGCATGTTTGTCATGGTGAACATTTATACCAAGTTATTTTAAAATCCAATAAGTAATAACAAACTCACAGCCCAGACAAGAAAATTCTGGTTTTAGTAAATGTGACCTTGACCTTGGACCTACAGGCATGGGAATTGTAATCAACACAACGCCTTGTCATAGTGAACATTTGTGCCAAATTGTTTTGAAATCGTTCTGTTAATAACGAAGTTATAGCCAGATCAAGAAATTTCTACTTTTTGTAACAGTGACCTTGACCTTGGACCTACAGGCACGGGTATTGTACACAACACATCATCTTGATATAATAAACATTTATACCAAGTTATTTTAAAATCCAATAAGACATAATAAAAACAGAGCAGACAAGAGTTTTATAAGAAAATTATATTTTTAGTAACAGTGACCTTGACCTCTGACCTTTAGGCATGGGTGTTGTACCGGACACATCGCCTTATCATGGTGAACATTTGTGCCAAGTAATTTTGAAATCCCTCCATTCATAAGGAAGTTACAGCCTGGACAAGAAAATTCTATTTTAAGTAACAGTGACCTTGACCTTGGACCTACAGGCATGGGTATTGTACGCGACACACTGTCTTGATATGGTGAATATTTATACCAAGTTATTTTAAAATCCATTAAAAATAACAAAGTTACAGAGCGGACAAGATTTTTCCAGCACAATTCTATTTTTAGTAACAGTGACCTTGACCTTGGACCTACAGGCATGGGTATAGTACGCGACACACCGCCTTGTCATGGTGAACATTTGTGCCAAGTTATTTTGAAATCCCTCCATTCATAAGAAAGTTACAGCCTGGACAAGAAAATTCTATTTTTAGTAACAGTGACCTTGACCTTGTACCTACAGGCATGGGTATTGTACGCGACACACCGTCTTGATATGGTGAATATTGATACCAAGTTATTATAAAATCCATTAAGAAATAACAAAGTTACAGAGCGGACAAGATTTTTCCAACAAAATTCTATTTTTAGTAACAGTGACCTTGACCTTGGACCTAGAGGCATGGGTGTTGTACGCGACACACCGCCTTGTCATGGTGAACATTTGTGCCAAGTTATTTTGAAATCCCTCTTTTCATAAGGAAGTTACAGCCCGGACAATAAAATTCTATTTTTAGTAACAGTGACCTTGACCTTGGACCTACGGGCATGGGTTTTGTACGTGACACACCGTCTTGATATGGTGAACATTGATACCAAGTTATTTTAAAATCAATTAAGAAATAACAAAGTTACAGAGCGGACAAGATTTTTCCAACAAAATTCTATTTTTAGTAACAGTGACCTTGACCTTGGACCTAGAGGCATGGGTGTTGTACGCGACACACCGCCTTGTCATGGTGAACATTTGTGCCAAGTTATTTTGAAATCCCTCTTTTCATAAGGAAGTTACAGCCCGGACAAGAAAATTCTATTTTTAGTAACAGTGACCTTGACCTTGGACCTACGGGCATGGGTTTTGTACGCGACACACCGTCTTGATATGGTGAACATTCATACCAAGTTATTTTAAAATCCAATAAGAAATAACAAAGTTACAGAGCGGACACGATCTTCGAACATACACACACACTGACACACTGACACACCCACACACAGCCAGGGTGAACACTATATGCCCTTCCGCCATTACATGGCGGGGGCATAAAAACCTACTACAGGCAACAGTAACATAAAATATATTACGAAGGATGAAACAAACAATGCAACCCAAATTGGTTGAGTGTTTGTAAGTGACTTAATTGTAAGTCTTTAATCCTGCAGAAAAAAGCCCTCTAAAAATCTTGAATATCCTCTGTGGAAAAAGTTCAAGGCTTAGGGGTAAAGTACTCTTTATTTAAAAAAAATAAGGGGATAAATAGCCTTTAGCATTAAAAATTATCTGCAGCTCTCACATTAAAATCAACTGAACAGATCCTGCAGACGACATGATAAAACCCAGTATTACCAAAGCAGTATATGGACAGCAATGTCTCAAAATTTTTGGCACGCCAGGTATTGTCCGATGTTTGGCAAATATGATAGAAATTTCAAAATTAGTAAAAAAATCAGTCATGAATAGTGGCAAATAAATTGTTACAAAAATTACCTACATGTATAACTTTTCACAGTTTAGTTTAACCTGTCAATTATTGACTACTACCTTGACTATAATGACTACAAGTTATGTGAATAGTCTGCAGCATAGATGAAACAGGATGTGGTTGATCTCATTTTTAACACAGGCAAGTTTATTTTATTTGCAAATGAACTCTGGCTAGTTAAAGGCTGTTTAATATCATATTTAACAGCAAGTAGATTGTCAAGAAGAAAATGTTGTTTTCCATAGATGGTGGGTCTGGTGAGTTTAGATTTTCTATCGAACAACAATATATTGGACACGTGCCTGTCACGAAGTCTGATCTCATGAGATTTGACAGATTTTTTAGAAGGTATGCTCCCTGACCTAGTTATCGATGGTCTTATATTCTAATCAAGAGAATGCAATGAAACAAACTGATTTCCCTTCTTACCTGGTCTCAATCTTTACTTTGACATTTAAAACACATGCTTTACAGAGGAAATTGCTTAAATACAACTTTATTTCCTTGTATTTTACTCAGATCAGCCATGTGTACATCATTAAGTTCAAGGTCATTATATACCAGTTATCGGTGCATATATACAGTACACGCAGCGCGGATTTATTTTTTTCCACTGATCCCCGCCATTTTTTTCATCGCGGACTGAGTAATTTTCGTCACCCGCAATACGCGGACTTCCACTCGTCACCGTGATCGTGTAAATTCAACACGGTGATAAGCGGATGCCTCTAGGCAATCATTAACTGCCGCGATGTCGCGGAGGATCCGCCGAGGTAAATCGCGCGAACATGGTTGCATTTTTACGAACGACAAAGTAAAATAATTATTATTTACTGAATGCTACCATATTCCAGCATTTAAAATATATCCTAATCTTTAATTTATCGCTTTTATCGGATTTCAGTAATTATTGCATCACACAAGCTAAAAATGACACGCGCACACTACCAGGTAGATCAAACGTTTTTATAGTAAAGCCGAATAAACACGGATGGTTGTTTCGAGCCGGCATTGTCTTTTGAAGTCAAACGTTTTAGATCAAACGTTTTTATAGCAAAGCCCAAATAAACACGGATGGATGTTTCGAGCCAACGACGTCTTTTGAAGTCGCGTTTGATGTTCGGTGGTATCGATTTTTTTGCCTCCATACCAAATACACAGCATGGTCATGTTTTTTGTAAAGGATACATGCGGTTTTTATAAGTTAACGGCTGTTTTTCAAATTATGCGGTTTATAAATGTAATAATTAAAGATAAATGGAA
This sequence comes from Corbicula japonica, assembly GCA_038501625.1. Classification (NCBI taxonomy): domain Eukaryota; kingdom Metazoa; phylum Mollusca; class Bivalvia; order Venerida; family Cyrenidae; genus Corbicula; species Corbicula japonica. Next base: position 254,386 of record JAZAYU010000172.1, read on the forward strand.
TAAAATGCGGATTTCGTAAGAACCGACATCACCACCAAGGTAATTATTTTAACTTATTTAAATCATGCAAACTGGCTTTTACCAGTGTTTTACATTTAATGGAAAAAGTGGGGTCCACAAGTCGATTGCGTTTTATTTAATTACATGTTATATCAGATTGAGTACTTCAAGAAAAACGTGTATCGGTAAAATCACAGCGACTGTAATGTGTGAAAAACTCTGAAAGCCAGATGACATGTTTAAGATTCCCTTGGTTAAATCAGTGTCACCCTTAATTGGCAGCTTGGTCTCACCTGCCAAAGAGGGTATGTCACTTGACTAAGGTGTGAAAACTGAAAGCATGATGCCATGTTTGAGATTCTTATGGAATGTTTGACAAGATATTGAGATGACACGGTCGACTCAAATTTTATTTAAAACTCGCACATTTTGGTCAAAAGTCATTCCGCGTAATTTCATGTAAATAAGAAATTTAAATAAATCGGTGCATGAATGTGCGTCCGCGTTGGTTCGCGGAACGTCACTGGGAATGCCCCGCGATGTCGCGCTGATAAATTTTTATTACCCCCTGCAAAACTGTGTCCGCGCCGATACGCGGACAAATTGATAATCCTGGTGGAATCGCGATGACCTCCAAGAGCTTGGCCGCGGTGATTTTCCCCCCAAATGAAATTTCATCCGCGGTGGTAGCTCGAAATCTGTTGAATCCGCGCTGCGTGTACTGTAAATATCACCTCAGTCAGATAATAAATAATTGGGATAATTGATCGAGGTGTTTTTATCTAATCACCAGGTATCTGTGAACATTGCAGCAGACACAAACACAGATTTACAGGTTTGTAAAGGAATTGGAGCTGAGTTATTTAAAGGGAACAATTTTACATAATTAGATGCAAATATGTTAACTTACCGTAAAAAACTCAAGGTTTGCAGATTTTACGTATTTGACAGATGGCGGAATAATTTGACAGGAGGTAATGTAAACATCCGGTATGCAAATTAGATAATGTCAGAGATATTCGGCGATCACAGATTGCACCGAATACAAGTATACACCGATAACTAGGCCAGGGAGCATATTAGGGCATATCCGGTGGGGTGCATGACGATTGGGCCCTATGATAATCTATTCACCAAATGTGTGTGTGTTCCTCCAAAAATAATGGTTAAAGTAAAGATTTGGAAATCTGCCAAAAATACCATGTTTGGGAGTTCGGCAGTATTTATAGATAGATTGATAGATATATCACAAACCATTTTCATTATTTTTAACCATACTGGGATCATTCATATTACCGGACAAAAATTGATAACTTTTCTTTCTAACTTTTGTATTTTGCATCATAATCGGAAAAAACTTGCACGGAGTAATCGTCCATTCTTCTTTTACATAAACGTGATTATTTGATACTGAAAGCACTGTTTTATTTTATGAAAAGAGGCTCCAAAGGATGGCAGTATGGCAGCAGATAAAATTGTAATGGAAGCTCAATTTACCGGACAAAGCGTTTCACAGTCAAGTTTTCATTTTAAATTTTGATTATTTTCCATAAACATTCACTAAGCGACCGTTTCCCATTAAGCATCATCATTTACATCTGGAAAACCCCTCACTGTTTCTATAAATTATTAGAAGTTCGCAAGCTATAGTGAGGTCCTAAATGGGTGAAAATTTAGGTAGTAATATATAATAAGATAACACATAAAATGATTACGTCATCAATTCATGATAGTCTGTCCGTCTGCTGCTTTTTATTTCCTATATACTTGCACATCAAATCATTCTACGTACTTGTTTTGTAATTTGTTGAGACATCTTCAAACACCTTTTGGGCATCTCTAGATTGGCGCATGTGCAGTTACGATAAATCCCCCGTGTGACGTAATCATGAACTTTCATTGTAAACAAAAGGGCATGTAGTAAAAACATCATTTTTTATACTTGAAATTTAACCGACTGCGACGTTGTTGTTATTTGCATGGAAGCAAAAGGTGTCTACATGATTCTTGGGTAATTTTTCCTGAATTCGATCATAACTTGAGTGTATATTCGACTGATATAAATTTTGTCCGGTAATTGATTGTCCGGTAAATACGTAGGATCCCAGTAATCAAATTTATCAAATGGCGGGTCTCATGTCAAAACAAGATACTGAGCATTAAATATAGCAACAGCAACTGATCAAAATGTGTAAAAATATAAAACATGACCGGAAACACATTCCTTCTTAGCCTTACAAATGCAATGTTAACGAACAAAGACTTCGGTTAGCAGTTTGTTTTTCAAAATTGGGCTGACCTACTTCACATTTTCGCAATTTTGAACTCTTAAATCGAATGATTTTCCTATATAAAGATCTAACCTGCCGTGAAACCAATCCTTGCACACTTCGCATTCAATCATAAATTCATTTTCATTGTATGGTTGCCTGCAAATGCAATAAAGTGTATCGTGATCCTCTTCGTCGGACGCCATATTGACACTTTTGACAGGGGAAGTAATTAATTACGCATGCGCAGTTAACAGACGCTTGCTTACAACTAAATAAGTTTATCACAATTACGTAAAATCCTCCAGAAGGGAAGTCAGTTATAAAATTTATAAATAAAATACACTCTTTTTCGAATTTTCGAACTCTTGTTCTTTGTCAAGATTAATACAGAAATTATTGCTTAAGTGACATCCATGTTGAAATTGTATTGTTGTTTGATGTATCCCAGGACGACGTCGCATCATTTCCTGGACGTCTCATTTCCTTCGAGACGCGACGTCGTTTCCCGGAAAAAATCAACAACAATACTCACATACTATTATGAAAAAAGAGCTCAATACATATACATAAAACCTTGCATAAATACACTCTCACACATATTTACAACATTCGAAAATTATAATAATAATAATAATAATAATAATAATAATAATAATAATAATAATAATAATTAAAGAAGAAGTCCATCTTAAATCTTATGATATGATGCACCATTAATTGTTCAATCGGATGAATTTATAAGTTAAAGTCACTGTTGAAAGTTTATGTTAAAGGCTGATGAAATCCTAGGGGTTAACTGGAATGACTGTCTGTGGTCCTGGCTCTGGGTTTACTGTACTTTTGTATTGAATTCTCATTGTCTGTGTGGGGTGGTGAATTTCATTCTGTTACTACATGAATCTTCATCTTTGATATGGAGCACCATCGGAAATAAAATTAAACAAAAAATTTTTTTTTTAAATAAATAAAATTAATTAGTCTGGATTAATAATAACAGTTAATAATAATAATAATAATAATAATAATAATAATAATAATAATAACAATAATAACAATCATCACCAGTATCATTATTATTACCATTATCATATTTTGTAAAACAAATAATAATAACAATAACAAAAACAATAATAATAACAATCAATATTACCAACATCATCATCCCATCATCACTTTTATCACAATAATAAAACAATAATAATAATAATCATAATAATGTTTAAAAAGAAAAATGCATGAGTGCTCAAACAATCATCATCACAATCATCATCATCATCTACATAACTACCCACATCATAATCACTGTCATCATCACTATCGTCATAAATGTCACGAGCATCCTCATCATTAGCATTGTAATATTAATTAATAATTAGAACCATAACCAGTAATTATAAAACTTCATCATCATCATCATCATCATCATCACCATCATTATCATCCTATATCCATTCATAATAATATTGAGGGCTAATAACTTTAAAGCTAAAAGGGATAGAGACCTAATAGGTTAAGACTATCCTTACTAATGAAAAAACTAAATATTTAATTTAACGTTACATCCCTGGGGCACTTTCGTTCCTAATTTCTTGATCCACTGTTCCTCAACCAGTTGTCTGTAAATGCGACTGTCTCGGAATATCTTCTCCACCACCACTACCTTCACATCCTGCATCACATGTCCTTGGAAGTGCCTCATGATCGGTTTATCTACCTGCTGTCGTACGTCACGGAGATGTTCCTCAAATCTTTCTTTAAGGGACCGCTCTGTCTCGCCAACGTAGACTGTTGCATCACATCGGGAACACAAAAGGGCATACACTAGATTCCGATCTGTACATTTTGTACGCATGACAGGCTTGTAACTTTTATCTTTCGCTGTGGTCCATATCACACCAGCATGGAGAGATACACACGTCATGCAAGTACATGTGTTCTTCGTTTGTTTGAGGACTTTATTTGTCTTCCCATGAACAAGCACATCACAGAGGTTCTTGTCTCGTCTGTATGCAACTATAGGCGGGGACTTGAAGACTTCTGTCATTCTCTCTGACCTGTGGAGCACATTCATGTGTTTCCTCAACACCGCATGTACATCAGGAAGGTGTCTGGAGAAGGTAAGGACTAAAGGTACTCTATCTATACCTTTCTTCGTCGTCTGCTTCTGTAGAAGGTCTTTTCGTTTCAGTGCATCTACTTTCAGCAGTTGTCTCTCCACAGCCTTTCCACTGTAACCTCTCCTCCGTAATTGATGCTTAAGTTCTTGTCTGTGCTTTCGGTAATCTTCATCCTTTTCGCAGATCCTCCTGAGTCTCAGGCCTAACCCATATGCTAGTCCTGACTTGGTGCTAGGTGGATGGCAGGAGCTCTTATGTAGGTAAAGTTGCTTGTCACTTGGTTTCTGATATAGGCTTGTGAAAATCCTACCATTTTCGAGCTTCACCCATGTATCCAGAAACTCTATTTTTTCTGTGCTATATCGGAGTTCAATCTGAATGTCTTCGTGAATGTTGTTAGCATGTGCAGTAAAGGCCTTTAATGAATCCAGGCTATGTGTCCATACCCCGAAACCATCATCAATGAAACGTTTGTAGAACATGGGCTTTTGGTCAAACTCAAGCAACCTCTCATCCCATACCCGCATATAGCTACAAGCAAAATTTTTGCCCAGTCTAGATCCTATTGCAACGCCCTTAGTTTGCAAGTAGTGTTTGTCCCCAAAATTAAAATTGTTGTTTTCAAGCACAATCTCGATCATCTTTATGACATCTTCTGTTCGTACTAAAGGATTTGTTCTTGTTTTAAGGCCTATTTTACATGCCTCAATGCCTTCTCGTTTTGGGACAGATGGGTATAATTTACACACATCGAAACAAAACAGTATTGCACCCTTCGGAATAGGCAATTCTATGTCTTGAAGTTTATTGATGAAATCAGTTGTGTCTCTGATATAACTAGGAGAAGTTATCACATACTCGTTAAGTTCATATTCTGCTAGCTCCGCCATACGTTCTGTTGGTGTATTCATTCCGTTGACGATTGTTCTCATAGGTGCATTATTCTTATGTATCTTGGGATTCCCTTTTAGAGCACCAGCCTTCGGGTATCGGGGTATAAGATATTGCTTCATATCTTTCGAAATTGTGTCATTTTTGTACATCTGATTTACCAACTTTTTAACTTGTTTCATAGAAGCACTGGTGAGGTCATCTTTCGTTTCTGTATATGAGTTGCTTTCTCTCATTTCAGTCTCTAAACTGTCAATATATGTATGTTTGTCCAGTACTACTATGCCGGAACCTTTGTCAGCTGGGCGAATAACTATTTGATCATTACAAAGTAGAGATTTAAAAGCTTCTTGTTCACTGTCAGAAATATTTAATTTTGAGACTTTTCTGAGGTTGTTGATAACATCATTTTTAACTAATTCAATATATAAATCAAGCCACATATCTCGCCCTTTACCTGGTGTGAAGTTGCTTTTTTTACGTTCTTTAAACTTATCCATTGGATCCTGCTGAGAGGACTCTGAAGTATCATCATTTGCCTCATTATAGAAATATTCTTTCAATCTCATCCGGCGCTCCCATTCTGCAAGGTCAGCCAAAATCTTTATCTTGTCAACCTTTTTGTTGTCAGGTATGAATTTCAAACCTTTAGATAGAAGTGATATTTGAGCCTCAGTCAAAGGGTGATGTGACAGGTTCGTGACTACTGATTCTCTATATTGGTTTGACGCATTAGCCTCTGTCTTCTGTTTATTGGCATCCGCATGTTTTATTATTTTACTCTTTGGGTGCCTGGTGTTAAGCTTTGGAATGGGCTTTTGAATGTCTATTAATTCATCAACTGAATCAGTTATGGATATCTCTTTATTTGTTTGTTTAACGGAAATCTCTGCAGAATTACTCCTATCAAACCAATCAGTATGATCATAAGAAATACTTCTCACTTGATTCTTAACAGTATCATTATATCTTACTGCTTGCCTTTCTTTGAGAATATTAAAATGGTTATTTTTCAAAATAAGATGTAATGAGTGGTGATAAGGTAAAGAACAGCCTTTATTCACTACTTCATCATTACTAAATGTATGTATGATCCATTTTGTATTTGTTTCTAGTTTTGTAGTTACTTTAATGTTTATTTTATACAAAGCCGATGCTGCATATAATTCAGCCTCAGTTGCCCATGATTCAGTCCTACCGTCCATATACATTTGTTGTTGCACGTGTAATTCATACTGACCATCAACAAAACATTGCAAACGTGATTTGTTGTCGAGCATGTATTCAACTATTTCATTTCTCACTAAATCATGATTGTTTTCAGAGCCAAACAGATGTAAACTTAAGCATCTATAAAAACAGTTGCCATCTGATTTCACTGGAATTTCCTGAAAGTCAACCTTATATTGAGATAAAATCTTACCCCACTTCTTGTCTTTAACTTCCTGAATCCTAGACTGTTCTTTCCTTTCATACATATCTGTGTAGTCTTTATCACACTGATCAACTTTAAACTCCAGTTCATTGATGACTTCTGATAGTGATGAAACTTTTTTATCACACCCTTCTTTCACTAACTGCATCAGTTTTATGGATGCGTCATCCTTAATAGATCTGCATTTTTCAATAATGTCTTGATCTATCTCTACCTCCGCCGTCCAGTTAAGCCTAAATCCATCCGGAATTTTATAATTATTCACACATTTTTCAAGAAAAACACTATGAGAGTTGTATCTTGCTCTTTTTTCCTTTGATCGCCTCAGTTGTAGAAATATTTCTGTATCCATCTCCAGGAGTGTTAATGATATCACAATTACGTAAAATCCTCCAGAAGGGAAGTCAGTTATAAAATTTATAAATAAAATACACTCTTTTTCGAATTTTCGAACTCTTGTTCTTTGTCAAGATTAATACAGAAATTATTGCTTAAGTGACATCCATGTTGAAATTGTATTGTTGTTTGATGTATCCCAGGACGACGTCGCATCATTTCCTGGACGTCTCATTTCCTTCGAGACGCGACGTCGTTTCCCGGAAAAAATCAACAACAATACTCACATACTATTATGAAAAAAGAGCTCAATACATATACATAAAACCTTGCATAAATACACTCTCACACATATTTACAACATTCGAAAATTATAATAATAATAATAATAATAATAATAATAATAATAATAATAATAATAATAATAATTAAAGAAGAAGTCCATCTTAAATCTTATGATATGATGCACCATTAATTGTTCAATCGGATGAATTTATAAGTTAAAGTCACTGTTGAAAGTTTATGTTAAAGGCTGATGAAATCCTAGGGGTTAACTGGAATGACTGTCTGTGGTCCTGGCTCTGGGTTTACTGTACTTTTGTATTGAATTCTCATTGTCTGTGTGGGGTGGTGAATTTCATTCTGTTACTACATGAATCTTCATCTTTGATATGGAGCACCATCGGAAATAAAATTAAACAAAAATTATTTTTTTTTTAAATAAATAAAATTAATTAGTCTGGATTAATAATAACAGTTAATAATAATAATAATAATAATAATAATAATAATAATAATAATAATAATAATAATAATAATAACAATAATAACAATCATCACCAGTATCATTATTATTACCATTATCATATTTTGTAAAACAAATAATAATAACAATAACAAAAACAATAATAATAACAATCAATATTACCAACATCATCATCCCATCATCACTTTTATCACAATAATAAAATAATAATAATAATAATCATAATAATGTTTAAAAAGAAAAATGCATGAGTGCTCAAACAATCATCATCACAATCATCATCATCATCTACATAACTACCCACATCATAATCACTGTCATCATCACTATCGTCATAAATGTCACGAGCATCCTCATCATTAGCATTGTAATATTAATTAATAATTAGAACCATAACCAGTAATTATAAAACTTCATCATCATCATCATCATCACCATCATTATCATCCTATATCCATTCATAATAATATTGAGGGCTAATAACTTTAAAGCTAAAAGGGATAGAGACCTAATAGGTTAAGACTATCCTTACTAATGAAAAAACTAAATATTTAATTTAACGTTACATCCCTGGGGCACTTTCGTTCCTAATTTCTTGATCCACTGTTCCTCAACCAGTTGTCTGTAAATGCGACTGTCTCGGAATATCTTCTCCACCACCACTACCTTCACATCCTGCATCACATGTCCTTGGAAGTGCCTCATGATCGGTTTATCTACCTGCTGTCGTACGTCACGGAGATGTTCCTCAAATCTTTCTTTCAGGGACCGCTCTGTCTCGCCAACGTAGACTGTTGCATCACATCGGGAACACAAAAGGGCATACACTAGATTCCGATCTGTACATTTTGTACGCATGACAGGCTTGTAACTTTTATCTTTCGCTGTGGTCCATATCACACCAGCATGGAGAGATACACACGTCATGCAAGTACATGTGTTCTTCGTTTGTTTGAGGACTTTATTTGTCTTCCCGTGAACAAGCACATCACAGAGGTTCTTGTCTCGTCTGTATGCAACTATAGGCGGGGACTTGAAGACTTCTGTCATTCTCTCTGACCTGTGGAGCACATTCATGTGTTTCCTCAACACCGCATGTACATCAGGAAGGTGTCTGGAGAAGGTAAGGACTAAAGGTACTCTATCTATACCTTTCTTCGTCGTCTGCTTCTGTAGAAGGTCTTTTCGTTTCAGTGCATCTACTTTCAGCAGTTGTCTCTCCACAGCCTTTCCACTGTAACCTCTCCTCCGTAATTGATGCTTAAGTTCTTGTCTGTGCTTTCGGTAATCTTCATCCTTTTCGCAGATCCTCCTGAGTCTCAGGCCTAACCCATATGCTAGTCCTGACTTGGTACTAGGTGGATGGCAGGAGCTCTTATGTAGGTAAAGTTGCTTGTCACTTGGTTTCTGATATAGGCTTGTGAAAATCCTACCATTTTCGAGCTTCACCCATGTATCCAGAAACTCTATTTTTTCTGTGCTATATCGGAGTTCAATCTGAATGTCTTCGTGAATGTTGTTAGCATGTGCAGTAAAGGCCTTTAATGAATCCAGGCTATGTGTCCATACCCCGAAACCATCATCAATGAAACGTTTGTAGAACATGGGCTTGTGGTCCTGGCTCTGGATTTACCCGTATCATGGCCTGATTAATTTTTATTAATTAACAATCATCATTAATAATAATAATAACAATAATAACAATCAGAGCCAGGACCACAAGCCCATGTTCTACAAACGTTTCATTGATGATGATCATGGCCTGATTAATTATTATTATCATGGCCTGATTAATTATTATTATTATTAATGATGATTGTTATTATTGTTATTATTATTATTAATGATGATGATGATACATGTCGCCCAGCTGACAAAGGTTCCGGCATAGTAGTACTGGACAAACATACATATATTGACAGTTTAGAGACTGAAATGAGAGAAAGCAACTCATATACAGATATATTATTTCCGGCATTTGACTGCGCGGATGTATACTCTGATCTGGGTCTACACTGAGTTACACATGCTGTATGTGGCACGTAAAATGTTTACTAGTATAAAGTCCTCAAACAAACGAAGAACACATGTACTTGCATGACGTGTGTATCTCTCCATGCTGGTGTGATATGGACCACAGCGAAAGATAAAAGTTACAAGCCTGTCATGCGTACAAAATGTACAGATCGGAATCTAGTGTATGCCCTTTTGTGTTCCCGATGTGATGCAACAGTCTACGTTGGCGAGACAGAGCGGTCCCTGAAAGAAAGATTTGAGGAACATCTCCGTGACGTACGACAGCAGGTAGATAAACCGATCATGAGGCACTTCCAAGGACATGTGATGCAGGATGTGAAGGTAGTGGTGGTGGAGAAGATATTCCGAGACAGTCGCATTTACAGACAACTGGTTGAGGAACAGTGGATCAAGAAATTAGGAACGAAAGTGCCCCAGGGATGTAACGTTAAATTAAATATTTAGTTTTTTCATTAGTAAGGATAGTCTTAACCTATTAGGTCTCTATCCCTTTTAGCTTTAAAGTTATTAGCCCTCAATATTATTATGAATGGATATAGGATGATAATGATGGTGATGATGATGATGATGATGATGATGAAGTTTTATAATTACTGGTTATGGTTCTAATTATTAATTAATATTACAATGCTAATGATGAGGATGCTCGTGACATTTATGACGATAGTGATGATGACAGTGATTATGATGTGGGTAGTTATGTAGATGATGATGATGATTGTGATGATGATTGTTTGAGCACTCATGCATTTTTCTTTTTAAACATTATTATGATTATTATTATTATTATTTTATTATTGTGATAAAAGTGATGATGGGATGATGATGTTGGTAATATTGATTGTTATTATTATTGTTTTTGTTATTGTTATTATTATTTGTTTTACAAAATATGATAATGGTAATAATAATGATACTGGTGATGATTGTTATTATTGTTATTATTATTATTATTATTATTATTATTATTATTATTATTATTATTATTATTATTATTATTATTAACTGTTATTATTAATCCAGACTAATTAATTTTATTTATTTAAAAAAAAAATTTTGTTTAATTTTATTTCCGATGGTGCTCCATATCAAAGATGAAGATTCATGTAGTAACAGAATGAAATTCACCACCCCACACAGACAATGAGAATTCAATACAAAAGTACAGTAAACCCAGAGCCAGGACCACAGACAGTCATTCCAGTTAACCCCTAGGATTTCATCAGCCTTTAACATAAACTTTCAACAGTGACTTTAACTTATAAATTCATCCGATTGAACAATTAATGGTGCATCATATCATAAGATTTAAGATGGACTTCTTCTTTAATTATTATTATTATTATTATTATTATTATTATTATTATTATTATTATTATTATTATAATTTTCGAATGTTGTAAATATGTGTGAGAGTGTATTTATGCAAGGTTTTATGTATATGTATTGAGCTCTTTTTTCATAATAGTATGTGAGTATTGTTGTTGATTTTTTCCGGGAAACGACGTCGCGTCTCGAAGGAAATGAGACGTCCAGGAAATGATGCGACGTCGTCCTGGGATACATCAAACAACAATACAATTTCAACATGGATGTCACTTAAGCAATAATTTCTGTATTAATCTTGACAAAGAACAAGAGTTCGAAAATTCGAAAAAGAGTGTATTTTATTTATAAATTAAATAAGTTTAGCATCCCAAAAAGCTAGTCGCAAAGAAAAAATTAATCAGGCCATGATACGGGCAAAGTGTATTCGGTGATAATTTTTATCATCTGAGTTTTAGCTATATTTAGATTTTTTAGCGAATTTATTATTGAATTACAATAGTTGACTATATTTCTTAGTTGAAATGTAAACTTGGGGGTCGATATGTCGATACCAGGACATCTCGACCCCTTACTATTTCGACACTACTTATTTCCTGAGACATTTCGACCCCTTGCCATTTTCGACCACTGACTTGAAAGTCCTTCGACACAATTGAACATTTCGACCCCTACTTATTTCCTGAGACATTTCGACCTTTGCCATTTCGACCCCTGATTTGAAGATAAGGATTGAAAGTCATCATCTTAAATAGGGATTGAAAAGTCTTGGTGTTGAAGAATCTACGTTTTCAATTAGGGATTGAAATGTCTTGGGTTGAAATTTCTCCAACACCAAATTTTACCACAAAATGCTTCATAAACTATGTTGTCCAGAAGAGTGGCGCCAGATGTCCGAAGACACAATTTCCCGTTACGCGCCCTAATTTATCAGATAAAAAAGACTTGAAATGTTAACCGCATAAGGCTTGATATTAAGACATAACTACATAATAGTGTTATTTTAACCTAGCATCCCCCGATTTCAAATATGTTCCATCTTCATGTTTATCGTGTTTTTTGCTTTCCAAGCTCAACTCATGTATTATTACCTCAATTAATTGGTGGGTTATTTTTTTGGAGGGGGGGGGGGGGGGGGTGGGGGCGAGGATGTGCGAGGCTGATCGTTTTTTACCCCTTTTTGCTGAAACCGAAATACGTACGATAGTTGCGCATCAATCTTTTTTTAATGTTCGTTGCTTTACAATTTACCTGGTGTATTAATCACGCAATGGGATGCGAGCCAGTCCATTCGATGTCCATACTTGAAATTTAATCTATTCATTGATGATGTTATTGACTGAATAACGAGCAGTTTGAACCGGCATTTGACTGCGCGGATGTATACTCTGATCTGGGTCTACACTGAGTTACACATGCTGTATGTGGCACGTAAAATGTTTACTAGTAATTTATTTCTTTCATATTTTTATGGATCCATTAGCTAAGACGGGGAATCCAATTTACGTTAATTGCTGGTTGCTTAATATTGCTTCTTTATGGGTCTTTATCGTTTTCTTAACGCAGTTTAAAAAACAACAACAAAAAAAAACACGACAATTAAGTATGCGTACAGAAAACTTAAGTGACTGCAACATTTAACGAGTTCCTCTAAAATATAAACACTTTTTACGCCGGTACCAAAAGCAAAAGATTTGTTACAGGAAAAAACCAACAACAGATCGAACTAGAGGGAACTGAAGCACTAGAAGTGAATATTGTAATTACCTTTTCCTTTTGTGTAAATGATGTTGAGAAATTGCATATCAGGAATCGCCAAACTCACTACTACACTGCATCATTCTTATTCTTTTGAGTGGGAAGTCTTTTATTTTGACATCAGAAATAAACTTCATACCAGGTATCACATTTTATTAAATTTCCAATAAATATTCCGATTTTCCACAATTTTCTGATGACTTATCATTAAAAATTGTTTATTAAATTATAATAGCTTAAATTATTCAAATTGAAGGAAAAAATAAAAATTTATTTCGACACTCAAAATTTTTTATGTAACTTAGCGTTTTTAAAATGAAGATACGCGAATAACATTTTATTTGTGCAAAGTTTTATTGAACTGCATTTTTTCGATAGAGAGACTTTATAAACCCTGGTATACTCTCATTTCCTCTTTTCATTTTGACTGCGTGGGGAGACTAGGTTTTCTGGGTGTTGCAATTCCTGAAATGCAGGAAACATCGAGTTATTTAAATACAGACGGTCAGTAATATTTACAGTTATTGAGTGTCATAATGACCTGCATATTTCTAAATCAAGCAGCGGGACTACAATCTTGTATATGTCGATTCGGAACGGAAAAAAATGTCGGTCGATCATACTTTGCATGTAAAAGAAGTAACATAATGCACACATCTGGTTAATTCTACAGACCAAGTGTGGATTAGATTCCAGAAAATATACATAGATGAAAACGGAACTGTGAATGCCACCAACAACCGAACAAAATAAAAATACTGCAGGCTGGTTTTGATTGAGACTGTCCATAAGTAGTAATGGAAATGAATATTGCAGTGCACACTGTCTGGCCACAGGTTGAGCGCTACTCAATATTTACAGAAATATGTATCATGCCCAACAGCATTCGAAGAGTGCAATTGATAACATCACTGATTGAATGCACGGGGAGACTCTTTACGGGCGCCACACGACACAAACAACATGACTGCACGGGGAGACTCTTTACGGGCGCCACACGACACAAACAACATGACTGTGATACTCGTATCTAAACAGCCAAAGGAACTTTGAAAGTCACCACTTTCAAAACAAAAATAAAAGTAACAAACCAGAATGAACTTAATTATGGACACTGCAAGTAAAACTGGACTTGTCAGCTCGATCTCTGTGTTTGTTAATAGTATAATAGTACTATAATATTTAATATTTTTAAGTGTCTTTAAGTTCTGAATTTATATGAATTCATTCTGAATCTCAATGACAAATATCATTTGTTACATCAGAAAATATTTAAAAAATATAAACAGCGATTTCAATAGATGCAGATTCTTGTATTTTGATGTAAGCAAATCTGATTTTTTCCACTTATGATCCCACCTAATTCTGAGCTTGGGGTCATTATGATGCATGATAATTTGGGAAAAGTGGTCAAATTTTGATATAAAAAGTGAAATATTGTGTCTATTGCATTTTAAATATGAAGGAAATATCTTTTTGAGCCTTGCAAATACATGTAAATGATGTTAAAGCGATTTAATAAGTAGTAAAGTTCACTTATTACATATATGACTTGTTACTTTCCGATTATGACCGATTGAAAATTCTCTGCAAGGGTCAGATGACCCCTGGTTTTCAAAAGCTATTGAAACTCTGTATATATGCCTTCTTTTTGCAGTAATTTCTTGTTTTCTGGCGGTTAAACAAGCGAACGCTTTTGATGAAAGAAAATTGCACTAATCAAATCTAAACAAATAAAGATGAATTTCTTTCAAGTTCTTCTAATTTTACCAGTTAATAAAGATAAAACATCGGCACCGTTCAATCAATTGCTCAGCATAAATCCAAATTAATTATGATTAGTTGAAATTGAAACTGACATTATGTTTTCTAGTGTATTGTCTCCTGATTTGTTTTATTTTTATATAAAAATGAAATGTTAAAACAGGTCGATAAATATATTAGAAATGTCTTTATTTTTCCAGTTATTTCTTTTGATGATATTGCCTCTACCTGGCGCTGCAATTCTGACGACACAACCAATTGAGCTAACCGGGACAACCCCCCCCCCCCCGCCCCCCAAAAACAAGTTGATCGGATAGCCCTGATATACGTTATCATTACTACACGACATCGGTAACGGGTTATTTTACTGATAACAGTACTGACTATATGTACGGGGAGACTTTTTACGGCCGCCACACTGCACAAATAGCGCTACTGTAAATTTCAAATGATATTTTCCCTACCTAGGAGCGAAACCGCACCATCACGGCGACAGCGCCTAGCCCTGCAATTCCGACGACACAACCAATTGAGCTAACCGGGACCCCTCAAAAAGGTTGAGCTGAGGATAGAGCTGATATACGTTATCATCACTGCACGACCTCGGTAACGGGTTATTTTACTGATATCAGTACTGACTATATGTATGGGGATACTTTTTAAGCGGCCACACTACACAAATAGCGCTACTGTAAATTTCAAATGATATTACCTCTACCTGGGAGCAAACTCGCACCGTCACGGCGACAGCTTAACTAACTTCTGTTTGCACTCAAGTAGCAATCGAAAATAACACATCATAAGGTTCAATGGATACCGTCATGTGTACACCGTCAGATGGATCAACATTTGAATTATATACTTAAGGACTTTGAAAACGCACCCTTGGGATAAGTGTATATAAACATAGAAGACGCCTTTTATATCAAACATATTATATAGCTGTGTAAAGTACAACTCATTGCCGTCATTTTGATACCAAAATATTTAAAATTGGTTCATTGATAATAAAAATATCGCGTGTTCAAGACAGTTACCCTGAAATCAAAAGTAACACTTTAGCCAATACAAGCGTTCGTTTTCAATGATATGCCTTTAATTGTAATGCAAGCTCTATAGGCGTGAAGTGTTACTTTTGATTTTAGGGTTACTGTCTTTAACTCGCAATATCTTTTGTATAAATAGACCAATCTTAAATATTTTACTATCAAACTGACGGCAATGAATTGTACTTTACAAAGGTATGTGAAACATTTCATTTCAAAGGCCTTTTCCAAGTTAAAATACACTTATCCCAAGGGTGCGTTTTCAAAGTCCTTAAGTATATAACGATGTAGATATTGAGTTTTGCACAATCTGGGGGCTAGACTGCGGGGTAGTAAAATGCATTTCCGCAACTGTCCATGGACACACTTAATTCAAGCCAATTTGCAATAATGTCATACTTGTCGTATGCAATGGCTTTCGAATCCCCTGTTGAATAAAATTATGTGCACAATGAAAAGTCTTATTTGAAATTATTAAATTTAACAATTTGGTAAAAAAAAGAGAATTCAGTGCAATTTGATTAAACATGATAACTTGTGTAAAGTCAGTATTGAATTCATGGGATTATTATCTTCGACATATTTGCAGGTCTTGTTCAAACCACCAATCCTTATTTTTACATGTACTAATGTTAATGTGCATCTTGTACGACCAGTATTATCTCTACTTTTATGGAGTTGTCCTTGGAACGAGGTCAAAGAAGACATATATTCATTTGACTTATCTTTGTCATAAATTTTTCTTATGATCTTTTATGGTACAAGGGACATTTGCTAAGTATCTAGTCTGTATTTTACGTTCAGAGGCAAACAAAGGTACGTAAATAATATTCATGTTCGAAAGTTTTCTGTTTGCTATTACTCAGTAGCATGTATCTTGATATCATAGTAAAATATTCTTAGTTATCGTGACACTCATTTTTCATCATTCAGTTTATAATTATTTCTAGCGTCTCTCAATAGATGTGTAATTGATTTTAACAGTTAAGGTAGGGGATTCTAGTCACCAGTCACAAGCTTTAAAGAAACCAACAGGCTTTTCAACAGAAGTATATAGAATAAAAATGGATATAGTGAAGACAACGTTAAAAATCAGACTAGATTACATGTTACAACCCCAACAATCCCATTATCTGGAATTTATCAGGTTTTAAAGTTTAAACTACCCAGTTTCTATTGTTTTTATATTTGGGACTGCTAGGTGACAACTTCGCGGGTTGAGTGAAAGGGTAGGTTGAGTGCAAACAGCTGAAACTGCCTTTTTATCACACTATTTTATTTTGCAATATTCAGTTAAAACTGTTTTTGCACTCAACCCACAATATGTGATAAATAAGATTAACGAAAAATATCCTTTTCTTTGTAGAATGTTTTATGATTTTGTCACACTGTGTATACTTGCTTCGGCCTCAACAATATTCGGACAGCCAATAGTGAACACCTCGTATGGCAGGGTACAAGGGATAATCAGACACAATACTTTGGGACCAGTTATTCAATTTAAAAGAATTCCGTATGCAACACCACCAGTTGGTAACTACAGGTTCCAGAAGCCAATAGCGCACCCACCTTGGAACGGAATACTCAACGCAACTGAGTATGGGCCATCGTGTATGCAGTTCTTTTTCCAAAACGATATATGGCTTCTAGAAAATAAAGAGATGTCAGAAGATTGTCTCCATCTAAATATCTTCGTTCCAGGTGGTATAGATAAAGTCAATCCGAAGGCGATCATGATTTGGGTTCATGGCGGGGGTTACAGTGCAGGTCAGGGGACGTTATTTGATGGCTCATATCTTGCTTTACAAGGGGACGTAATCGTGGTTACCATTAATTATCGGCTTGGTCTGTTCGGGTTTTTATCAACCGATGATGATATCGCAAAAGGGAACTATGGTCTTTGGGATCAAAAGATGGCTTTTGAGTGGTTGCATGAAAATGCTCTAAATTTTGGCGGCGATAAAAATAGAATAACAATTTTTGGTGAATCCGCAGGAGGATTTAGTGTTGGTTTGCAAAGCATAATTCCAGCAAACAGGGGGTATTTTCAAAAAGTTATATCTCAAAGTGGGGCAGTCTATAGTCGGACAGCCGTGTCTAATGGACTGAGGAACGTTGCCTTTAAAGCAGGGCAATACTTAAACTGTACAACAAGTAACAGTTCTTTTACCCTATTGCAATGTCTTAGAAGCAAGCCTGCCAAAGACTTACTCCAAATACAGAATAACGAAGCCATGTCGACAGGACCTGTTATTGACGGTGAACTCATTGTAGGAAATCCAGTTGATCTCCTTGACGACAGAAGATCTGCTTCGTTCCAGTTTTTCCAAAGTTTAGATATAATGGCAGGCACAAACAATGCAGAAGGAGGGCTAATGTACTGGTCTATCATGAACTACCAGGAAAAATACAACTTTAATATCTCCGAAGGCATACCAAAGGAAGTCCTCTGTCAAGAAGTAGCACCTCTAACATCAAAACGCTATTTCAACAACAACAATTGGGTAACAGATGCAATATGTAAACTATACACTATTGAGGGAGGTAACCTTGCGGAACAAGGACTGAGAATTCTTGACGTTTATGCTGATGTATCGTTCATAATTCCCACCGTACAAACTCTTCTAGCACACGTTGCTCAGCAATCCAATCGAAACACTTATCACTACATCTTTTCACACCAGCCAACGTATCCTTGGATACAAGAACGTCCGCCATGGTTACAAGGTGCCAACCATGCTGGGGAGCTTCCGTTTGTGTTTGGACTTGATGCTATGTATCCGAACACATCAGTTAAAGAAAGGATCGAATTGAAGCTTTCGAACGATATGATGAAGTACTGGACTAATTTTGCCAAAACGGGGTACGTTAAATACAAATATAATATATCTTTAAAGATCTAATTTGATAATAGAGATACGCATAAGTAGTAACTCATTTTAAATTTTGACTGACTGCATTTTGCTACTTGTATAGATATGCGAGCAATCAGTAGCATTTATTATATATAGTAGAATATGTAGTTGTGTTTGAGTAAACTCAACAAAATAGTTCGTAAATATTAATTCTAACGTGAATTTGACAGACACAAGGGTGGTTCGACCTAGAAACTAGTTTGAACGCCCAATGTTTAGTGCATTTTTATCATGTCCGCCCCAGAGAGAAATGGAGGTTGGGTTTCTTTGATTTAAGGTCGTTAAAAGCTGGTTATCTTATTCATTTATTATACTCTCTTGATCTACCTCTTCATTGTGCTATGTATCCAGATATAATACGTTTAAGACATCCTCCTAAAATCAACTTTTATCATTTAATCTAGAAATCCTAACACTGGTTCGAAGGATGATTTACCGTGGTGGCCTCCCTTTGAACAGACACAACGATCTTATATGAATCTCACTATCAATCCAACACCAGGCAACCGTCTTTATGAAGAACGTGTAAAGTTCTGGACGGAAACTGTTCCAGCTTTGCTCAGATTTCAGGGTGTTCATATTCCAGTTGTAATATTTGGCTAATAAACGGCTACTGTAGACTGCTATGGTATGGACTTTTGTATGTAATTATTTAAGAATCTGGTGAGTACAAATATTATTTCATATAAGTATTATATGCACGTGCACCATTCTCCTTAAGAAACAGCATTACTTGAACCTACCTTTTAAAGCTCTGCTAAACGCTACTAGCAAACCTAAAGTAAATGGTTTCTTCACTGCAAATCAATTGACATACAGGGGATCGGATTTACACTACCATCTGATTCCACAACTTATTTTGCTATTTGACTCTTATCCTTATCTCACTATACCACAACTCATCATTGTACGTACGTACATCATCCCACAATAAAGCAAACATTATTCAAACACTTACTGTGCAAACACCAGGTCCGTACAAAACAAACAATTTTCAAAACCAGCATCAGTCGTCAGCACCAAACATATGATATCACAGTGTAGGTAATAAAGCAGTTTACATAATCAACTCTACTACACTTTCAACATAAAAGTTCGCCCGCTTCATCTATTATTTTATCACTTACTATATCCTTTCCACGACCATAACGTATTTAAACGTGACAAAACTTTGACTTCCCAAAACCCGACCCTGTTTTACGGGAAGACGCCCGAAATGTATTTAAACGTATCAAAAAAATCGCTTTTCAAAACCCAACCCTTTTTTTCGTCGGAAACCCATCGATTTATTTTTCATTTTAAAAAAAGTCCTTACTTTGGTGGCTATTTAAAAAAACACGGAATCATCGATCAGTGTTTTAAAACTATTAGTCCTTTGATCGCATCGCATATTTTCTCTCAAATATAATTTAGTAAGAAATTGAATACATTTGACTTAGATAATCTGATAAGAAAATAAGTAATTTTAAAAAGTTCAATTTTAAGAAAAAAATCTAATTACATGTGTTGCTGTTTCTTCATCTTTCATTGTCAAAATAAAAACGTGGCTCCAAAACAGTTATTCATTATTTAAAAAAAATCCTATATCTACCTAGTAATAACTTAAAAATGACATTTTTTTGCAATGGCATAAAAATTAATTACTGTTAATTAGATTAATTAATTTACGGAATTTTACGTTACAGTCTTCCTGCGATAAACCGAATTTTTCACCCATTACGTAAAAGAGCGTTGAAATTCGGGATTTTAACGCACTTTTCTTGATATGCATTTTCCACCTTTTTTTTTACAGAAGAAAGACCGTAACGTGTTTTACAGTTATTTATCGGGTTTCTTACCATGTTGAAAATTCCGAATTTCATTAAATGGTAGAATACCGGTAACGGACAAAAGCGTATATGCTTTATTCAAACATACATTTATCAACGGGCATTAAAAAAAAATTACGCAGATTTTCGTTATGGGTTTAAAAATCGTGAAAAAAGCACACGTTTAAATACGTTTCGGGCGTCCTCCAGTAAAAAAGGGTCGGGTTTTGGGAAGTCGAAATTTTGTCACGTTTAAATTAAATACGTTACGGACGTCCGTCCGGAAAACAGGGTCGGGCGCGGAAAGGATATGGGCTGTTTAAAAATGGCTGGTTTGGGTTTTCCTGTTATAAAAATGTACAACAAACAGATACTTCCATTTTCCTTCTTTGCAGAGGTGTCTCATTATGCCCTTTAAAGATTTGTGAAGTTTCATCAAATAGCACCATCGGTTAAAAATATTCTAAATTAACGGGCAAAAAATGTCAGGAGTGTGACAAAAAAGTGTGACACTTTAAAAATCACATTTGTTCAGACCATCATTTTACAAAAAGCATGAATAAAGACATGTCTCAGTGTTGTTTTAGTAAAAGGTGTATTTATTTGGCATCAACTTACGATAAAAATTAAGCATATTATACTTCAAGTAATTTGTGCTATTAAGTCAAGTGTGGTAGATGAGATTCTTTACATTTTTTCACTTCACTTAGTACCATTTTTTTTGAAATAGCTCAAATGACAATATCTCAGCAAACAGTTGACCGAATTCAAAAATCTTTTCAGTTCTGTACTCGGTTCCAATAAGCAAAAAAATACAGAATAAGAAGTTTGGAATTTTTATGAACTTTAATTTTTCACTATTTTTTTTCACTTTTCAGCCATTTTTTTGAAACAGCCCCAAAACATGTTTAAGCTGGCAACTACATGTCTAACTTCAATTATGATAAAAGAAGGTTCTAATCGCATATACTCCCAACTCAAATAAGCCATTCTTGCCAAACGAAACAAGAATGAGAACACGAAGAAGCAAAGGATATCTAAACATTCACAAAAGAATCTGACTAGCTCCAATAAAGAAAGATATTGCTAACTCATACAAGTCAACAACATCACACTAAGCCATTAGGAGAAAACAATCAGAGCTGCTGTGAAATATTTAATTAGACGATTAATAGATGATTTGCGATATTTCCAGTTCTTTCTAAAGGGTTAAGTGTGCGTTTATTACTGGGAATTTCTTAATGTTACTGCTTATATCCCATCTTAATTAACATCTTTTCCACATTTTATCGTTTTCAACAGAAAATCACATTCAGATATAGAAATCAAATACAGGGTACACAAATTAACAACTTTAATTACCACAGTGGGTCTATTTAATATAAAGCGAGTTTTGTCGTCGGGTGAATATAATGTATTTAGGGGTAGAGCTTAGTAAATAATATCCAGTCCGTTTAAGTCTCGCAATTATATTTAATGTGAAGTAACACATATATGAAAAACACAAAGTTCACATAGAAAATGTAAATCCAAATTATTAAATAATCACATAGTAAGAAACACTAAGTCACGAAGTTATCACAGTAAGCAGTTATCCTAGCTTACAAGAGAATTAAAGTCACTAAGTTGAAGTGTCACTAAGTTGTCTGTTGTATGTGAATGTTGTATGATGATTTCAATGAAATAAAATGCATGTTATATACCCGTCAATATCTTAATTGAACTTATATTTGTAATCAGCAACAAATCTTTTAAATGGCTTGATCAGTTGATATGATAGAGATGCTTTAAGAAATCAAAATTTAAAAATAAATTCTTAAATTTTACTACATAAAATATTCTTAACATCTTTGTTGATTTGTGAACGTTTCGTCTTTGTGCAAAAATAAAATAACTCCTTTTTGTTTTAATGGTACTTATACCATTTTTGCACTAAGTTGACGGTTTATTGATTTTTTTCTGAGGCTGAAACTAAACCTAAATGGCTTTTTATTTTTCGTGTCCTGTGGTTTCAAAAATTTCTCCTTTCAATTATCTAATTGTAAATAGGTTAATTTGATAATTCATGTCTATCATATTTCCAATTTTTACTGGTTCATTAGTTAAACCGGCGACTGATGCAATTAACGGTAATTAGAAATACTTAATACAGCATCTTTATCGTCTTTGGTAATTGCAGATTTACATTCGCTGTTTATTTAAGAAATGAAACATCGTTTCTCGACTAAATGAAGTCTCCGAACTAAGAGTTGTATGACTGTTGACACGTAAGATTGATATAAAAAGAAGCTTTATACATGCAATATTGTGCAAAGTAGGGCATGTTTAGTATCATGTTAAACGCTTATTGTTAGTCTTTGGTTTGAGTGTCAAGGTCACATTTATAGGGTAATGGAGTTTCAGATCGCTCTGTAACATTGACGCTTATTTAGAGACTTTGAAACGATTTGAAAATTTGTCAATACTATATGTTACACACACAAATAACTGAGGTCAATATTTAATCTGATAGTAAGCTTATACTAAATTTCTTTCATTTAAGCTTCAATATTTGAACAATGATTTGAACTGAAGAACACATTTGTCGTCGGCGGTGGTTCCCACTAATTGCATTATTTTAGTTTTCTTCCTTTTGCTGCAATAGCCTTGAAAACGTGTATTCTTATAACGTTTGTTTACCACTCATCTACACCCTGAAGGTTGCTATGGAGATCTTAGACTCGGAATATAAAGGGTTCGTTCAGTTAATTGTTTTCTTGACATTGTCATTTCGCAACTTCTACTCCACGTGGTGTGCTGGTTACCTAACCATTTTTATTAACAGTAGCTTTTAATTACAAAATGTGTGTTTGCGTGAAGTGAATCTGCATGAAGCAATTGAGTTAAATATAGACTTTATGTATCTCAATTCTAAATCACACGCCGTGGACAAACTAAATTTCTAGAAAGCAGTAAGAAAAACACTACATCTCATTCCTTATCCTTCTTTCCTTAAGCATCCTATTACTTCCATGTATGATAAAACTACCATTGTTGAAAAAGAATCCCACCATAGATGGCCTAACTTTGTTCCCTTGTCTTGCATTTTACCATTAAGATTAGTATTATTGTCTGTTAATGCAATCAAAAGCAAAAACACACCAGGTAATAACAATTCGTCGCCTTATTATTACAATGTTCTAACTTACTTTTTTATAGTTTGGAGAAAATCGTCTTCAAAGTTTCAGATTTCTCTAAAACCTTCATATTCCACCGAATTTGCTCAGAAAAACAGCAGCGTGTGTGTTTTGATGAAGTCTATAAATTACATGAGTTTGTGTTTAGTCTTTATCTTTAACTTTTTAAAAATTCTCTACTTTCGGTTTAACCTAACCAGTGTTCTTGGACTAACCAGTACTAACCATTATTTTCTCCGCAAGTAACTCGTCGCCTTATTATTACAATGTTCTAACTTACTTTTTTACAGTTACTTAGAACAGTGTAATCCTTACACGAGTGTGAATAAACCGCAAGATAGAACATTGTGTGATTGGGAATTTTAAAAACTAAAGTGAATCAACCAATTCTGAAACCATATTCAGATAGGTCTTTTTTCCACGATTACAACGGTATAAAAATCTCATTTTTCGAAAAATATCACTTAGAACATTGTAATAATAAGGCGACGACATATTTATGGTGTCAGTACTTGTAATGTAATATAAATTAATTTTCGTCCTTTTTTATTTAGACATTTCGACCAGGCTGGTAGGAGCGATTTAAACATCGAGGCCGACGAACAGATGATTTTGGCTTTAAATCATCAGATTCGAGTACTGAAATACCTCAATCAATAATAACACAGTCATTAATAAGACGCCTATTTTCACGGTGACGAATCAGGACGGTGCCTTGTCGTGCGAATTGCGTTTCGTTTTGCCTTGTTGTCCCTTACAACGGAACCTCGACGTTACTATCTCACGATGTGATCAATTTCGGTACAAAAAAACTCCCATTTACACAATGTAAGTAGAAAAAATCTCAATGTCACGGAACTTCAACGATGTTAATTGTTGCTGTACATGTCATTTCAGGTCAATAAATTTCGTAGTAGTCTTGTAAAATAGAAAACAGATAGTCACTACTTCACAAAATGCATTGGGTCTCGACGAAATTGTCGATTTTAACTGTTAATGTTATAGCTTTTATGATTTGGAGAAGTTAGAATACAATTTGAGCCAGTACTCTGTCAGCAAGTTAGCGAAAATAAGTGGTTGGTGCATTAAACACTGGTTTATTCATTCAGAAAGATCAACGCTTGTTTCTTCTCAGAAACGGCGCCTGATGATGCAGAAGCTGTTTCATTGATTTTCAAACAACGGTGGCCTATGTGCCTAAAATACAAAGACAACTTTTTTCTTCGATATATTGTTACCTGGATCGGTAACGCCAAAAATAATCATTCTGATTTTCAAATATTTAAATAGAAGAATAAGTTCAGGGGCAAATTCAGCGGAGGCACCCGGGGCACGTCCCGCCCCCCCTCACCCGGCATGGACACCAATTAAAGGGGCAGTTTAGTGGTACACATATTTCATTATAAGCATAAATACGGTTATTCTTAAAGTTTCATGAGATCTGATGTCGCTTTGAAGGCTTTGAACCTCGAAATTTCATTTTTGTTGGCAACAACTAATGAACATTTCACAATATAAGCATCACATAAAAATACGACTGCAGCTTAATATGTCCACGATTATTACACTTACTGTATATTAATGTATGACACCAGTAGGTTACAATGCAGTAACCTGTGGCTATATTATTGTTGTTTTTTTTAAATAAGCTCGTCCATTTCGCATCCAGCAGAGGACAGGTACAAGTAATAAAATCCATTGGACTGGTACAAGTGATAAAATCTAAAACCTGTCTAATGCTTTACTTGGTTTGAGCGCACTTACTGCGGATTGGCGTTGTGAAATTATTTTTGTCGTATTTTGGTTGTTAAATTTTATTTGTAACATATGAAAGATGACAACATAAGAAAAATTAATTATCCGAATTGTGAGAAAAGGTGTTTTTATATGTGATAGATGAGACATAATTTAAACAATTCTAAACTTTTTGGAGACCTTTGGAGACGGGGTTTGAGTTCAGTATTCCACCGTAGACAGCGTTAAGCTGTTTATTTGATATACTATAGTTATCAAAATCAAGGCATTATTATTATTATCCAGCTTTCAGAATTAACAGCATTGAACTCGACGGGGGCGATCGAAGTTCTCCAATGAAATTTAAAAAAAAAACTCGATTTACTCCCTTTACAAAAAGCTGGGTTAAAATATTTTAACCCAGCAAAAAGATTCCAACTTTAATATTGTACCGTTTTTTGTAGTCAAATTAAACAACTAAAACGGTCAACCAATGCATCGGTGTATAGTTCGATTTTGACCCGTGAGCTGTGACCTTTTGGACAAGTCCATTGTTATAATCCTAAATAGGTAAAGTACGTCAACTTACAAAGGTACCGTTAATTTACTTAACTTATATGACATTAAAAAATGTTCAGCAGCCAAAAGTTAGTCACGGCGAAATAGCTCAGTGGATAAAGATCTCGAGCTATGATTCCAAACATTGCAAGTTCGAATCCAATTAAAGTAACTTTTTTTTATTTTTGTCTTTCATTTACTTTTTTAAATATTAATTTAGTCCGCATGATATTATTTAGTTAATTGTTAATTTATCATTATCTTTTGCAAAGCCTTTTGATTTAGTTCCTGTTCATTTTTTTTTTTAAATATATTGTTGTTTAGCAGCTTGCCATCCCCCATTCACCGCTGCCCCAAAGGGGCACTGACACTTGTGAATCCTGACTTTCTGTAAACAATTGTAGTTAATGGAACCTTCATAACATTCTCTTCTTTTCAAAACCATTTTGTACAATGTATTGGCATCGTCCGAAAACTGTATTTTGAGTAAGCTTCGATCGCGACATCTTACCAACTGACTTGATGAAAGCTTACTCGACATTTGCACGGTTTTTTGACAATTTTGTTGGTGTCTACATATTTGTAATGAAAAGAATGACATTAAAAATAAGATCCGCTCTCAGGATTCGTACTCACAACCCTTCTGACACATTATCAGAAATCAGAAGCGTTACTGCCACGGCTATGAAACCTTTTTGTTACATGTTTCTCAATTTCAAAATTATGAGATATGATAGGACAATCTAACTTCCCTATTTTGTGGAATATTCCAAAAATCTATAAATACAAAAGTGTATTCACGGCTCAACGCGTAAAATCGGACTATACCAGTTTTCTTCATGGTAAAAATTGATATTTATGTTTCTTTTAATTTTGCATTTACACATTATCGATCAAACTGAATTAAACCGGATTACGTCTTATGCACCTGAAATGTGTTAATCCAATCGCCATTTACCAGTTTACCTCGTTTGACTTAAAAGCACTTCAGAAATGTGATTCGCTGTTTAAAAGTTCCCTTTTCATCTATTTTCTGTTTCTTTAGTTTAAACTTACTAGTGCGAATCTTGCAACTGAAGTGACTGTTTCTTTGTAAAACGATGTACAGTTTTCCCTAAAAGCGAACACAAGAAAGAGATGCAGAAGGTAATTCAGTACATGTGAGCCTCAAAATCCAAAATATAGCAGAATCCAAATCATACGTCTCCGCATTTTAACAACAATACTGTAATCGGTTTTCGCACAATAAGGAACCGGTGCCATGTATCAACAGGAACCGTTCTTTTATAACATTTTTTAAAACACTTTTAAATTGATATACCACATTAATATGGAGTTTTCATGTGTCGATGTTAAGACAATTTTACAGTACTGAACCATCGGAAATGAAATGGACGAGTCCATTGTGTAAAAATCGTTAAAATCTCCGTTGTAAATTACTCACAAAAAAAATTAATACAAGTGGGTCAATATACATCGACAAAAAAACAAGCTTTTCTGAAACAATCCATGTTATTCTGCTTTCTTCAGTACTTGAAACCGATAAAGAAAACGATAACATGTTCCGTCACATTTTTCTTTTAAATCAAAGTAACGATGGTAAACAGAAATTGATGAGTTTGCAATAAATGTTACATACAATTTTGATAAAAAGCTTAGGAGGCGCCGTTGTACGGGACAACAAGGCAACACGAAACGCAATTTGCACAACAAGGCACCGTCCTGATTCGTCACCGTGATTTTTCTAATAATAGATTTTCATATCTTTCTATTATATATACATGTAGATCTTCATATGCAAAAGTAATATTTGTAAAAAGATAACAAAAGACGCCTTATCCATATTTACTGAATGTTCCTTACGAAATGGCGTTAATTTTATCAAATAAAATTTATTAAATTTTGAGCGTTCAAAATAAACCACTTATTTTACTTTGTCGATTATGGTCTTGAATACGACATTGTTTCGCGCTACTTATTTCGATACATTTAACTGGGATTAGCTCCTTACCCAACGGTAGCTCTAACACCCTGTGACAATTCCTCGACACATCACCGTTTCCTTGACGTTGACACTTGACTGTGAATTAGCTAAGCCGATAACAATTTTTAAGGAAAACAAACGACGAGGAATTGGGCTTTAACAAGCTGGTGTCTCACAACCGGCCTTATGACAACACATACCAAGTGAGATTCGATCCATTGACATCGCACTTCGTACAGTATATGAACGCATTAACCGTTAGGCGAACGTGATGGTACATTTACGATTATATACTTGTATATGTTAATTTTATAACACGATAATTAAAATCTTTCAGATTTCTCAGAGAATAATTATATTTGTTAATAAGTTTTCAGGCTTTCGATTTGTCAAGTCCAACTAAAGGTTTGATGGTTGTCTGAAGCCATCTGTAAATAGATTAAGGAAGGGATTCGATCCTAGGCAAAGCCAGAAATAAACTAAGTGAGAATCACACATTAACAAAGTAAGAATGATATGCATAATGTCTGCATCTTGGTTAACAAAATAGAATTTTCAACATCGTTAAAATTGACAAGTGAATAACCTTTAAGATTTAATCCCGTTTAACATGTCTAAAATTAACTTCAAGCACTTTCATAATCAGCGTGGCGAAACAAGGTCACGGGCACTGGATTGGCATACACAGGTATGTTTTTGTGTCGCTATTTTTACATTTTATTATAGCTTTCTTATTTCACCATTATTGCTAAAACTCTGGTGAAATGAACATTGGAAAAGAAAAGCTTTCAGCTTTTATAAGCATTTCTTTATTTTTTCTTCAGTTTTTATTTCCGATAACGAAAAACAAAGTGTGACAAAACAAAGAAAGGAACACACAAAACTCCACCAGAAGCAAAAAGCAGTGTTTTTGATTAACAGATACGGACCATTTAGGAAAACCATGATCATCACAAATCCTCTGCAACTTAACTGTCAACTTTTGGACATATTCTAACAAATAAATACACTAAACCATGGAACGGTAAGTGACAATAAAAAATGCAATAAGTGATGATAAACATTCTATCTGGTCCAGCTTTCCGCTTATTCTAATTTCAAGTACATTGACCATTACGATCTCCCAGAACATTTAGAAAAGACATATAAAAATACATAGAAATTACAGTTAAAACCAGTTTGAACATGATATTGCTAAAACAGTACTATCAAATCCAATCAGAATATAAAACATGCCATCGCTGTACTTCTAAAAGGCAAGATTCTTAAACGTTGCATCATAAATTTGCGCAAATATGTTTTCTTTCTATTAAGAAGCGATTAACTTAGATACCCCTCGTTGCGGTTACAAGTCGGATAGTTCTTACAGAGCATGTTAAATTTTGTATTTTTTCATTGGTCATTTTATTCTGCTTTTCCAAACAAAATATTGTAAAATGTACTAAGAAAGACATCGACGATGCACTCAAGTACGATAGCAACATTTTAAAACTATATGATTCAGGTTTTTATAAACTTGTAACATACTATGAAACAAAAATATGTCGCCATGTTTTAAGTTGTTCTGCCTTTGCTAGAACAATTCTTTGCCAGGAGTCCAACAAACACGGCACATATGTTTCTAGCGAAATATAATGGTAAAACAAAACATGGCGATATCAGATTTGTAAAACTTTTTGCTGATAAATTATAGTTAAAATTTAATGTACTTGTCTGTCACGTGTCTTGCATTTAATCGTTAGTGTATTATAACATGTGCAATGTACATAAACATAGATCTAGGTAAACACAGTAAATGGTTAAGAGTAGCCGTGTTCACTACTTCTGACATTTCCACTTTTACTAGTAGGAGAGTTAACATGGAATGCAATTTTAAATGTTTCGTTGTGAATATAACGGTAATTACTTTAGAATTTGTTCTTATTTAATTCAGTTCATCTTCATGTGTGTAAAGCAATTTTGATTTCATCTACAACACGAATGATAATCGTCCATAAAGATCTATTTCAAAAGAAAAAAAATTAAAAAATCAAAACTCATTTTCAAAAGATATTTCCCTTCATGGAAATCGAACCCGTAACTTACGGCGACAGCGACTTGCCAGATAACATCGAGCACGCTACCGACAAAGCTTCCGGCATCACCCCTCAAATACATTGCGCTGCTAATCTTAACAGGGGGTACAGCCTAAATGTTGGCTACCGTACTCGAAGCGAGGAATTTCGTGGCTGCTTTCCAATATGGCGGAAAAAATCGGGAAAGTTTGATACCTGTCGGAATATTTTCACACGGTAAGCACACTATATTCAAATATATACTTTAATACCTCGTTTAAAGTACGGTAGCCACCATTTAGGCTGTACCCCCTGTCTTAGCATATTATAAGAACCCCAAACCCTAAAAGCTTCATATTTATAATATATTTGTGAGAAAAATTAATGGAGCCGTATCAATTTTCTTCAAAGATTCATCGTTCGCTCATAATATACTTTAATCTAAATAGAAAACCAATGATGTGTGCGCGTAAGTTTTTAACAGGATATCGTCATAATTTTGGGCCGAGTTCTGACTTAGTGAACATAGAACCGAAAGCATTATGTACTCGTGACGAGTCGTAAGTACTACTCCTTCGAATGGGAGCGTAACTGCCGCCTTGTTTGAAGCTCATTTTAACGCATTGCCTACGCATACTTAAAAAGTACAGGATTCACGCCAAAAGTTCAATGTGTTAATCCTCATTTTCAGTTTGTCTGCCCACTTCATAGATTTTGCTTGTGTAGCCACATATTTCAAGATTCCGCAATAACATTGTTGTTTCATGTCACGTTTCAATAAACTTTGCAATAACGAATTATCTGTATTTTTATACTTCACGTGTCACACAGTTATTTCAAGTTTTGATAGCTCAAAATTGAATTAAGAAAGCCACTTTACACGGCAATTACGAAATTATTACAGGCAGTGTTCAATTGTATCTTTTGTGTAGAAATAAAAACAATCTTAGCTCTGCCCGTGTCTGACTCCGCCACGAGTTGAGCACAATTCAATAATGACTCGGCTAAGATGTGAAAAACTGATTGACGCTAAAACAATTCGCGCAAATAACTGTGAAAACCCAACCTCCGGTACGGAATTTTTCTGAGTTATATAATTGTATGACCAATGGCTTATGATTCACAACTATTTTTTTTATGAAAAAAGAATACGATGTTTGGCCCAATAAACCAAGATTTTGACAAGTGATTATTTAGTACAAACTATGTAACACCAAATATTATACACTGTATTGATAAAACTTAACACGCTTACAGTAAGATTTTAAATTAATAATATTTCTCCAGCAAAAAGGATCAAACCTGAATTTTAAGTTAGAACAGTAAAACGATGAAATTTCTGTCTTTTAGTTTGTGTGTTTTCTTAATTGAAACACATATACATGTTTGGATTATGATGTCTCTGCCGGTTGTTCTTTTTATTTATTAAGTTTAACTATATATCTTTATTTGGATGGATTTGTTTTAAAAAAAAGGTAAATTTGCATAACAGAAAAGGCCACACTCGTTAGACATATCCTTACCCCACCTCACCCCAAAACACAATCAATAAGCAAAGAGAAAAAGAGCACATGCTTTTAAAATGATCAATGTCATAACAGACACTACAAGCAACTAATAAGAATGCGAGTCTGGGGGGTGACCGCCATGAAACGGTCAGTGACATATTTTGGATTATGTAATCATATAGCTTAGCAAAATGCCCTAACGTTTTATTGTTGTCTATGTTTTCAAGAACATAGATCGATATCAGCCAATAAGACCCATGAACATATAAACACAAAACACGATTTATACAAAATATGGTATGGTAAGATGAACAAACCTATATAGGTCCGTATGTACAAATGTCATCAATATTTTTAAATGCGAGAGAGCGTTGACTTCAGTACATTCAAAACACACTAACCATAAAGGTACGCTAACAGTTGTAAATATTTTAACACATGTTCTCTCCTCTCGAAAGCTTAAACAATAGCAAGACTTTTTTTAAAAGTTTATATTCTCTGCATTAGTTAGCTCTTTAGACTATATAAAATTTGGTATTTTCCAGAAAATTTAATATGATTGAAATTAAAGGAACATAGGAAGTGAATCTCATACACTCGTTAAGGACGGTTTTGGGACCCATATAGATCTTACAGCCGTAAAATTTTGAGACCATACTAGTAAATTTTATGTAAGTTTGGAAATTTATTATTTGGCATAGTCCTCTGATATTACGATAGAAATCTTTATGTACGTTTTATACTCACCATTTACCACTGTTCAATAGAACGCGATGTTAACTGTGCTCGGCATTTACTTTAGGGCTGTAGTATTGTTTTAACAAATAGTTTTACGCAATCGGTTTTATAGTTTGATTGAAAACATCAGTGCCCAAGATCATAAAACTAAATCTTAAGATCAGTCTCAAATCTCAAGCATCTGATTGGCTGAAATGGCGACCAGTCGCCATTTCAGCCAATCAGATCCTTGAGATTTGAGACTGATCTCAAAACTTAGTTTTATGATCTTGGGCACAGGCTCAAGGTCTAATGAAAGTCTGAATACAAACTTCATGTTAACATTCAGCTATTTCTAAATATATACTTATGGACAAAAGTCGTGTCCGGTATGGTTTTCCATCATATCTTTTAAACACGTGAAATTCAAAAATGCCATTACTCCAACGACATAAATTTGATATCGATAGAAAGAGGGCATTTATGTGCATTCAATGAAAAAAGTATTTTGGAATTTAAGCAAGTGCTTCCGGTAGAGTAATGAATTGAAAATTGTCATGCCAAAAATCCAATCTTCGCACCGGACAAGACTTTTGTCCATTAGCATACATTAGTTGAATAACTTATTCCAAACTTCACTCAGATGATACAAGTTACCAATAATCAATGTATTTTTTTTTCTTTTACAAGTATACAAATTTTTAAAACAAACTACATGTATTTAAACATTTGTTTGAACATTTCTCAACGTTTTTAAAAATAATTGAGTGACTTATCTGATTGAAAATCATGCATTTGATTCTTATCTCTCGTTACTTCAACATATTTCCGCTTTCTCATAATTCTGTCCACTATGATTCACAGTCATTCTTGACTAAATATGTTCAAGGTTGAATCGGGAAGGTCCACTGAAATGTCCATCCAGAATTCCCATGAAGGAGCGGCGGTTAACTCCGACTGCAAGTGAACGTACTTGATCTCGAGTACGTCAACTAAGAGCATGTTCGCCGACGACCTATGTTTTGTTTGTAGCCTTTCGTAAGGACAATGTTAATGTACGAATGCCTGCACCACAGTTTGAGAGGATACACGCCAAATGGGTTTGAAGGGTTGATCCTAATTTTCAGTTTGTGTAACTACTAAGAATGCATTGATTTACGAAGATTGTTGAGTGTTAATTTGGCTTCTTCTTATATAAATTGCGAAATTACCTGAATTGTACAAACATGACTTTGCCGTCACAAATGTTCAAATGCCATTTCGTGAATTGCGTCGGTTGGTCACCTATAAAGAATGGTGTTTGACTAAAGAAAAGGAACACTTTTCGTTCTGATAGGGGATTTCAGAATATATATAATCACAAAAGACGCCGAGCACACATTCAACAGCAGGAGGTATATGATAAAAAGCTAATATAGATGGGATATTTAAAATCCACCCATATAAAACATGTAAAACTAACCGAAATCTTGAAACGCGGTTATATTTACCAACAAACACCATAAATACCGAGTTCTACGACTTTTAAAGGTCGTAAATGATATCAGTTCTTGTTGTAAGTACTGGAAGATTGTAAACTAACAGATGGAGCATTTTCGACAAGTTTTTTGCATATAATATTTAAATTGAACTTGCGAAAGTACAAAGTCCGAAAGTACCTTTTCCAGTGACGCGCCCCATATATGATGTATTGAGTTATCAGTTAACAAGAAATTAACGAGACGTATATTTTTTCAAAATTTCTTTTAAATCATAAATTCTAATTCTCGATTTGTTTCTTTTATCCCTGTCATCGTGTTCTTGCTGATTTGACTCCAGGAGCTCTGGTCTCGGTAAGATCATTGAGTACCCGACCTTTGGCTTTGCAATGCTATAAGCTTCTTATTATTTATATGTTTATGTGCTGTGCAACATTGTTGAGCCGATGGGTGGGTTGCAGTTATTTCACCAAGACAAATTGTACTTGTTTTGTGATACGAGAACCTGTTGGGTCAAGCGTGAGGTTGGTGCACCCTAGAACCTGGTTTAAACCCCCAGTGGCAATTTTATTTGCCACTGACCGTTCCAAGGCGGTAACCCCTCGGGTTCTCATTTTCATTAATTGTTTGTGGCGTCCATTTTGAAACTGATTATTGTTCTCTCATGCTCTTTTCCTCTCTACTTTTTGGCTGTGTGGGGAGGCTGTGTCTGCTGGATGTGGCCTTTCCTGATATGCATATTTCACTTTTTTACATACACAACGAGAAATAATACAAACCTACATAGTGCATACTGGTATAATGTTCCTTTTATTATATAGGCCTATATTTCACTCCCAATTAAATGAGCACTAAATCAATAATGAATAGTGAAATGTGATGTAAGCAATTACGTCACAATAAACCATAAATCTCTACGTCATCGAACACGTGTTTACATTTTCAAGTGCCATGATCGATTCTGACAGATAAAAAATTATTTATCTTTCAAAATTTGAAGGACTAAAAACAATAACAGCAAAATGTGGAAAAGACCCGAAGATGCTGGAAGTGTTTACCGTGGTATTCGATATGAAAAGACCAGGATTTTCAAAAGTGTTTCATTCTTATACTACGGCAACGAGCGTAGTTTACATCAAATCATAGGGTCAGGCTTTTAACAGAAAAAGGAAGGATTGTTGCAAATGGATATTTAAATTGGGATAGTTGAACGGTATGTACACTTCTTCGCTCCTAAAAAGTAGTATTTTGCTTGTTCTATTTAAATCCGCAATGACTATCTATTATTTAAACTTTCTTTCACATTTTTTGACGATTTCATATTATTTTTATATGTAAAGGCCGCGAAGTCATTGATTATTTTTAAAGAGTGTCAATGGAGTAAACAAATCTAAATTTGTGAAAATATCACGGTTTGAAATCTGCCGTTTTGAAACGTATGTCCAATACAGAATTATTAATCTGACGAGTTGCATCAATTTTGCGGATTAACGCTGCAATATGCTAAAATCATTAATGGGTATATAATAAAAACTCGTCCAGCCAGGCTGGACGTTATCAGTGACGTTATCAGTGACAGATACAGTCACTGTAATCTGCATGTCCAAATCTTAACCCTTTCCTCCATAGATACATCTTTATTATTCCGAGAGAGAACAGTTAAGATCCAGATCAGGCGGCACATCTATGCCATCTGATCAGGATCTAAAAAGTTCGCATTTTGATTCATTAGATGTGCCGGCTAACCTGGATCTATACTGGTTGCACACCTGCAAAAATGCGTATATATGGAGAAAAGGGTTAAAAAAAAGCAACATATGCATATCAGGAATCGCCACACTCAAAAAACACAGCCTCCCCACGCAGCGAAAAAGAAGAGAGGAAGATAGAAAGAGCGCATGTTTTATATATGTATGTCAATTCAAATAGGACGCCACAAACAATTAATAAACAAGAGAACCTTTGGGGATACCGCCTTGGAACGGTCAGTGGCAAAACAAATTGCCACTGGGGGTTTAAACCAGGTTCTAGGGTGCACCAACCTCACACTTGCCCCAACAGGTTCTCGTATCACAAAACAAGTACAAATTGTCTTGGTGAAATAACTCCAACCCACCCATCAGCTCAACAATGTTGCATGCAAAAGCATACAAACATATAAACATAAGAATTTAATAGCATTGCAAAGCCAAAGGGCGGGTACTCAATGATCTTTCCGAGACCAGAGCACCTGGAGTAAAATCAGCAAGAACACGATGACAGGGATAAAAGAAACAAATCGAGCTTTTAGGTTCTTTTAAGAAAAGATTTCCCCATAAACTTTCATAAACTCTTACACCCCTGCCACCGTCGTGCAACCAAAGAGGTAAGCATAATGATCAACTGTAGATGGGTTAATCACCAGGCCTGCAGAGCGCTGTAAAATATCATGTTGGTAACCTTTCTTTTTAAATTTACAGATGGTTTTTACGAATAACCGGGAGAAATTAACATCGCCTTTTATCTTCTTAAGTTTATAAATTAAATCTCCATAAAAAACTGGCTGTGAAATTCCTTGTTGCAATAGTGATTTTAAACTGCAGCTGTATTTATGAATTAGATCTGGATATCGGCGATAAAACTTGCAAAAGGTTTTCCTTAATTTGTGATACCGATAACCTTGTTTTAAAAGTTTTTCTGTAATGCAAAGATTACGTTCATTGAAATCATTCACATCGTTGCAAGCTCTTGAAAAGCGAACAAGCTGTGAGGTATAAACCCCGTAAGAAGTTGCACGAGGAACATCGCCGTCTAGAAACGGAAAATTTACTATATTAAAATTAAAATCATCTCTTTTATCATAAATTTTAGTAGTGACGTAACCATTTTCGATGGATAGATTTAAATCAAGGAAGTTTGCTTGCTTTTCTGAAGTGTTCGCTTTGTTAAGCTGTAGTTCTTTAGGATAAATCTTATTAACCAGTGATGGAAAATGGTTATTATCTATATTTAATAAATCATCAAGGTACCTCGAGGTGTTGTTTAAAGCTGTAATAATATCATCTTGATGTTCGGTAGAAAGAGATAACATGAAATCTCTTTCATAACAGTATAAAAACAGATCAGCAACTAAATAAAGAAATATTCATTTCTAATGTTCACTAATTAATAGCAATACAGATGCAAGTGTTTATGGAATGCGTTTACTCTTACAGTTACTTTTTTCAGCTCCAGAATCTACAACATAACCAGAAACAGGTCAGAATAGAAACTTCAACAGCCAAGAGGAGTATATCCAAGAGTATATAAATATTACCAGTTGTTCGATAATTAATGCCAATAAAAGCTTAGAATCGGACGATGAAATCCCAACTATGACAAAATCAACTGAGCAATACATTAATTTTGAGAGTGAAACAGAATACAATATATCTACACAAGACCAAGAAAATGTTTACAATAAAAGTAAAGAAATCCCTGAAATTGAAACAAATAATTTTACAACATCTAAATATACAATTTTGTTGAAAGTGAAACGGAATATTTATCTCTACAACACCAAGAAAATGTTTACAATAAAAGTCAAGAAAACCCAGAAATTGAAACAAAATTAATAATTTTACAACATCTACAAACAACTACATAGAAACTGTAATGAATTTAGCCAGAAAACTATTTTAGAAATTATTAGATTTAGAATGAACAGTGCAGTCTCGCACCAGTACAAAATTCATTTGATGCATCTTTGGTCGAATTATTCTTTGAAAAATATCATAATTGAACGAACATCTAATAAATGGTTAAAGACAATAATGAAGTATAATGAAAAATGAAATGAAGCAATTGATGAAATGGATCCTGTACCTTATATTTTGAAAATATGTGAAAATGTAAAAAAATTGCATGTTGCTCTGAAATAAAAAATGAAGAAATATTAAATTACAGTAAAGACAACATGAAGAAAATCAAACCAAACATTGATTATTATATTTCAATCGAACATGAAAAGGATCTTAAAGAAGAGACAATTAGAAGCAATGAATGTAAATTAATATGAAACAAAACGTAACAAAGTAAGAGATTCATGTGAAAATTGCCACCAGCTTGTTCGTCAAAAAATAAGAAAACGTGCAGAAATTGAAATGCTAAAAGGGAAAGAAAAACAAATCAAGAGAAATTTCAACTAATCTATCGTACAATGAACTTTTACAAAAGGTTCAGAAACAGAGGAAAACTATTCAAAAATTAAAGAAAGCCAAGAGTGAACTTGCAATTTAATACAAATAATTTTCAAAAAATAGCAAAAAATTGAACCACTGTCAAATTTTGATTTTAAATCTGAAAATTTAGAAAAAAACCCCATGAAAATTGCAGTTGATAACAACTATTTAGTTGAAAATTCTGTACAGTATTGTTTATTAAAAGACACATTATAATCTTTAGTAAAATCTGAAATAAATGGAGGCAAGCCTTGAAAAGGAACGAAATTCAGTCAACATGTAATCAAATGGTGTGTTGACCTCAGTAGTGAAAATTGCCAAAAAAGTGGTTATGATGCTATCAGAAAAATCATTCCTCTTCCACATTTCAAAACAATTCAATCATATAAAAATTCAACATTTTTAACAAAACCAATAGATCAAGATAATCTACTAAGAATGGTACAAGAAATGAACAGAAGACAATGTAATGAAATAGGTAGCATTCACTGGGACGAAATAACTATCAAAAAAGGAATTAAAGTCAATTCAAGAACTAACGAATTACAATATAATTGGATTTGAAAATCTTGAAATACAAAACTATTTATATGACAGACCAATATCTAGTGACATTGATTTTACAACTGACAGTGATAACAGCCAAACTGAAACTCAAAATTCACAAATTATTGACAACCAACCAATTGCGAAAATGATATTACAATTCTTCTGGACCAGTGTTTGTGGAGACTTTTCATGGCCAGACTGGCATCATTTGCAGTCAATAATTCAAATTCAATAAAACTAACAGATTGTAAATGGAATGTTGTAAAAGCTTTAACTGAATTGAAAATCAACTCTAAATATAAAAATGTTCATGTTCTATATGGTGTGTGTGATGGAGCACCATACTCATCTGCATTTTGCAATAGAGCAGATACTAAAAATTGTGTGACCAATTTCCTTATCAAAGTGAAATGCCAATATATTGGTTAAGTGATGCCCCTCATATGTTAAAAAAGTTACGAAATCATGCCCAATCATCAAACAGACAACTAAGGAAAAACAACAAAACAATCAAAATATCTCAAACACGTTGCAGAAAGAAATTTAACTAAAGTTCAGTACAAGCACATTTACCTGGACAACAGAACAAAAATGAATGTAAAACTTGCAGAACAATTATTATCGCAAGAAGTATAAACTGACATCCTAGCCAATACATCATATAATGACACAGAATTTACAGTCAACCACATATACCATTGTGAAAAATACTTTAAAATTATGAATGGACTACAAATAAAACATGTAGATATAAAAACACTTTTATCGACATTAACTTTTTTCAAACAATTGAAAAGAGAATTATTCTCAAACACTGAACATAAATCAGTAGAATCTGACGAAATCTGGAAATCCTTTTTTTTACCGTTGACAACTTACAGAGATCTAAAACGTTCAATTAGAGGATTTTGTGGACTTGCCACGTTCTTATCTTTAAATTTTAAAGACGTATTGTTTGTTCCTCGTTCAACCAATCAAGATGATGTTAAAAATTACTTCAGCTTGCAACGTGCAAGATGTTCAAGTGAATTGACAGTAGAACAATATATGGCAAACAACACTGCAATCACAACATCAAACCTAATTAAAGCCGAGAAAAATGATATATCAACCATGATAGGATCGTACAACTTGGCAGCTATACCAAATGTTGTCAGTAAACCACTTGAACGAAGGAAGAAAAAAACTAACACAAACAAATTAGAACATTAATGGAAAATGAATGATGAAATGATAACAAACTCAAGACCTTGTCCACATAATTACACCGTTTCTGCAGGCAAAAATTAAGGATCACTTGATTCAAGTTCTTCAATATATAAACATAACTAGAAATGTGTCCAAAGGACACGGATGCCCCCGCTATAGGTTTTTCATAAAGCTCCAGCAGTAGTGTAGAACAAGTTGTGTTCACGAGATAATTATATTCCTATTACAAGAAAATTCTATTTTTAGTAACAGTGACCTTGACCTTGGATCTACAGGCATGGGTATTGTGCGGACACACCGCCTTGTCATGGTGAACATTTGTGCCAAGTTATTTTGAAATCCCTCCATTCATAACAAAGTTACAGCCTGGAGAAGAAAATTCTATTTTTAGGAACAGTGACCTTGACCTTGGACCTACAGGCTTGGGAATGTATGTGACACACAGTCTTAATATGGTGATCGATTAAACCAAGTTATTTAAAAATCCAATGACAAATAACAAAGTTACAGAGCCGACACAATTTTGCAAGAAATTTCTATTTTTAGTAACAGTGACCATGACCTTGGACCTACAGGCATGGGCGTTGTATGCGACACACCACCTTGTCATGATGAACATTTGTGCCAAGTTATTTTGAAATCCCTCCTTTCATAAGAAAGTTAAGGGCCAAGTGTATATTTTGCTTAACACAAAATGTAAGTGAAAAAGGGGCATAATTTGAAAAAATATTGGAAGCAGGGTTATGGATCTT
This sequence comes from Corbicula japonica, assembly GCA_038501625.1. NCBI lineage: Eukaryota > Metazoa > Mollusca > Bivalvia > Venerida > Cyrenidae > Corbicula > Corbicula japonica. The sequence goes on from JAZAYU010000172.1 coordinate 294,776, forward strand.
GTTGGTTATGATGTAGATTTTGATGGTGAAAATATATTTCAAGTTTCAAGGCAATATCTCAAGTAGTTTTAAAGTTATGGGCAAAATGCATATTTTGCTTAACACAAAATATAAGAATAAAACTAATGTAAATGAAATTATCAAAGGGCCATAACTTTTGAACAGAACATGTAAGAGCAAAACCCTGCCTTTATGCACAACAACATATCAGGCCAAGCATTGTGGTAAAGTTTTATTAAATTCCCACCAGTAGTTTAGGAGGAGTTGCGTTCACGAGATATATTCCTATTAAAACTAATGTAAATGGAAGTATCAAAGGGCCATAACTTCTGAACAGAACATGTATGAGCGAAACCCCACCTTCATGCACAACTACATATCAAGCCAAGCATTGTGGTAAAGTTTCATTAAATTCCCACCAGTAGTTAAGGAGAAGTTGCGTTCACAAGATATATTCCTATTAAAACTAATGTAAATGGAAGTATCAAAGGGCCATAACTTCTGAACGGAACACGTAAGAGCGAAACCCCACCTTCATGCACAACTACATATCAAGCCAAGCATTGTGGTAAAGTTTCATTAAATTCCCACCAGTAGTTTAGGAGGAGTTGCGTTCACAAGATATATTCCTGTTAAAACTAATGTAAATGGAAGTATCAAAGGGCCATAACTTCTGAACGGAACATGTAAGAGCGAAACCCCACCTTCATGCACAACTACATATCAAGCCAAGCATTGTGGTAAAGTTTCATGAAATTCCCACCAGTAGTTTAGGAGGAGTTGCGTTCACGAGAATTTCGGACGGACGGACGGACGGACGGACGGACAGACGGACGGACGGACGGACGGACGGAAGGACGGACGGACAGGAGCAACTCTTAATGCCCGTCGCCATTTCATGGCGGGGGCATAAAAAGTCCAAAAGTATTGATTGAAAAATCTCAAAGATGTGCTCAAGTGTTGCAAGCTAATAAAACAGGCCAAATGTACTACAATATTTCATAAATGTGGACTACCTTCTTAGAACAATATATTTTAATACCAGCAAATGGGATAAATCTACACTTACAAATTGTCAAAAGTATTTGAAACATGACAAATTCATTCGCGAAAAATGTTTTGAAATTTTACAACATATAGGTTTTGAAAAAATGTGAACGATGATCAATCTCTCCTGGACATTTTATGTACAATTTTGAAAAAAAATACTCACAGAAGATGTGTCCATTACTTAAGAATTGATGAACTATCAACAACTTCTAATGAAAAAAGGGCTTTACCTAAGCTATTAAAACAAATGCAGCAAAAACAGACTCTAAATGAAGAATGTTTTAGATGCCACAAAATTTGCAATTGGGCTCGCGATTGTGAAGAAAAACCAACCGAATAACGCATGGAAAATAAAAATTGTTTTAAATGCAAAAAAAAATTTACGAAAGACTGTGAAGTCAAAAATATACATGAAAGACAAAATTTAGCTGAAATATTATTCGGAATGACAGAAATAAATCTGGAAATTGAAAAACAGTTTTGTAATTTGAACGAATCAACAGAAAGCAAAAAATTAAAAGAACATTCTTTCAAACAAGGGTCCTCTGAATGGTTGAATGCAAGAAAATGAGTCATAACATCGTCAAAAGCTGCTACAGCTATTGGTTTTAATGGCAAATCACAACAATAACACTACATCATTTTGTGAGTTTAACCCTTTTCCTTACTTGAGTGGACAAACTGTAAGTCTTTTATCAGCCAACACATTTATATCGCCTTATCAGGATTAACACTGTTGGCATTTTGATTTATTATATTAATTCTGACCAAAAAGCAAACAGTGTATATATCCTATCATTTATAAATTATTAATGGACTTGCCAGCTTATCTGGATCTTCGAGGTTCATGTGATAAAAGTCATATATATGGATTAAAGGGTTAAATTCTGAGTGGGTGACACGACAGTCGCTAACTCAATGTCTGTTTTACAAAAGATCGATTACAGGGAGATGACAGTTGTCAACGCTGTCTTTTAAAGGTTAAATGTTTGGTTCAAATAGACACAAACTTTTTATTTTTAAAATGGTTAAAATAACATGACTTTCCAATAATTCGGTGAATTTTTCGGTTACCTCCCCTATTCAGTCACGTGACTACTATACAGGAAAAATTATTGCTCGCTGTATTAATGTAATAGGGAACATGTACCTACAACTTTCGTTTTTCATCATGAAATTTCTTTTTTAAAATATATTTTCTCGTATATCGTTGAATTAGTAATAATACATCAGCGTAATGATTTTTTTATCAAGAATAGTTTATAAAACAACAAATCTAATTTGATTAAAAGTGTAAAGTCATTATTCCTCGCGCCAAGGTTTACTTTAAACGACTTTAACTAACAGCCTGTGTTCTATCCACGGATAAATTGAGTGTCGTTTCCGGCTTAGCGTGTCTTATCAACTACTGACATGCCGGCTGCGATTGATTTTGAAAGCGGCATGTCATAAAAATGCCAAATTGTCGCGCACAAGAGGTCCCCTGTCAATTACTAAGAAGAAGATATCACTGACCAATAGAGATCGGTTTACTTTTTTATGTACCTCCACCTCCCACTTAATAAGTATATCGAAATCCTTAATTACTGAATCGGGTAGCAAAAGTATTTGATATAGCAGTTATATGAATTATTAATCCTTAATACGACAAGTAGAACCATAAGACATCAATTAGAAACTCATCTTAGCAGAACATTTTATAAATATTCAATCAAGCGATTGAGCGTTTACGCCAAAATGACAGAATTTCAAACCTTAGCAGTCTTAATGTTAATATAAATGTTCCCATCATTATTTGAAGCCGGCATCTCCATCTTTATTAGAAGCCAGCATCAGAATCCTTGAATTTTATTCTATGAATGATACTCTTACGTAAACGAACAATCAGATAACCTTATTGATCCTTCTTAATTTCAAGACAGAATCAATCGTACCGTATTTTTGCTTGTGAAGTATACGTGACGTTTTCAAAAATTCAAAATTATTTGTTCGTTGAACATTAACGGTACGATGAATTCAAGTAATAGATGAGTACAAGTATAACGTACAGATACTGTAACCGAATGTTGACATGTCACGATTTCCGGAGTATAGTACATTACCAGTCTTAGCAATTTGCGAATTTCATACCAGTTAAATATAATTTTAAGTATAAAATACATAAAGATGAAAATGCTGTATAGAAATTCGTAACATTAATACTCACGTTTATCCGAATCGCGTTTCATACTGCCCACTATCAACAAGAATGGTACATGTTCTTACAATATTAAAAATGCAAATATCTAACAAATAGTGAAAATAAAAATGTCTGACTAGAATAACAGACCAGTAACTTATTTTCGACCGGCGGCGACGATTACACACCTGAAATTTAATGGATTATGTTAGCCCTTATGTGCTTAAGCCATAGTCCGATAGTTCAGCTTTCCTGTGAAGCCTCGTTTTGGGTTGATATCTGGTCACGGGAAGTAACTCGTACAGGACTGCGAAACTGTTTATTGGAAAGGCGTATAATTGCAGCAAACGAGTAAAATTACTAGTGCACATAATGACAGTCTGTCATTCTTATTTGTTTTTAAACCAGTGAAACAAATATATATTTCACAGTTTTAGCTACTTAACTTGCAAAAAATTAATGTTGTAAAAAGAGCAAAAACAAAAAGTCTCAATGAAAATTAAATTGCTGCACTTATAAGCCTTCATGTTGCCTATTTTGATCTAAAGTACAGTCGCATACATGTGTTTTCAAGGCTGGGTTATTCAGCACCAAAATGATCGCAGCTGGAATTTTGCAAATGTCATCAGTTTATGTGCATAAATTAAGTAGACAAGCAATGATGTGTTATTACGAAAAATGTTGCAATTATAAATACAAGCCTTATTTCAGATTTAACCCAATCACTCCATTAAGCAGAGCTCCGGTTAAATTTTAAGGGTAAAGGTTGTTTTTTTTCGAGGCGTGCGTCACGCCTTGACACTATTCGAAAGAGTATTCAAGATTTTTAGAGGGTATTCTTTTGTGCTCATCTTGAATATTAAGGGTTATTTTTTTTATTTTTGCAATATTATCACTTGATGTAAAACATGTAATGCTTGCATAAATCATAAAATGTAAACTTACCATTAAAAAACCAATTTTCCGAAAACTTCTTCAGACACCAATATATGTGGTGTTTTTTTCCCGCATTATCTGCAAAAATTACAATTTAGTCAGTAATACCTCGGGCTGTGTTTTTTATTTCATCCCTCGTAAAATACTGCTGCCTCCAGTAGCCAAAAAGTTGTTTCTTTTGAGTTTCTGAGCAAATGATGATAAAGGCTGCCATGGGTTCTAATACCCCAAACCACCCCAAACTATCCCAAACCATCCCAAACTACACCAAACCACCCAAACGACCTTCAATATAAGGTTGTGACAATTAAATAAGTTCATATGAAATAAGGCCATGTGAGCTCTTGTATAAAAATCAGTGTTAACTTGTTGCTTCTAAATGAATTGAAATACTTGAATCATAATTTAATAATACACAATGAAAATAATAACATACTTTTTATTTGGGTTGTTACACTTCAGCAACAAGCCATGTATCTTACCCGTCTTTAATCTGATTATAACATTTAAAAATTTAATGTAGTCGATTTCAAATGGTTTGGGCTAAACACTGTAGATGTGGTTTGGGGTATTTCACTCTCTCTATATGTCGTCATTCTGTCAGACTAATTTATGGTCAGTCATGAAATTTACTGAAATTTTGATGTTTATTTTGCTCAGTATAGCAAAGTAGTTATTATTTGTCACACCTTATAATGTATTCATCATTATTTTTAACCACAACTAACAGCTCCTTATATTTGAAGTAGTTTGGGGTAGTTTTGTGTAGTTTGGGGTGGTTTGGGGCATTAGAACGGACCGTGCTGCCATTTTGAATATAGGTTTGAAAGGCAAGTCAATAGCTGTGCTTGATTCATTACGACTTAACGAATCAAAAATTGAGCTACCCACATTAATAGAACAAAACTGCATACCAGATATTATGAATGCGAATCTGTTTGCTCTTGGAATCAATTATTTATTGTGTTTTTGATCTTTATTGATTGTTTTCAAATTTGAGATGAATCAAATACCGTTTATCAATACTGCATGGTAAAAATCAGAACAATGTTTAGTTGAAAGGGAGGCAATTTATAAAACTGGTTACATTGAATTTGGTTTATTTAAACAAAAATGCTGCTGAATAATCTGGTTTTATGTTTTTCTACCGACGAACAATTCCATTAATACAAAGCAAGCAATTAAGACAAATTTTCTAGAACATTTATCTTCAATTGCATAAAATGCATTTTTTAAGGAAAATTAAGGGGAACACTCTTGCCAAAATTTTCAGAAGTCAACTGTTACCAGATTTCAGTTAACAATGATGACTGTTGTTGTCAACTGATAAAAGCAAGGTCTTGAGTTAATAATAAGGGCAAAGAGTGACCAATTAGAACTTTGGGCCGAGTGTACTTGTGTAATTTGAAATGGTAAAATAAAATGGTTTATTTTATTTATTACAAATGATAAAAAAAAACAACAAAATATTAATACAAAAAAAAAACAAACAAACAAACAAACAAACAACAAAACAAAATAGGCAACTGCGCCATCGTCGGGTCCGAAGTCCCGAGTGTGAAAGCAGGAGGGACTATTTTATAGAAAAACATTTATATTTCATATGTTGCGGACATCAACATGTAATTTATGGTGAAGATGTAAAATTTAAGCTACTTATTCGTATCATGTTATTTTGTATTCCTTATTTATTTAAAGGTGTTAGGTGTAATCCCGACTAGTCAAGAATTCGTTCTATTGAAAACCTACCAACATTTTATAGGCTTCATAACATTATAATTATAAAGTATGCAATTTCAACTATACTTTTAAATGTTTTTCAACCCTCCAACGAACAATTTTGTAAAAAAACAACAACAACAAAAAAAAAACACACAGACATAATATGTTGGTTTATAAAATATATAAACTGAAGTTAACATAAACATTTTAATATAATTTCAATACCATCAGAATGGATGACTTATTTTTATTCTAATCGCCCAAAACTTACACGTTTGTCTTAAGCCACTTAATTATTGATTTAAACTTACTGCAATACTGATTTAAACACATCTAAAATAAAACTACTACAAAAATTCAGTATTTAAGCAAATGCTATTTACTTATTACTTCTAGATATGAAAAGTCGAGTACATGTAGCTTTAATCTCAACTAATCTCAAGCGCATATTAGGTTATTCTATGACCTAATTAGACCAGAGCATTGCAAAAATAAACGACAGCAGAAATAAAAAAATCCGATCGAGACACTACATTCTTGAAGAATCGTTGAGGTATCGGCACGGAATGTTGGAAATTAGATAATGCTTTATTAAAAACCGAAAAAAATGTTCAAGGGAACGTTACATGATAGAATTTGCTAACAACGCACGGCAGTCATTAATTATCAAGAAATGAAGATAATTGAACATCCTAATCATCCACATTATCCTTCCTTCTTTCCTTATGGTTTTAAGAGGATGAAACTACTTTTTAACTTTTTTTTCGAGAAAAAAAACCTGACATGAATATTGCAACTAAAAACTTGATTTCCAGAAAAAACGAAACCGATAATTTTTAACTGTTGAACGGGGAATGTTGAAAGTAATTGATAAATAATTTGTAAGTTCATTTTTATGTAACCTTTTCACGGAAAACTATGCTTTTTCCCCGAGTTAAGGTTAAGCCCACCTCTTGTCTAGTAGATATCTATACATTCTTTTATTACTTAACATTATTTTTTAGATCCATCAAAAACGATGGTGCGCATATGAAAGTAAACATGGCATAAGATCACTAGACAAGGTTTGTCTTAAACGAGAAAACCATGGGCGAAAAGATACAGGTCAAAATTTCATCAGTGAAAAATGAGAGTATAAATTATGATTTAGATTAATTGGCTTAAACGTAACAAATCTGAAAACTATTCAATTAATAATGACAATTCTGGAATCCATGTGCTAGATGAATATATCATAGAGTTGTTCATATTCTTGTTGATCATTATTTAAACTAAGTTCTCTTCATTAAGGTTTTATAATTCTTTGTTTTGTTCAGTGTTATTCAGTAATTCAGAAACGGTGTCATTGCCTATATTGGAGGCCTGTATTTTTATTTAACGTTATCCGCAAGCTCTAATGCTTTAGCTATGATACAATTATATTTATTTACACCAGAAAAAACATGACAAGATATGCCGTGTAAAATGTAAAGATGAATTTTAAAACAAATGGATGGGACAGAATTAAACGAAGTTTAAATTAACATAAAAGGTATACCGAAAATAAGTATCTCGAGAGATTGGCTGTGAACATACCAAATGAATGAAAATATTTTATTTGTAATAGAACAACCAATGTAACAATGTCATATATATTTGTAATCTCAACCCATATTAACAAAAGATTTAATTTTAAAATCAATGAGGACAGTAGCAAAAATTGGTCTAAAAATAAATAGTATTTTCGCTTCGCCTACCAAACAAATGCAGCGGGCTACACATTTAAATGTACTATTACTCGAGATATTTTAGGCAAAGATGACTCCATTCTTATAAAAAAATCTTTCTACATAAATTTAATATTGCCAACAATCCTAAGACATAAATCAACTGTTTTGATACTGACCAAGTACAAGTGAAATTTTAGATAAAATGTAACGTTTAAAGCCACTGAACAGTACAAATTAAAAAAAAAGGTTTTGTAATGATAGATATGGAAATACAATTTACTCTTCTCGACGCATAGCCCCGGATTGAGCGCAAGCTCAATATTTTCACGATTAAACAATACCTGTTCTGATCCATCGCAAACGATTGTGTGCATATGACGTTGAACATGGAACGATCAGTGTGGTATCTTCAGATTTCATGATTAGCGGCGTATGGACTCTAGATAAGAGAACAGGTTTATCATAAACGAAAAAAAAAACAAACAAACAAACAGAGGGCAAGACTGAATAAAAAAAATTAAAAGTACATCTAAGAATTTTAGTCCTGTGTAATATATGATTTCAACCCAAACGTCCGTATTTAAATCGCGATAAAATGTTTATTATCCCTTCTACCACTCCAGGAATCAACGGTGTGTGTGGAATTAATTAGGCTTTGAATATCACCGATATTTCTTTCCAAGAGATGATCAAAATTAGCGAAAATGATAATTACTTACACCACTGTCCAATACGAAAAAAAATGTACCGTTTCTGCTGCCGGATGTGCCGTCCGCTGCTAGCTTTGCCGGTTGAAGGGGTGGCCACGGTAACTAGTGCACTTTGCTTGTCGCCCCATACAAGGAGAATGTATGGCATTGGCATGTAGTATTGTAAATTATCAGCTCGTCATATCGGTCTTCCAATTACCGGATATTAACGATGTTTATGGTCCAAAATTGTTTCATCAGCATTCAGTTCGTTTTATGCTTTTTTCACTGTGTTGAAATATGAATAAATATATTTCCATAATAATAATGATGATGATGATGATGATGATGATGATGATGATGATGATGATGATGATAATAATAATAATAATAATAATAATAATAATAATAATAATAATTATTATTATTATTATTACTATTATTATTATTATTATTATTATTATTATTATTATTATTATTTCTTGGAAAGTGATGAAAGCTTGTCAGTTTTTGTTTGTTTAAGTCGAAATTCATAAGTTATCAACAAAAGTGATATAGGCATATCGGGAACAGGAACTTCGGAAAACACAACCGCTCTGCACATCGAAAACTAGAGACGCATATAGTATATAAGATTTTAAAACAAAATCAAGTTCAAAAAGACCTCAAAATTATCAAAATTAAAGCATGCTTTTATCGACGCGGTCTTAAACCGACTACGCGATATTTCTATTTACGTTTTTGGCACGTGTTTGTTTTACTGAGTATTGTTTCTTTATTCCTTTATTCAATAATTACCTATAATTATCACTTCTCCTACCTCCAATGAATGGCAGGTAGCATTTTCATTGTTCCGTTTGTGTATAATTACTTTAATTATGTATATTATACAAAGTACAATATTGTATTTACAGATTTTTAAAATATTTCAAACTTAACTTGATGATTGAAAAAGAGAATATACAAACCAGTTTTCTTGTAAAAAGAAAATTTTCAATTTCAGTGTTATAATTATTACTGGAAATGTACTCAAACTTAATATGAAGTGGTAACCTAGGAAAAAACACCGTTGTCAACGTGGAATGCGAGATAGGGATAAGATTCTATGTGGTAATTACATTCTATAAGCGACAGATGATGTTTCACTATCATATAAGTTAATTTCGAGACTAACAACAAACTGTAATGAGGAACAAAAGAAGTGTTCTCGAAAAACCAAATGTGTATTATTGCCGAATTTTGTACGGATTAACATTCATTAACTGACGAGGATCCGCGAAGTCGTCCGACTCTAACGTAGAAAATGGATGATATGCAGAACACGTTGAAGGAGGTGGATTTACAGATAATTTATAGGAGAATTGAAGCTAGAAAAAGGTTAGTACGGCAATGATAACAGGTAATTTTTGATAAACTTTTCTCGAGTAAAAGAATTAAAAATGATCACCACAATTTATAATAAAATATATATAATAAAAATGGGCTCTATCTGGGGGCGAACCCGCACCGTCACGGCGACAGCGCCTAGTGTATATCTCTACTGCTACTCATGTGTTATTTATTTATTCTTACTTGACTTGTAGTCCTGTATCCAAGATCATAAAGCTAAAACTGGCAAAGTCTCACCCTCCAGCATCTGATTGGCTGAAATGAAGATCAGACTCCAGTTCAGCCAATCAGATACTTGAGATTTTAAACTTGTCTCCGATATTAGTTTTATAATCTTGGGCCCGGTTTTCTTTTCAGAAACATCACTAAGAATGGACAGATGTCAAAACGACAACTCGCCACGGCTTACCGAGGCTATCATGGACTGGAGGCGCAGTACCACGCTCTGGTCCAAATGTCCAGCACGTCCATGATGAACACAAAAGTAAAAAATGATCATCTGCAACAAAAGCACGCTGATGACTTGAAGCAACTTATCGAACAAGAAAGGTTAGCACAAAATAAAACGGAAAAGGAAATAAAGACGATGCGCGATGACTTCACTGCGCAGCTTGCATATCAGTATGTTTACAAGAACCATAGCTTCAAACGAATCTACAAGTCGCAGCAAGAAAAGAAACCAAGACCGGTTTCGGACAAACCAGAATTTTATGAAATTGAAAGACGGAATTCTGCGAAAACGTCAGCTCCACGTCCCCTCGGTTCTTTAAGACAAATTGAAATTTACAAAGACGAACTAAAAATAAGGTTTCCGCCTATTGCTAATGATAAACACGGTGATAACATCCAGTCGCCAAGAGTAAATATGATGGGAGGAAAGCCCTATTCGGATCCAAAATCAGGAGATAATAAGAATACACAAGGCTCTGATATTACGTCATTTCCAAATATTGAAAACGCAATGGGTATAAAAGTCAAGTTTGATTACAAGCCTCCCTTTGACGACGACAATATTAGTGCAATTACTGCACCGCCGGCAAGGATTGATGTGGAAAGCGATGACGAAACCTCCCATGTAAACCCCAATCTGATTTCTTTTGACATGGGACGTAATTTGATGCTTATGCGAATCAAAGAAAAAGAGAAGTTAGAAAAGAAAAGATTTTTACCAGCTACGCCTGATGGGAAAACTGTAAAGCAGATCGAAAAACGGAAAACATCATGGCGCCGAGTTCTTCCAGAAACCCCTCCCAAGCGCCCTTCGACTGTGTATCCGGCTGGAGCACGCAGTCCGACCGATTTGAAAAAATTAATGAGGAAAGAAGCTGAAAATGTCATAGATTCTTGGGCAAATACATCATCAAAACGACAAGAGGTGGTTCAGCTTGCTAAGGAGCATCATATACAGACACTTGCAGACAATCCAATACCAGTGTTTGACAAATCAAGGCCAACCTCTGCAATTTTACGTGATTTTAAAGAATACAAGCGGATACAAGGGGAACAGATAGCTATGCGCGAAGAAGCCGAAAACGACCAATCTATTATAGTACGACAGATGTCTCCATTACCAAGAACTGGATCACCAGTGGCGCAAAGTAGGAATGATTATATCCGAAAGTTGGCATCCCGTGGAGGACAGAGGCCCATTGGAACACCTTCGACAACTGAAAGACCGAGCAGAATTCATCGTACTGAGAGTGAGAAGTTCCCGTCAGTTTCTCGCACATCTTCTTATCAACAAGTGCCGGATGCGGACATGTGTCCCGAAAACGCTTTGTTGACCGCAGCTGAACGAATTGAGAAGGAGAAGCAGAAACTAAGTGAGCAAAAGGACAACAAGCAACCAGAAAAGTCGGAGTCGGATGTAAAGGTGAAGAGACGACTTCCACCAACGCCCAAAATTTCTTCTCATACGTACAATGATCGACCGACAACGACAGATAAGACGACTAATAAAACAAGACTATCAAAGATGTTTAATACTAAGATTTTGGCCACTGATAAAGACATTGACATGATAAACAAAGTGCAGTTAGCCAATTTACTCCGTGAAGGAAGTCATCTGAAGTCCGAGACAGCAACTAATGTGAAAATAAGTAAAAACGAAGAACACAAATCTTACGTTCCCGGATCAAACCAAAGTAACCCAGATGAAGGAATGATGCCATTCCCAGCAGACAGCCTTTCCAGAATAAAAGCTACTAGCAGCGTGTATGGGAAAGATTTTTGGCCAAAGCTCTCGAAGATGCAATTCAATTACGAGAACTTTTCCAGAACCACTCCTGAGATGAAAAAGCGACTGGAAATGAAAGCGAAAAACAGAAGGAAAATTTCACAGAAAAATGCACAGCTTGCAGAAGAAATTAAAATGAAAGCAATTACTAAAACGTCGGACAAAGTTGAGGAGTCGGACCGCCCATCTACACGAGTGTCCTTTAATGAGAATGTAATTGTGTTTCAGACTATCTGAAAATGTTACCTTTATTAGAGACTGAAAACTACAGCAGTATTGGGTAACGATAAGCGATGCAAACTGCATAAAAATCACTGTATAAAATGATAAAAACAGTGACTAACTAGGAAAAGAGTGACGCGAGAAAAATCGCTTTAACAGTGCAGAAATGCAAATGAGAAGCTGCCTTTTAGCAGAGTTGATGAATTTTTGTATCAATTTCAAGCCGATTGTGCATTTACTTTGTTTTAACACACGTCTTAGCCATCTAAGGTAACTCGGAGCTAATTCACCAAGACAACATGTACTTGTTTGTTTACATGAGAACCTTTTTTGGCAAGTGTGAGGTTGGTGAAACTAAAACCTGGTTTAAATATCTAGTGAAAAAAAATTCTATTGCCACTGACAGTTACAAGGCGGTTACCCCTCAGGTTCTCTTTATCGTTAATTGCTTGTGGTGTCTACTTTGATATTGATCGTTGTATACCTCTCTTTTTCTCTTTGCTATTTGGCTGTGTGGAGAGTTATTGTCGTCTGGCTGTTTCTGGTATGCATATTTCGCTTTAGTATCACAACAAGAAATATTAACTTCACTTTCTTTATTTCTTTTAATGTTAACGTCAATATTATAATTGTTACTCTTTACTGTTAATTGACCGTGTGACATTTACCTTGAACTTATCAAAATTTATTTTAAAAAAATGGACGCTATACTTTTTATGATCATATTTGAGTGAAGAGGATATCAATATTTGTTATTACTCATGTAAAACCAAAATAATAATATTTCGCCGAGTGAGCTCCAAAATAATGTGTACACGTAACAACGTGAATTAAACGACATTGAAATTAAAATTATATTCTTTTGTCACTAAGCAGTTGGTTATCAATTTTATTTAACTGAACTAATCTATAACCTAACAAAGACATCAGCTACTCTACTCACTGATAACGAGAGACTCACATGATAGACAGTTAAATTTAAATTTAGTCAATTAGTAAAATATTTATTTTTTATCCTTAAGTATCTTTTAAGAAAATTGCTTATTGGAGAACCTATCTATTATATCTGCTTTGAAAAATTTTTGTTTCAGAAAAATAGATTATCACGTGACCGTCTAATTATAAGTTTGTTCGATAATAATTCAAAGTGATGTGACATTTATAGGTTGTGCGTGTATTTCAGGGAAAAAACGATAATTGGAGAAGAAATATTGGGCCACGCCGTGACAAAAAGGTGTATTCGGTCATATTTTTTGATATTTTAGTTGTTAACGCATACTAAGCAATGTCGTCTGCACACCTTTATGACGTCATTTCAAGAATTAACGTCAGCTGTCCGAAAGTACATTTTCCCGTAAAGCGCCCCTTATAAAACTATAACAAATATTGATATTGCAAACACACGACACATGTACTACTTTATTTAGTCTTAATTTTTATTTACGTAGTACAAAAAAAACTTGTTTTGCAATTATTTAGGTTTAAATTTGAAACACTGAGCTCACTCTTTGAATTGGAATTTGACTTTGTCTTAAAGCGAATTTATTTGTCTTGAAATGAATAATTAGTACAATAATTATTTTAGTTTCTTCAACGTTCAATCCTATTCATATTTAAACGCAGCTATTGTTAATAATCTCAGTTTTATCAATGTTTCAACTCAACAAAAATGTCAGTCTTTAATTATCGTCATCAATGTATAGGCTTGAAATTATTTTCAACTTAGTACTCATGTTCGTGCATGGTATAGAAAATCGTCACTTATCTGAAAGTAACATCTGAAAGGTAAAGCGCAATTATTATGTATCGCTTTCTGTTTTGATCATCGATTTTACATTTTAAATGCCAACCTACTGTCACCATACAATTTGACGACAAGTTGATCATTCGTAACGTAACGAAGTTATCATTAAATAAAACGAATGAGAACATCATGTTAAAGTATACGGTACAAATGTATCTAAGTTACACTTTTTACTTAATAGATCAAGAACCATTTCGTATGTCTCTATTGTAAAAGCAATTGCTCCCTTCTTTAGAAAGCTCTTGCTTTGAAATGTTAGTTGGAAGTTGATGGTTTGACAGCATGCACTTATGAATCGAGAGATGTCGCTTATTTTAAGAATTTTTAAATAAAATCTTATGTAATGTATATCAGTAAGTGATATACGATACGGAGTGAAAGTAAATTATTGAAATAAGTTTTTTTGACACTCATAAATGCATTGTTTTGCGAAGTTCGGCAGAGTCGAATTCATGCTAGAAACGTCTGTGGCAATGGTCTTGTCCATAATTATGCCACCCTACGAAGAAGCGTGAGTATATTGCTTTGAACATGCAGGTCATTCGGACGGTTCCTAAACAGATCTTCAAAAGTAGATGACCGCTTATGCTGAAATAATAATAATAATAATTATAGGTCAAAGGTCAAGGTCACAATGACCTTCAAAACAGTAACAGCAGATTACTATCTATTTGTTTTTTTTTTGAAACATATATTTTTAAATTTACAAAAAATCTCTATCAATGCATATGATGATGATTATAAACTAAATGTATTACGAGCTTCTCGTAAATGTTGATCTAGATAACAATAAATATTATTGATTATGGTTGAGGTTAACAGAACTAACCTTTTTTTTACATATGTTTTGCTGTCCATTTTTGAAAAGTGTATGCCATGTTCACTTGGAAAAGAACGTAAATAATCATGCTATTTCATGTATTTTTGAAATATTTCCAAGCCTGGCTTAGTGTTATCAAGTATGCACAAACACAATGACACAATCTAGGGAGCTTTTCAAATTAGTAAACATCCATAATTTTTCTCTCTATTTTGGTGCACCGTAGATAATGGTTTGAAGTCTCAGCGGCACACTGTATTGCCACAGACTGTTCAAAGGTAGTAACCCGACCGTTATCGTTAATAGTTTATAGTGTATTAATAAAATCATTTAATAAACCCATGCACACTTTTCTATTCCAAATGTTGACTGTGTGGGTATGCTGTATTTTTCTGATTTGGCTATGTCTGTCAAGCATATTTGTCATGTTTTCTGTCCTTTACTATAGTTAATGTTTTCTCCTTTACATGTCGTGTATAGTTGTCATCTTGATTTATGTTTTGTTTTGTGATCACATTATAACTTTATAAGTTTTATATACAAGATTTTGGGAACCAATACTCAGAGAAATGGTAACCTAGCCTTTGGTCCGGCCAGAAATAACTATAAATGTAATTTACACAAGACAATTGTCGCAACTCGAAGACTTGATTGCGCATGTCGGCCTCAGTACGTGTCTAGTCTCTAAAACCTTACCAACTTTTTGTTAAATTTATGCTTGCTATCCGCCATGGTTGTTGTTTCAATAATGAACATTACAGTATGGCCGTATAATTTCTTTAAGCCAAAGATAGCCGCATAATTTAAATATTATACGAGGGATGTTCTTCTCTATATCATTGTGATTCGCGCATTTGACATTATTCGGGGCACTCTACGGGAAAAATGTGTTTCCTGTGATATTTTTAAATTTTACTTGCTATTTTATTTTAAAAGTGCGAACATTTAATCTAATTTTTACTTTTAATTTATATGAAATTTAGTTACACATTTTGAAAATGTGATGCTACTTTACCGAGATATTCATAGTAATTTACGCTCATCCTTAAGACGTCATTCCAATTCCATTTCAAGGAATGACGTCAACATATCGAAGAGCTCTTTTCAAAGAAGAATTCCTTAGAATTTTGAATTTGCAAAATGTTGATTATATAAATTTTGTTACTTTTTAGTGACTTATTTGGTATTATAATCGTACAAACATTTCTTACCAAATCGCTTTGGTGGATTTTGGGTGTGTGCGTGTGTTCTTTATTTGATTAAAAACTGGCGTAAAAACAGGACATCGCACGAGATGATAAAAAACTGAGCGATCATTTAAAAGGTTTCTTGATTTATATAATTTGCGTAATTGCAAGGAAAGTGTTTCTATAAATGAATATCGGAAAATACGTTTTCATTGAAAACGAGTAATTTTCGACGTATCGAGAACTGCGTAAAATTCCATTGACACATTTCCGAGTAATCATAAAAAATCCTTTTTAGATGAATTAGGCAATTTTCAGAGAATGGCTAATTTTTCTGATAAACGGTGAACGAGTAAGAGGTGGGCATGAAATTCGACCTCCATGAGAACTGCGTAAAATTCCATGACATATTTCAGAGTTGTGGAAAAATTGTCCATTACTTTTAAATATCAAAATATTTGGGGAATTTGAAGAGTATCGCTGTCTGTTTTATCATAAATTGAAAAGAATATGAGGCTAGCATTGAATGTTTTGTGACAACTGTCAGTTAAATGAATGTGTCTGGTCACGTGTAAGGATCGAAATTACTATATGTTTTCAAATATCAAACTTTGTCATAGAAACTTTAGAAGATATGTAACAAAAGCAAATGTGATTAAACATTCTTACACAGTCAACTTGCGAGTGTGTAGATTTAAAGCCAAAGTTGTTATAGTGTTACTTTCGCAGTAACATTCTCTCAGATGACATCGCAAAACGTGCTGATTTTTCCAACACTTCGGCGAAATTGCAACACTAAACTGTACTCATTTGTATGCTTTATATAGTGGTACAATGAACAAGACAAGTAAGTCTTCAACTCTGGGCTGAAGGTTATAAAACATAGTTTGGAAACCAGTCTCAAATCTCAAGCATCTGATTGGCTGAAATGGCGACCAGTCGCCATTTCAGCCAATCAGATGCTTGAGATTTGAGACTGGTTTCCATGCTCAGCTTTATAACATTGGGCACTGAACTGTGAATAAGCAGCAGCTTAAATAGAGGATATTATCTTAAAATCAAATAATGTCACTGTGCATATTTTGAGTTGTGATAAAAGGTTTATTTAATTTACCCGTAACACATTTGAACTCAAGTGTTGTCTTCGACAATTCAGAGAGTTT
Source organism: Corbicula japonica (assembly GCA_038501625.1). Taxonomy (NCBI): domain Eukaryota; kingdom Metazoa; phylum Mollusca; class Bivalvia; order Venerida; family Cyrenidae; genus Corbicula; species Corbicula japonica. The sequence goes on from JAZAYU010000172.1 coordinate 311,882, forward strand.
TAATATTTATTCATCAATATCGTGTAGCCTGCTTACTTAGTATAAATTGTTGATTTAACAAATAACGCAATATTTACATATTAAGTATTTCAGCAAGAATATTATCAATGTAATAGTCTACTATAAAATAAATCACAACGCATCACAGAAGCAGACACGTTTATTGCAGTTTGAACATGAACATTTTTAGATATGTCTATCATCTAATGGCTAGAATAAAGCAGAATTTCCGCAAATTTCTCAATTCTTATCCTAAAACCTATATAAGGAAAATAACTAGCCCGATGACTTGCACTGGTAAGACAGAATTCTAAGCAACTAGATGCGGTGTTGATTAGCTTAAGTCGGCGCCAAAAGCTTGACTTATCTGTTTTGTCATCTTTGCTATTTTAACATGAAACCAACGTTTTATAAAATGATATTTTGTTTACTGTGATTTGTATATTTTTTTACAAAAGTTCATGTAAATCCTTATACAATGTTGCGATGCTTCCTATAGCGTCGATTCAAAATTTTCGCAAGCATAGACCTACCAATTTCGCATTTTTCTTTCTAATAATTAATAAAAACCATTTCATTGGGATTTAATCGATTTTTTTTCTTCTCTTTTTTTTGATAATTAATATAAAGTACACTACTATTCCACCGGGGTCTAAATCGCGCACCATTGTTGGTGTGTATTATTCGAAACTTTAAACCTGCGCGAAATATAATGATACCTCAATGGCCTGCTACGAATGCCTTAAACGCCAGCAGTACTCTAAAACACTCAACGATTGCAATTCTCAATTTACTTGATATTACCTTCTTCAAAACCAGTCTCTCTCACAATTCTAGGATCTATCATGTTCCTTCTCACCTGTTTATTCTCTCTTTCCTTCTACCCTCAGTCCCGTCTTCCTTCAGCCAAACCTCAACCTAGTCCTGTATTAAAAGTTTGTATAACAGCGGTCTCATTTTTCCAAGTAAGACCTACTGGTATCACATGACATGTAAGAATACTAAAAATACCGCTGTATGTACCTGCTTGGATTCTTTTCACATCAGCTGTAAAACCACGTATGTCAGCCACATCAGTCTTTACCATATCGTTATACTTATCTTTTGCCTCAACAATCACCTCTCTTACGTTGCCGGTTACTCAACGTGTTTGAACTTATACAAAATCGGTACTGTCTCAAAACAAATTTCTTGGCCTAAGAAAAGGATCAAAGCTCTTTCCACAACTCTACTCGACAATTATAACTTTGCATTAATAACAATTAAGTTTACATGCTTACCTCTGTGTGCTGTCTCAGCATTGATCACACTGAGAATCGCGCTTTCCTCTGACGTCCACCCGAACCCAGGTCCGACTTCATCTCATTCTTCATTATCCACTCTCGACTTTTTACAGAAGGGGCTAAGTATTATGCACCTAAATATTCAAAGTCTGAAACCCAAATTACTCATCCTCCAAACTGAATTACAACAATACGATATAGTCATTCTTACTGAAACCTGGTTGTCAGATAAGATCCCGAATGACGACATTCTTATTCCTAATTTTAAAATTCCATATCGCTTAGATCGGCGTGAAAGACCAGGTGGCGGTGTAGCAATATATGTTCGCGATACTATCTATAGTCGAGCACGCCCTGATCTTCTAGTCGTAATACATGTATAGTAATAACTGGAGATTTCAACATGAACTTACTCTCGGCCGGTATGAGTCACAACAAAATTCAGTCACTTTATACTTCATATGGTTTCCATCAGCTTATTAGCCAACCAACACACTTCACAGAATCCATGAACTCTCTTATTGACCTCTTTATTGTTAACAATCTCAGCTCGGTCATGACGAGCTTTGTTAACGATTCATTCATTCCCGACGTTGTCCGATATCATTGTCCGATTGTTCTAGTCCTAAAGTTTAAAAAGTATATGTCACATTTTTTCAAACGCACTGTATGGAATTACAAATCTGGCGACTACAATAAATTCAGACAACTTCTCTCAGCTTCTGACTGGAACAGTATCATCAACTCTCTCGACATGGAAAGCTCAACCAATAAATAACTAAAAAAAAATTCTTTCCTGTGCAACACAAAACGTGTACCATTCGTCCGTCTGACCTTCCGTTGATAAGTAATAATATTCGTAAACTTATTAGACAGCGCCATCGCATCCACAAAAAGGCAAAAGCTCGTAATACAGATTTTTACTGGGCCCTTTATCGCAAAAAAACGTAACGAAGTAGTCAGCGAAATACGAAAAGCAAAACTTTTGCATGATAATAAAATTACAGAACAGCTCAATTCTGAAAGTCTTGATATTAAAACATGGTTTAAACTTTCAAACATCTATTAAATAGTAAAACGACGGCTAATGTTATTCCGCAGCTAGTTTTTAATAATATCGTAGCATCAACCGATATAGAAAAAGTGGAAGTGCTTAATAACTTCTTCTGTGCCCAGTCGTCACTTGATGATAGCACTACTCCTCTTCCCACGTTACGCGCACAGTCACATCCATCCTTGTCTAGTATACAAATTCTTGAACAAGACGTTAAAGATATTCTTTCATCTCTAAACGTTTCAAAAGCTTCTGGTCCAGATTTGGTGAACCCGCGTCTTCTAAAGGAAGGCGCAATCATTTTAGCTCAACCTCTTTCTCACCTCTTTAATACATTAGTGCAAAACGCGTATTTTCCTTCTTGCTGGAAGATTGCGAACGTATCTCCAATATTTAAGAAATCTGACCCATCTGACCCCAGTAACTACCGACCTATCTCACTCTTAAGCTGTCTTAGCAAGGTAATGAGGAGAGATGCATAATGAAATATCTATTTAATTATCTCATTGACCAGTATCTTAACGCCATTCCAATCTGGTTTCATTCCAACTGACTCAACTGTTAATCAACTAGTTTATATATACAACAACATTTGTAAGGCTCTTGACGAAGGTAAAGAAGTAAGAATGGTCTTCTGTGACGTATCAAAAGCATTCGACCGTGTCTGGCATAGAGGATTAATCATCAAACTTAAATCTATTGGTATTGATGGTAATTTACTTTCTTGGTTTAGCTCATACTTATTTGACAGGAAGCAGAGAGTCTGTTATAATAATGCAACCTCTACACTTATGAACGTCTCTGCCGGTGTTCCTCAAGGCTCCATCTTAGGGCCTGTTCTGTTCTTAATCTACATAAATGACATTGTTAATGAAATAAATTCCAAAATCCGATTGTTTGCTGACGACACTAGCCTTTATGTAATTGTCGATAATCCCTTAATTGCCTCTGAAACATTGAACTCTTATTTGTCGAAAATCGAAAATTGGGCAAACACTTGGTTAGTATCATTCAACGCTAGTAAAACTGAATCTCTAATTATAAGCAGGAAAATTCATAAGCCAAACCACCCTACTCTCTTCTTGAACAATACACCTATTAAAGAAGTGTCTGAACACAAGCACCTTGGTATATATTTATCTAACGATGGTAAATGGTCAACCACCATCAAATTTATCGTTGAAAAGGCTTGGAAAAGAATTTTCATTTTACGACAATATAAGTTTCTATTAAACAGAGAAGTATTAGAACGTATGTATTTTAGCTTTATTAGGCCCCTGTTAGAATATGGAGACATTGTCTGGTCTAACTGTACTGTTGAACAATTGAATTCACTCGAATCTATTCAATTAGAAGCTGCTAGAATTGTTACAAAATCACAAAATTGTATCAAGAGCTTCAATGGCAAAAACTAATTGAACGCAGAAAACACCACAAACTAGTCTTATTCTACAAAATGAATAACAGTCTTGTACCAAACTACCTTCAGTCTATGCTACCAACCATCAACCAATCCAGAACCACTTACTCATTAAGAAATAATTCCGACCTTACTCAAGTTCATTTTAAAACGACGCTCTATCGCGAATCATTTCCACCTAGCACTGTCCATGAATGGAATAATCTTCCAAGTGCCACCAAAAATAGCTTAACACTTACAAGTTTTAAATCCAATTTGATAGGCAACATCCGCAAACCCCCACCTTTTTATAGCATAGGACCTAGAGTTCTCCACACCAGACTGCGTCTTAACTGTAGCTCACTTAACGATCACCTATTTACGTAGATGTAACGTAGTTGAATCCCCTCTATGCACCTGTGGTGATAGAGAAAGTACCGAACACTATTTCCTTAAATGTCCGAACTTTTCTGATCAACGACGATTATATCTTAATGACCTCCATGGTCCTCCTCTCATAAACAATCTACTGTTTGGGTCTGAACATCCCTCAAACGAAGCCAACATTATGTTATTCACTAATGTACAGATGTATATTCAATCTACACGCAGGTTCCTAAACTAGGTCAAGAGTTTGGCATCTCTCTCTCTCTCTCTCTCTCTCTCTCTCCTTTCTTCTCTCCATTATTACACTTCTTAAACGATATTTTTACCGGACAAATATATGCACAAATAATGTATTGTATTTAACTACCCATGGAGAAGAGTTTATATAAGCGTTTTCGCTTGTTCTTTAATCCATATCATGACATTATTTTCATTGTATTATATTATTATATGTGCATTTACATGAATAAATAATGTTTAAACCAACATTTTCGTTCCGCATACGACTCTGCATATGCATCCTTACTGACAATGCGTAATTTTGTTAATTGCGGACATCTACACTTATATGAGAAAAGATGTCAACACAAATAATTATACTGCCTTTTATGGGAATTCGATATTTAGCAAGTTAAAGATTACCCTGATTTTTATGATTACAGGCTCCCCCGAACCTGCAGTAGTTTTTTTACGTTTCCACTATTTGGACAGAAAAAAATACATTCATAAGCAAGTCATGTTTTCCGATAATACATATATATCTTAATATGTTTTTGTACCTAGAATATTAACAAGCAAATTTGCTAATAGACACATTTATACATGTATCAATGTAGCGTTGCCTTAAAATAATTGAATTAGGTCGATCTTCTTCACGCCAATCAGGCAACGGGGTCCGTTCTAATACCCCAAACTACCCCAAACCACACCCCAAACTACCCCAAACCACCACAAACTACCCCAAGCCACCCCAAAGGAAATCCAATATAAGGTTCTGATAATTAAATAGGTCCATATGAAATAAGGCCCTGTGAGCTCTAGAATAAAAATAAGTGTTAAACTTGTTGCCTCTGTAACCATATTTAATAATACACATTGAAAATAATAACTTTTTTGGGTGTGTGTATGGGTAGGAGGTTGTTAAACATCAGCAATAAGCCATGCATTTTACCTGTAATCTGATTATAACACTTAAAATATTAAATGTAGTCGATTTCAGGTGGTTTGGAGTAAACACTGTAGATGTGGTTTGGGGTATTTCACACTCGCTGTATGTCACCATTGTGTCATACTTATTTATGGCCAGTCCTGTCATTTACTAAAATTTTGATGTTTATTTTGCTCAGTATAGAAAAATAGTTATTATTCGTCACACATTATAATTTATTCATCATTATTTACAATTAAAAATAACAGCAGTCTTATTGTTTAAGTAGTTTGCGGTGGTTTGGGGTAGTTTGGGGTGGTTTGGGGTATTAGAACGGACCGTAATACATATAGTTGCGATCGGACTGAGCGTTTTTTTTCCCAGTGTGATTATTACCATTGAAAACATTTTTAGTCTTTGTTTTTCTGCCCATGTACAGAAATGTAGTAGAATGACTTCGGCGGTAAAATAATGTCGTAAATAATTTGAAAATTATTCCCGACATTATAGATAATAACAGTATGTTCAGAAGCTGGACATATTTTTAAATTCTCTTGATGACACTTAGAATTTAGAGTTTTTAGGACATCTAGGATATCTTGAACTCGTAGTGGCAGTTTGTTTTTGTTGTTCGTTCTAAAATAATTCCATATGTATTGAACATGTCACCGGATGTTTGTTGAATTGCAAGCACTAATTTTAATGTCAATATTAGAATGTAATCCTGCCAGATCTGTTAATGTGTTAAAATATAATTGTTCTAACAGCAGGAGCGGATGCACGATTTCCAGAACGGATGTTCATTTGGGCCGGTCTAAGAGTAGCTCTAAGATAATTTCAAACTTTCTGGCCGACCAAAACCTTATGTCCCATGAAAATTAAATATTGCTGCCCCAAAAAGGGTTCACGCAACCCTACTGAACTCCCTCTGGGTCCGTCCCTTTATCAAGCAATGCATTTGTAATATGTTTAAGTACATTATATTGGTATATATCTTAGACTGCTGTACTAGTAACACCTTTGTGACTTTAATTTTCCGTTTGAGTCTTCGTTTGCTTTTTTGTTAAAAGACTTCTATGAACGCATCCCTCTGAGGCTGTTACTTCTTGTTTGTAGTATTGGCTATCTCTCTGATAGTATTTCCGAATCTTTCTTCTCATTTTCAGAATATGGTTGTTTTCTTCTTTTATTTCAAGCGAAGCATTTCTAGTCATAATTAACATTCACATATTAAGCGGTCTTTGAGTGATGTGTGTCGGTCAAAAATCGTCCTGTTTTCAGTTTTAAGATTTTATTATTACTGTTGTGATCGTTCAGGTTTGCCAGAAAGAGAAGAAGACCCATGCACACGGACAATGATGGATTTTGCAATACGAATATAGACCCAGTTACGCGATGTCATTATATTTTGGGACGAATTTTTGCGCAAAATGTATAACGATGTTTTCGTAAAGACATGAATTCGCGCAATTACATTTTCCACCATGACAAAATTTATCTGTGGTCATTTCTTTATGGTTTCATTCGCGAATTAACCATAACGCGAAAATTTAAACCCGCGCGAACTATGATGATAACGATGTAACCGATTTCTTTATGTCAACATTTTATTTTCTTCTTTGATTTCATGAAGTATAATAATTAGTCTTTTTATTTTAGATAAAAATGAACGTTGTCCATGTGCAAGTAAATGTCTAAAAGACCTCGAAAATAAAACATATGACTGTTTAAGCAGTCAGACACTTACATGTATATTATTTTAGACAAGCACGAATGTTGAAGTACATGTGTACTTGGACTACCATCGATCTTTGGTCTTGCAAGAACTGGTCGCTAGCATATAAAGTACATCTTATGTGGTTATTTTATGGCTTGAATTTGGCCTGAATGTGAATGTACGGATTGTTTAAATGATTAATGAATCAGATAGCTAAATGCGGAAATTTCTTCAGTTATTATGTTCATTCTTTTCTTAAATGAAACGGAATATATGCAGATCAATTAAAACAAAAGACTCTGTTGCAATTTTGACTGCAAGGTATCACGCTCTTAATTTTCTCTAGAGCTAATTAGTTCAACAATATGAAAACTTCATGTTGTCTTTCTTGCAGACAGGATCTGCATTTTCGCCTTACAGACAGTACTAGAAAATCATTTTTACTCCGGTGTAAGATGACTCTCGTGCACGTCTGTGATGTTACGCTTGGTTCATTTGACATAAAAACGTCATACAAAAAAGGAAATTCGTTAGATGTTTGCTTCGTGTTCTTGCTGTTTCGACTCCAGGGGCTCTGGTCTTGATAAGATCATTGAGTACTCGCCCCTTTGGCTTTGCAGTGCTATTAACTTCTTATGTCTTGTATGTTTGTGTGCTTTTGCATGCAACATTGTAAAGCTGATTGGTGAGTTGGAGTTATTTCAACAATATGAGAACCTGTTGGGGCAAGTGTGAGGTTGGTGAACCCTAGAACCTAGTTTAAACCCCCAGTTGCAATTTGTTTTGCCACTGACCGTTCAAAGGCGGTAACCCCAAGGGCTCTCTTTTTCGTTAATTGTTTGTGGCGTCTACTTTGAATTGACATACTTTTAACAACATGCTCTATTTCCCATTCTTCCATTTCGATGTGGAGGCTGTGTTTTGAGAGTGTTGCGATTCCTAAGATGCACATTTCACTTTATTCTAAAAGACAAATCTGAAGAAAATTCTATCTAGACGTATAGTTAATAACATAGACTATTAAGAACAAACCTTAATATTTAGCGATAGTCGCCACTTTAAGAATTCAAATTACAAACTTTTCGAAAAAAATGCCTTCATTGGTTTTAAGTTGCCAACGTACATCACGTTCTATTAAAGCAAAACATTGTCAGAAAATTCTGCGTTGTTTAGGATTTATGGAAACCTAAATTTAGGTCGTCTACAATATCATATATCTGTAAAACCGCGTTGCTACGGTCACCATAGATACTAAAATCTTAATGACTTGACAATTTTACAACCTCTTAATTAATATTAAGATATTACGTCCTTGTTACTTTGTCTGTCTGGAGTTTATATCAGATTTTAAATAATGGGTTTAAAATATCAATACTGCTAAACTCTACCTTTATTTTTTATTGTAAACAAATGATATTGCACATCTAATGTGGAGCGAACCCGTACGGTTACAGCGCCTAGCCATGCAGTTCCAATTGAGCTACCTATTGAGCTAGGCCGGACAAATCCAGAAAAGATTGATCGGATACACTGGCTAAATCAATCTTCACTGCATTGCAACGTCAACTAATTATTTAATGATGACAGTACTGACTATGTTTGTGGAGACGTTTTACGGCCGCCACACTGCACAAATAGCGCAACTGATTCAGCACAACAGATGTAAAAGGGATGTATTGCATATTTGAAAATTCAGCGAATGTTGCCTAGAGATACATGTATATAATATATCATACAATATGCACTTTCATAGGAAAATTATTTTTTCTATTATTTTTCAAATGACCAAAATGTTTTGCTGAGTGTATTATAATTAGACAGAAAGATGTCACGCATCTCAATTTTCTGTAGTTATAAATTCTTTAATGATGCAGACATAATTTATGGTTTCTTTTAAGCGTTACAAAAAGGGAACTTTGACGGAATGTTTCTTCTTCAAAATGTTAAATACTGACTTGCTTTTAACCTAGGGCTAAGCGGCATGGGCAGTATTATGCATTTCCATAACTGCCCACGAAGAGGCTCAATCAAACCGAATATTTTCATATTTGTCGTATTCGGTGGCTTTCAAAGTTCCCTTATGTAAGTTTTCATCGATTTTAATATCATAGTAGCGTTGTTTATGCCGTGTAAAAGGTTGCCCCTATTAATTAATCAATGCTGTTATCAGTTATGTCCTTTGGAGGTCGTTGAGCACGATACTTATGTACTATGTTAATTGTTCTGCTTTTTAAATTTTGCTTTTGGCGTTGTCTGTGATATGCAGGATTATATTCTCAGATCCCCTGTCAAAAATCTATTCCATTTAGTTCCGCCTATTGTTTTCTCTTTAACACATTCTTTTATCTAGGGATCATGCGCCACTGAACATGGAATAGTATTAATCTGAAAATACGGCATTGAAGGTTCCGTGTCCGCCGCCATATGTATACCATCATTTAGAATGAATCAATATTGTAAGCTTTATTGGTGTAAATATTGAGTTGCGCTAAACGCTTTGCTAGGCGGCTGGGCAGTAATATGCATTTCCATTTACTGTCCATGAACAGGCTCAATCAAACCGAGCCTGCAATATTTTCATATTTGTCATGTTCGGTGGTATTATTTCATTATACTCGTGGACATGCAGAGACAGGAAAGCATTTACACCAATCAGACTTCTTTTTGGAAAATATTTAATTCCCATAAGACAGAATTTTCAACTAAGACAGGATCTTGTCGGCATTTACAAAAATAGTTTATTTCTCCATCCACAAGCATTACTTCGAAATTACTTAGAAAACAGCCTTCATTATGTCATACATCACAGCAAAATTATGATGCGTTTAATTAAAAGCATAATCTAAGATATTAACAGCCTAACTAACCGTTATTCTAAGACAGGAAAGTGCACAAGTGAGTGCAATTTTCCTTTTCTTTCCAATTACAATCAATATAGACTCATCAAATATGCATGCTTATTCGTCTGAGATAACGTTGTACGGTTTGAAGTTAGTTTAATTACTTCCGAACAATTCTTATGGCTTTCTATTTAAGACGTTTGGTGAATTTCAGCTGTTTCAGTGTGTTTTTGTTAACACATTCTTTTATCTGGGTACCATACGCCGCTGAACATGGAAAGGTATTAATCTGAAAATACCGCGTTGAAGGTTCCGTGTTCACCGCCATATGCATACCATCGTTTGGAATGGATCAAAATTGTACTGTTTATTGAATATGTAAATATTGAGTTGCGCTCGATCGGGGGCTAGGAGGCTAGGCAGTAATTTGCATTTCCGTTACTGCCCATGTACAGGCTCAATCAAATCGAGCCTGCAATATTTTCATATTTGTCGTGTTTGGTGGCTTTCAAAGTTCCCTTTTCATAATTTTGATATATGTAAGTAAATGTTTAAATGGAAATTTTAAGGGCACTTATATACACATATATTTGATATCAAATACGTTTTTCTTCCTGCGAAAAGCTTTGCCAAAAAGTGAAATATGCATATCAGCATTAAACACATACAAACAAATCAAAATGATTCATCTATAAACATTGTTGCTTTAATTAAGAAGCAGCTGATCAATCTCACGTTTTGCCAACAGAACTTATATTCTGTACTATGAGTACATTTTTGTTTTAAGATTCATATATGTTTTATTCTAGAGCGTTAGGTCTAAACAACTTTGTGTATTTATTTGGTTTTATAATAGAATAATTTCAGTGTCTTAAATGTAAAGCTACTGTATTTTTATTATCAAATATACTTAAGGACTTTAAAAACGCACCCTTGGGATAAGTGTATATAAACATAGAAGACGCCTTTTATATCAAACATATTATATAGCTGTGTAAAGTACAACTCATTGCCGTCATTTTGATACCAAAATATTTAAAATTGGTTCATTGATAATAAAAATATCGCGTGTTCAAGACAGTAACCCTGAAATCAAAATTAACAGTTTAGCCAATACAAGCGTTCGTTTTCAATGATATGCCTTTAATTGTAATGCAAGCTCTATAGGCGTGAAGTGTTACTTTTGATTTTAGGGTTACTGTCTTTAACTCGCAATATTTTTTGTATAAATAGACCAATCTTAAATATTTTACTATCAAACTGACGGCAATGAATTGTACTTTACAAAGGTATGTGAAACATTTCATTTCAAAGGCCTTTTCCAAGTTAAAATACACTTATCCCAAGGGTGCGTTTTCAAAGTCCTTAAGTATAGTCTGTAATAAATCAATCATGATTGGTCACATGCATGTACTATTACATTTATATAGTTTTATTGTAAAACTCTAGTGTATATATGTAATGTCAATGAGTCTTTAATAACATAATTGAATTGAATTGAATACGTTTGAGGGACATTCGCATGTTGTTGTTTTTTTCAACTAAGATAAAATGTAGGACAATATTGCTAATTAGAAAATTATTTGATTATTTCACCACAAACACTACTTCGTCGAGATTTCATTTTTACAGACTCCAGAAAATTATATGGAGAAGTTAATTAAACACAATCAAAGGAAACTAAGACAATAACAGCCTCGCTAAAAGTTATTTTAAGACCTGAACAAAGTGAATATTGTTGTCTATTATTTAAAATCAATACTTTTTCGTCTGTGATAAAGATTTCTATTGTTTGAAGTAAGCTTTTATAACATCCGAACAACTCATATATACGTTTGCACACTCAGTTCGAACGGAATAATGCTCTAATTACCATTACACATAGAGGAAATTACCGTTTACGTCAGAAATCTAAAATCTATGTAAAGCATCTTCAATCGATACCAGGTAAAAAGTAATCTACAACATCTTGTGACAATTGTCAGGCATTGAAATTGTGAACATCTTGTGTAAGTATTTCTCCCCTCCTTTCATTTCTGCATTTGGTTTCAAAGTCAGAACCGTGCACACTTGCATTGTGAAATCACAAAGCACAACAAGTGTTGAAATCAGAATAAATATCATCAAGAAAAGTATAACACAGGTGTGTTATATGTGGACGACATTTAAAAGAAATGAGATGTTGGGTGTAAGAGTTCATGCAGGTGATGGATTGTTTTTAAACAATGAAAGAATTAAGTGATAATATATTGTTGTTTTTTATTGGCAAAGGGTATTGAACGTTGAAAGATGTGCTTGTGTATTACATGTAGTTGTGGAACGCGTTGTATACAAGGGGATATGGTTTGAAATGAAATATACCGGAAATGGTATGGAATGGGGTTTATGATGAAATTTGTTTGCTGAACATTTACAAGTTTGCAATAAATGTAGTGAATGATTTGAAAACAAACGAATTGAACAGGTTTCTTTTTAAATATTATGAAACTAGCTAGAAAATAGTGGAAGAGATGGTTGCTATAGTAACATGAATTATGATGAAGAATTGCCAGAACTATATGTGTTGATATGTATTCATTTTAGGATACAAAATAATTTTTCACATTTTAAGGATTTACTACACCCCTCCTTGCGCCTTTATCGATAAAAAAAGTATCAACATTTCAAAAACGGCAAAATGCCTTTCAATGAAATTTTGCACAAATGAATGTTAATTTTGTTTAGTTTGATAATTTTCTTTTTAATCGATGGTCGAACAAGGAGGAGTGTAGTGGATCGTTAAGAGCTATCAAAATTTCATAAATGTAACTGATTTTTCATTATTGTCATTGTAGATTTTCATAAGTAGATACTCTATTGAGAGCTATGTAAGCCATTCCTCCTTGTAATATCGTTTTCCCGATAACAACAGCAGCTGAAGATAATGTTAGACCTTGCATTTTGTGGACAGTTACACCAACATTTAATTTTCATGAAGGAATTACCATTAAACATTATCTTAGCACTAACCACATCACAATGAATTTGCTCTATATAAACTCAACAGTACCTTTCAAAATTGTCCTACCACGTACATGGCGATTTCTTTAGTACTTTCAGGATGAGAATCTATACTAACTTTCTATATTCAGACACAGTATCTTGATCCCGTAAACCAGGGGGCTGGGGGATGGTAGGGGATGGGGGTGAGTCACACTGCAATACCACCTCAAACCAAATTATTCTGAACAACAGAAAAAGACCTACAAAAATGGTTATACAATCATTATTTACTTTATAGACACGAAATCACCTTCTTCTTGTAAAACAGAAACCCACTAGAACCGTCAATTTCAACATCAGAAACATTTGTAAACAAAGAACCATCATATATAGGTCATATTCATGCGCCAAAATCAAGTGACAGGATCGCCAATATTCGTAAACAGAACACAAACTTCAATATCTGCCAAGAATAACTATCTAAACAACTGTCTGAACAATGTCTCTTACTATATGTACACTCTTTCTATAACTGCTTACAACAATAAACTTTCAATTCGCATATATTTTAATTAAAAGAAAACACCAACTCATCGATCTTTTTATATAATCTATATATATCTATACTCTATATATAGATCTATTTATATACTCAATTATAAATAGCTTGGGCAGGAACTTAACGTTAGCTAACGCTTAAAAGAAAACACAAAACTCATCGATCTCTTTTATAACCTGGTAAACTATCTAGTAGATGTAGATAACAAAAACTTAACGCAAACAATCCTATATGACTATACCAACTCGCACTACCTTATCATGTATACATGCTTTGCGTGCTGAACGCCATCTTGAAAAACCAGAGGGGTCAGTTCAAAGTTATCACGAGAAATCACAACAATCAATTATCTGACTAAACCTACATGGAATTGCATCTTGGTCATGTAAATATTTTGTTTATATATAAACATAAAACTTTTGGATACATAACCTACGACATAATTTAACAATAAAAGTCCACAAAATCAAGCAACACAAAAAATACGTTGACATCTTCCCTCTTACTAATCGGATTTCATTGGGTAATACCGTACCGTTGTACATACAACATGGTTCCCGTTCAGTAGTCAACGATCTATTTATAAAGCCGGGCCACATGGTACTCAACATTCGCTAAAAACCTCTATTTAAAGCCGGGCCAATTATTCCTTTGGGCCGGACTAGTTGTACATTAATAAAGATCATCAAGTAATAGTTACATAGTAATAAATATATTATGACCCATAATTCTTCCAGAGAAATGATATTGCCCATAATGGGGGCGAACTCGCACGACGCCAACGCATTTATGTAGCGAAGACGTTTAAACTGACTTACATCGTAACGAGAACAAAATATTAGACAAACTTATTTTGAAAGACACCGCTTATAAATACAAGCGAGACATATTAAATATTGGTAATAACGCACTTCATGATTTAAGCGGGTTGTTTTCTATAGTACAATTCTATTTTGTTAACAGAGGAAGAAATACATATGCGTTTCAATAATTGTGTATTCCATATTTAAAATAATACAATTTATTAAGTTTATCAAGAAAATCATACACGCAATTTAAATAAATAAAGCATGTGAACCGTAAAACAGGAAATACTATATATCACTTATATTGTATCACTTTAAAGAACGTAATATATGCACTTTTATGAAATTAAAAAAAGCAAAATACTAGAAAACACGAGATGAGCACAGACGAGGGAGGAATCATGAAAACACATGTTTATAATAAGATTTATTTAAAAACCTTGAGCAAAAGATAAAACAGGATGTGTTAACCCCTTTTGACACGGCGGAACAGTGTGACAATTAGGTGATTTCAAACAATTTAATGATAATTTATTCGAATCGGAACCAAATGTCAGTAATATATAAACATGATAAAACATCAACATTTATTTTTAAAAAAAAGTTTCATTAGAATCAAGATATTGTATGCGAAACAACATTATCAAAAAAGAAAAATTTAAAAAAAAATGTTATGCTTATATACTCATTATGATATATTTTATTTAATGAGAAACGATTGGAATTGTGTTTTATTAGTTAATCTATGTTTTTTTTTCAGTTTGAAGTGCTCATGAACATAATCTTCGACAACAAGACCCGAGTTACTTCCCATCGAATAACAATTAATAAATCATTTTAAAACACTTTTAAATTATTTTCATTTGAAAGGGAGGCAATTGAAAATGGTTGGAATTGTTAGCTTTGTTTATCGAGGACTACTTGTTTTATTTATGAATGTATTGTGATTTTACTGATCATAATTAATTTCTTTCTAACAAATGTGAACATGTTTTAGGACCACTGACTTCTTCCCGAAACCATAGTTATAACGCAAAGTATCATAAGTAAGTTGTTACTGAGTTTTTTTTCTATTGAATTCAGGAATGCAATTTGTTCAAAATTTTAATTTTGTTGTTTTCTTTTAATTTTGCGAAATTGCATGGCGGAAAGTGGATACTTCTTATATTAGCTGAGTACATTAGGAAGTTTAGTTCAAGTTTAGTTCAAGATTTAAAAGCGAAAAAAGAAGAGAGGAAGCGAGAGAGAGAGAGAGAGAGAGAGAGAGAGAGAGAGAGAGAGAGAGAGAGAGAGAGAGCATGTTTGATATAAGCATGTCAATTCAAAAAGAACGCCACAAACATCTAACGAAAAAGAGAACCTTTGGGGATTCCGCCTTGAAACGGTCAGTGACTAAACAAATAGCCACAGGGGTTTAAACCAGGTTCTAGGGTGCACCAACTTTACACTTGCCCCAACAGGTTCTCATATTAACATACAAGTACAAGTTGTCTTAGTGAAATGACTCCAACTCACCCATCAGCTCGACAATGTTGCATGCAAAAGCACACAAACATATATAACAAAAGAAGCTAACAGGGGCGTAGCCAGCTTTTTCAAGTTGTAGGCACATACAAGGGTTCCTAGTTGCGGTTGCCTCTTGATAAGGGGGTCTGGGGTGTAAAGCGCACCAAGAAGCAGTAAACAAGTGGAGATTAAATATAGCAAAATGCAAATAAAGCGTGACAACACAGAGAATTGGAACGCAGGCCTGCATTAACATCTGGCAAAGATTTTTAGTTATCATTTTCCCAAAAAGGCAACTCAAAGCCTAAGACATATTTGATTAGACAAAAAACGGCCTGAACCCGCTACCATACCACCCCGTTCTGTTTTTATTATATTTTGGGGACTTTTGAAAATGTCATTTTCTTGTCCAACTTGTAGGCCCGGGCCTACATGGCCTAATAGTAGCTACGCCACTGGCTAATAGCATTGCAAAGCCAAATGGGCGAGTACTCGATGATCTTACCGAGACCAGAGCCCCTGGAGTCAAATTAGCAAGAACACGATGCCAGGGATAAAAGAAACAAATCGAGCCTTTAGGTTCTTTAAAGAAAAGATTTCCCCATAAGCAAGCATAAACTCTCAAACCCCTGCCACCGTCGTGCAAGCAAAAAGGTAAGCATAGTGATCAACTGTAGATGGGTTAATCACAAGGCCTGCAGAACGATGTAGAATATCATGTTGGTAACCTTACTTTTTGAATTTACAGATGGATTTTAAGAATAACCGGGGAAATTTAATATTGCCTTTTATTTTCTTAAGTTTATAAATTAAATCCCCATAAAAAACTGGCTGTGAAATATCTTGTTGCAGTAGTGATTTTAAACTTCACTTGTACTTTTGAATTAAATCTGGGTATCGGCGATAAAACTTGCAAAGGTTTTACTTAATTTATGATACAGATAAAGAATTTTTCCTGCAAAATTTGACATTTGTAGACCAGAGAACCTGTTTTGAACCGCTAGTGGCAACATGCTTTACCACTATCTTTTTTAAGGCGGTAACCTCTCGAGTTCCTTTTTGTTAAAATTAATAACTGTCAGAGATTGATCAAATATTAAACTCATTTTCTCCTTTCCTCTCTACGACATGGCTGTGACTTATCCTGTAATTCCTATTTCAATTGCACATTCTACCAACAAAAACAAGTTCGAGGCATGGAGAGAGCGTCACATGTTCGTTAGCAATTACAAGGCGCTGAACACGTGAGCTTCTGTACGGTCTTACCTAAGCACACATGGAAATATGTTCTTTATCAGTTTCAGGGAGAAGCATACCCAATTAACATAATTAACGCCCTGAGGGAACAGTATGTAATGTTTGCAAAACAAAAAATAACATAAAAACAACAAAAAACAACAACAATAATAACCACAACAGCTTAAAAAATTCAAATGTTCAACAAATTAAGGGCATTGACATTTTAATTTAAAAATAACATTTACAAGTGCATGTTAGATATGCTAATACCATAAAGACTTGGCCTATCAGTTTTACTTTTTGACTCGTATCATTTAAGTAATGAGTTTAAATTCATATTATATGTATATTTTGTCATTTAGTTAACAATAAAAGTGAAACCTGACAGGAATAGCCACCTTTAAAAAACACAGCCTCTCCACACAGTGAAAAAGCTGAGAGGAAAAGAGAGCATATGTTTATAAAATGATCAATTTGAATGAGACATCAAACACAATTAACAAAAAATAGAACCTGAGTGGTTACTGCCTAAATGGCTTGTAACCATCAAGCCCAAAATAATTTTCTACCGGAAATTTAAACCGGGAAAAGTTTGTACTAACTTTATTAGACTGAATGAAGACACCGATCATAAAATACATCTATATTTAGTTTAAAGCTATAAACAAAAATTTCCTTTATAAATATGAACATATTACAGATTCAGTTTTAAAGAGTCTATTCATTTTCATGGAAATTAATAAATTAAACAAAAACAACTACCTGCTCCTTCATCTTCGCATAAGTAAACATGACTTATATTAAATAGATCCATCTCAAAATGTGTCTTTTTACTGATATAATACCACTCTATCACCCTAGATAAAAACACTGGTGTGCGGTTTGATATCAATGATAACAGAAGAATATAATAAAATCCCGTTAGGCGCGAATATAATAATCAATGAGAAGGGTCTAATTTAAAAGCCAGAAATATATCTTAAATTGAACGGTTTTGCTTCATATTCTGTAGTGTTTGCTTTTTTTAATCTTGAGCTTGTTATAATAATTATGTTGTTGACCAGAGATAGAAAAAATGTTAATATCAAAATTAAACAAATCGTCAAAAGCTGTATTTAATATGTTATATTTCAAAGCTATAATTGCTAAAATAGCGTTATGTATAATGTTTCATTTTATAATGATTTCATTTGCTTTTATCTTTGAAAGACAAGTATACATATATAGGCTATGTGATTTTATGAAAATCAGCATTTTATGACTATATTGTTTGTCAAAAGTTCAAGATGTAAAGAATATTATTTTGACCCGTTTTATAATGATATTTATCAAATAAATTCATTTTGCAGTTGTCACTTATGTCATTAAGCAATTATTTGACAGCTTATATCTATTGTTTGCCAATATTTTGACGCTATTAAAGAGAAAACCAGGACCGCGAACTAAAATAATTAATTGGTTTATTTGTACTTTGGGGATAAAATTGACTTTTTTTACTGGTGAACGACATAAAACAATCTACAAATAATTATGAATTTAAAGAGTAAAAAGAGCGCATAAACACCCGGATTAAGTCAACAACGTGCCTGGTGGAGTTACATGTACTTAAAAATCAGCAGACAGAAACACAATCATTTGAATGTTCACCGTGTAGTTCACAGTTAGGCCTAATATGCGGGAACTAACATCTTAGGTTAAAACATGACACTAAGGCAACCCCGGAAAAAACAGAAAGAAGAGCCCAAAGAAAAGATGACCGGGTTTCAGTATTGATTTTTGTTCAGTTCGATTAAATATATGAACATTTCTTCAAGCATACGAGTCCTGAAACTTGTATACTTTTATTTGATTATTTTAAAAAACTAATAAAAATGACAAAACAAAAGGAAAAAATAAATGTATATGGAGTATGTGGTTCACAAACACAGACTAACTTGATGATGAAAGAACAGGACGGACACTCAAAATGTATTCGATATCTTCTATTAACGGTGATATTTTTCGAGTACTCGAGTACTCGATCAGAAAATCATTCAAGAACTCAAGTACCAATTTTATTACTCGTTTCCATCCCTACTTTTACTTACAAACCCAAAATATTACAAAACGATTAAACAAAATAGGCAGTTCGTGATTTTCAGTTGTTATATTTCTCATTCTTTTGTTGGAGGTGCAGAAAGTAATTTCATTGATACATAATATATTGCAATCGAACCTTCCTTTTACAAGGACAGCGCAGTCGCCATATGTTTTCCATTGACAATGCACGGATAAAAAGATACCTTTATGATATTAGTATAAGGTTACAATTGTTACAATAATCTTCATTCAGCTTTATTCACAACTGAAATGGATCGACCTGGTTATCTTTCTCATCAAATGTCACAATGGTAATCAGATTGTTATTTATTAGTAAAAGAGTTTATATATGAATAAACAAGGATGGGGAACTCGTTTCATGAATCATGAAGTCGTTATTGCGAAACTTATATATTTTAATGCTGATTTACCGAAAAACAAAAAATCTATACTTTTGCAGGGATAGTCTCAATACTGACATTTAAACCACTTATTTATATTATCTGGTCTAATCATAGTGGTTGCTTTTAATGATGTACTACTGTATTTCACTACTGGTAGGACTTTCTTATTTATGTAGGTAAATTCACTAAGGACCTCTATATAACTATTGTAAAGATCGTTAAAAAACTACAATGATATTGCTATGTGTTTCGATGCAGCGCTTCAAGCAAGTATTTATTTGATTGCAATAAAAAAACCTGTTAAGAATTATGCAGTAAACCAGTTTGCTTGACATTGTTCTGCTTGTACACTTTCAAAAGACTGCGACCATATAGACACATTTAAAAATCTCCTCGTACTTCGATGTACTGTTTTAAGTACCCGTCACATAATCCACATAAAAACAACACAATATCGTCAACACAGTGCTTCAGCAATTGCCATTTCACTGCCTAAAATAGATCAAATGCGTCAGGTTCTTCAATTAAATGCTGTTTGTATTGCAAACAAATCATCTCAATTGTTCGAATTATATGAAATGCAGAAACTCGTATTAAAAAGACTATCAGTATGGCATTATTCGATCGCTTTTGTGGTAGTGAATTAGTTAATAGAATTTCCAATAAAGAGGAGCCTGGAAAGAGCTATATCAGAACGCGCGGTATAAATTCGCACGTTGTCCGATTCCGTTTATTAAACATAAAATACATGGATAGCTCTAGGTAAGAATCATTTTTATTCGTTACATTTCTTGCCTTGACTGAAAAGATCAGACCAAGCCACTTGAATACCTACTTGAAGTTAAACTAAATTTTCCTAATTTTCTATGATAATAGAGAAAGAGAAAGAGTGCTAAGTAGTTTTATGCTAGTGTTGAGCACTTTTGCAAAGACATTTTATGTCATAATTTTGTAAATTAAGATGTACGTGAAAGACGTTCAATAGTTGAATGTTTCATTACGTAATGATACTTTTAATGTTTTTGCATAAGATAACAATTCCTCTGTTCGCAGCCTCAACTATGACAAAATTAAATATCTATTTACCATATAATAGTTACCTTTAATACATTCAAAGGTTATAAAGTATTTTATAGGGCAAATATACTTCTTTTTTTTCTGAGGGTTCATGGGAATAGTTACTGTAGTCTTTTGTGTCCTACATACAATAAAATTCATTCATTTAAGTTATAAATATGAAGCCATAAATTCACAAAATCACAAAATCAGCCTTTGTTTCTATGGATAAGTACCTATTTCTTTTTCCTTTTTTTCGTTTCATGTCTTTTCTTCTAAATTATTCTTATTATTAACGTAAACTCTTGTTATAATCCAGTATTTGGCTATGCGGGTAGTCTGTCTTCTGCATGCGACTTTTCATGATACAGTAAACAACTTTGTATAAACCTTCGTACTGGGGCATTACTGGCTTGATAATTGAGCTATTGCTCTACAACTTTCAATAAAAATGCAATAAATATTAACTGATTTATTAGAAAAAATGTTCGAATTTAACAGGCATATTGGGAAACTACATTTTATGATTTCAAACTGATTTGCTAAAACGTGGGTTGGACTATAAACAGTTATAAAACATTTAGATTAAAATGAAATGAATTTAATTTAACAGAAACAGAAGAATAGTATATTTCTAGGTTCCAAATGTTCATTTATATGTAAATCGTTTATTAAGTTGGACATACGCTTTATTAAGTGTTTTTGTGAATTTGTATTCTGTGGGTGTCTGTATTCTAAATGATTTTGAGCAGTCAGTTGTCTGTGATTTGGAATGAAGTTTTACTAATAAATTAGTTAGTAATCATGGCATGGTGTATTAAAAGTTTTAGGGCAATAACCCAAAAATCAAGCCAGTAATGCCCCAGTTCGAAGGTGTATACTTAGCAAAGTTGTTAAGTATATGTTTCACATCATATTTTCAATACTTTATTTATATAAAACTTACAACTTACTGCAGTCGCCCGTTAGTTAGTTGTATAAAGTAATGATTATTTTTGAGTCATCGTTTTTACGTCATTTGAACAGTTTGTCTATTCTACAGTTTTGTAATAGATTGTTTGTTATCAAGTCTACTATTTTTTTCTTTTTCGTTTTATGTGTTAGTCATACTATGTTAACGAGATGCTCTTGCTGTCTCTTAAATAGTTTGACAACAAATCGGTAACTTTCTTTTGTTATCGAAGTTAGCCAATGTATTATAAGTAACATTTGATTTCTTTTTTTTCAAAAAAGGCATCATTTATTTCCAAATAAGGCTTAATGAGTAATTTCTGGTGAATATATTTACAATATCATCTTACTATTTTATATACGGAACCATCACTAATCCCATAGGAACCACAAAATTGAAGGTAGTAAAAACGTGCAATAGCGGAATTCAGAAGGACTTTTTTATAAAGTTTAATTATTGAAAACAAAAAAATTTAGTTTTTTTTTAAATCTTCACCAGATAAAACCCTGTGTTAACGCTGTCACTGATTTTTTTGTAACGGGTTAGTGGGTGGGATACGATTGCGTTGCATTTCCTTTTAATCTTTATATTTGTTTATAGGGGAAAATGTCATATATGTGGTATCTGACTATTTTCCGATGAAAATTCAGGTTCCTTTGCATTACCATTATAAGTTATGAAATGTGCTCAATTAACAATTAGGTATAAATGACTGTTACCGTACCGACACAATATAACGAGCATAACACTACATGACATTGCAATTTATTGCAGGTTTTCAAGTTTTCTATGAATTGTCTTTATCTTGGACCATGATTAAATTGCCCTTATTAATATATCATAATAGTAAATCATTAACATACTATACTGGTTTACTGTTTGGTTGGGATTAGAATGCCATATATAATTTATTATGCGAGATAACAATTTTCTGTTCTATTGCCAGAATAAATCTGACCTTTGTTATGTCATATTAATGTGAAGTTTGAATGATTTACAGTCGGTTGAGATTAAGGTGCAATGTCAGTAACGGGTAATGAGCAATGCCATGTAAGAATGTTTAACACTCTATCCAGAACTAAACTCTACTTTCCAATTTCATAGTTAAATGATGAAATACTTCACACTAGGTTTAGCCTGACCAAGCATAGATTTTTGTAAGATAAAATCACATTTATCATGTTTATTTTTAAATTATTTTTTATTCTGATAACAAATATCATGAGTTTTGTATTTCGAATAAAAGTTAAATTAACAAACTGTTTTAAAAACGCTTATAAATCTATTTTCAAACCAAAAATAAAGTGTAAACTATATGATAATTTTGTTGTGCTATCATATGGGGTAGTATTTTAATGAAACTATATCCTCTTAAAGATGGAAGACTTGACTGCCCCTTCTATGCTCATTGTTTTGTTCGTTTCTGTTACGATTTGTCAGACTTTGGCATTATTTTGTCAGGATAAAATATTCTTGAATTTGGCCAATATAATTCTTACCGTTATGTCATAGTTATGTGTAATTAATTATGCCAGGTTAGAATGGTATAGAATTAGGTGAGGATTAGTAATTCCTTTATTTCATAGTAACCAGTAATTAGTTATACCACGTATCATTGGTATACGCTCGAAAATGTTTATAGTACGTGGGTAAGGTTGTAACACTGTATATTATCAGGTTAAGCTTGACCAACCTGTTCTTTTGTGAAATGATAATTTCATTTCAATATATGACGGATTTAAAGTAATAGTTTCGTGTTTTGAAGTTAGTTGAAATTATGAAATATAAAAACAATTCTTAAAACAAAAAAATAGTTCATGAAGTGTATACTGAGTGTCAGGATCGCACATAATAGCCGAAAATATCTGCACAAATGGGGCATGTCACATGAACGTGTGCCTTGGATGAAACATTGTGACATTTTAGATTATACTACAGTTGGAAAAGATTACAGCTGTTGATCATTTTCTCATATCTTATATGTGATTTTATTATACGTTTTCACTATATAGCCTAAGTTTTACCGCGAAATGTATAATAAGGAATGTTGCCTGCTATCACGTCATTTAAAGAATTAACGTCAGCTTTTCCAAGATATCTTTTTCCCTTGACATGACCCAAATAATACAGAGAATAGAAACAGATGCTACTATTCATACAACAATAGTTACACAATCACATATGGTCTACCGGTTGGAGTTCGTTTGCCAGAAAGAGCTGGTTATAATCCTGCGACCGACCCTGTTTTATTGACGGACGACCATGACTTTATACAACGTGATGTATTTTTAAGCTCCCACAAGCCGGCATAGATTTAATTTCGGAAACCCGTACCTTATGAATTCGAATTCTTTTTTAAAACCCGAAACGTAAAGTTGTTTTTTTTAATTGCCCATTGATGTTCGATTGAAGCATATACGCATTTCTTCGGTACAGGTTTTCTTCCTTTTATGGATGCTTGGATTTTAAAACATTATTAACAACCCGATTTTATATAACTGTAAAATCCGTAGTTTAACGTTACGATCTGTCACCTGTAACACGACAAGGTCCATGGTTTTGTTAAAATACCCCCTCCGCTGATACGTTTTTGGTGAAACCCGCTGTACTTCAAAACGCATAATTCGGGCTATTCAATACTACGAAAAAAATCGTTAATTAAACATCATTAGCAATCTGATTTAATAACAGTAAAATCCGTAATAAAACGTTAGGTATTTCACCTGTAACACGGAAAGTTTCATAGTTTCATAAAAATCCCGAATGTCAGAGCACTGTTACGTTTTAGTTGAAACCCATACTTAATGTAAAATTTGGGACTTTGCTGAAACACTGCAACGGAATACTGCGTTAATTAATTAATCTAATTAACGGTTATTAACTTTGATGCCTTGCAAAATGTCATTATCAAGTAATTTGTTTGGGAGCAACTCGGTTTTTTGACAATAAAGGAACAGCAACCCTGTAATAAGTATTTTATGCCGCCGAAGGGAGGTATATAGTAATCGCAACACCCCTTCGTCCGAAGTGTCAGTCCGGTAAAATCTTGTCCTCGCTTCTTCTCTAAAACCGCTTGAGGGATTTCATTGAAACTTCACAGGAGTGTTTGCTAGGAAGTCTAGTTGTGCACATTGTCAGGAATTTCCGCTCGGATTAGTTTTGGCCCAGTTAAGGACCCTTAGTCATTAATTACTATATAGGTGCATTACGTAAACCAAATGGCATCTTTATTTACTATAGCTTCTATATAAAAACCGTGTCCATACTTCATCTCGAAAATCTCTTGACGGATTTTATTTAAAGTTCACGGGAATGCTTGTCACCAAGCTTAGTTGTGCATAACGAAAGAAAGGTATGGACTGGTTGACCGCAATCAATCCTACTTAGTTAATAATAGGGGAGCTATTTTATTCAGATAATACGTCAAACTGATGGAATTTAAGAGAAACGTAAATGGTATTTCAAAGCAGAAAATTATAGGACGATATAAAATGAAAATGATTTAAGGTTATAGTGTAAGACACGTAGCTAAATATTTCACAACAGTTCAAACACGCATAACCTCGAAATTCAATATTTTAGTTTTGACCCGTCGACATTAAAATTGACCACTTACTATATAATCACTCTTATTCAAAATTAGTAAAACGTCCAACTAAAACACCAGGAATTTAGAAATGCACAACTTTGACGTTCCGAGAAATTAAAAAATAATTGGAATGTTACATTTGAGAATTGTTAACGAAATGTTGAAAAGTAACATAAAATTTAAATAAATCATTTTGACAATTGAATCTTAGTTTATCACATTTAATATGTATTGCACTTCTTCGTCTAATGAAACAAGAGTAATTAGTTCAGGAGTTAATCGTAGCGACAAAAAGATTCCTTTTGTTTGAATTAACAATATAAAACACCATGTAAACAAATTTAAATTGTGTATTTTAGTCAAACAGTAGTATTGTTTGTGCGGCTGCAAAAAGTCTTCTCGTACATTCAACAGTGATATTTCTCAGTCTCAGTTATGTCATTTTAAGGTCGTTGAACACAATACTCGTGTGTGCTAATAATCGTTCTAAAATTAATTTTATTTGAAGTTTAAGAACATTTAAACTGGGATGTTTCCATATTCTAGCCTTTAGTATAAATATTTAAATAATGTTTAATCTACCCTAGGATGCTCGTATACCTTCTGCTTTTTAATGTTTTTGTATGACGTTCTCTGTAATATGCGAACATTTAATGTTAATTCTCTGATCCTCTGTTAAAGTTATATTTTGATAAGTTTCGCCCATTGTTTTCTCTTTTAGAACAATAATTATTGCACTCCTTGGGGACCATGCTGGGCTGAAACTGAAATTGTATTTATCTGAAAATACCGTATTGAAGGTTTCATGTTCACCGCCATATGCACACTATCGTTTGGTATGGATCAAAGCTGAATTGTTTGCTGGAGTAAATATAAAATAACGTTCAACCCAGCATAAATATACATTTTCATTAATGCCCATGAACATACTCAGCCAACCCGAATGTAATGATGCAAGGTCAAGACGAAAATATCCATTGTTTCTTAGCATCGCTTACCCAACAAACATGGCTGATATAATAATACGAGTGTTCAACTATGCATTTCCATTACTTCTCACGAATAGGCTCAATCTATCCGAGCCTGCAATATTTCAACTGTGACTTGATTGATGACCATGGTTTCATACCAATGAAAAACGTAATGAATAAAGTTATATAACAATATATTGTCCAGGTAAGATGTCTGCGTGCAAATGGTGAAAGGAGGTGAATATGGTCCCAAGGTTATAAAACTGAGAAAGGTAACCAGTCTCAAATCTCAAGTATCTGATCGGCTGAAATGGCGACTGGTTTCCAAGCTCAGTTTTAAAATCTTCAGCACTGGTGTATTGATCTCAAAATTACAAAGCAAAAGAAAGGCGTTGTTTCATCAGAATGGGCTAAACAATTAATGCCGTTTCTCGATAATTAAGTAGTATTAAATATGAGAAAGTTATTACATAATAAAAGAAAGTAAATATGCAATATGATAAATTCAGAAGTTATTAAATTCAGATTCCCTTTCAATGAAAAAAAAGAAGGAAAATAGAGATTTCAATTCGATGTTGTCAGTTTAAACACCACTTACATTTTAACAATAAATAAACGGCAATCCAATATCGTAACTATTATTTGAACATTATTCTTAACGGACAAACCTTACTAATAGCTTGGTCAAAACCAGATGTCATTGTAGTTTGAACCAGTTTCATAAAAGTGCGATGTCTAAAAAGAGCTTTTAAAGATGTATGTTAAATGAACTATAATGAAGCTATTTTTGTTGGTATATGACAGAAATAATTAAAAACACAGTAAGCGAATTCATATAATTTGGCACATCACGAACGTAAGCGTTTGGCATTTTTTTATCAGTAAGGATAACAACCATGCAACTGCTAAAATAGGGCTTCGTCATTAGGGCTTCTTTCAATTATCTGATGAACGTCCAAAGATAAGTAAGTTTAAAACGTATATATTTGAAGACGGCGAAAGAGCAAAGATAAAAAAACAGGCACGTGAAAATATCTTCATTTCAGAAATATTATGAAGTCATGTAACTGAATATATATGGCGAATAGTTAGATTTTAAAATGCCAGGTTGAAAATGCGCTGTAGTGAAAGTAAATATTACAATGTTTTCTGTAGGTTTTAGAGTACACAATTTATTTATCAACATACTAAAACTTTGTATTACTGTAATTATCAGTTTTTTGTTACCGCCCTCGATGGTCATATGCTAGTTTCTAACCATGCAGAATGTCAGTTATTGTGGGTGGCAGAATATAAGCATATTTGAACTATCCTTTTTTGGAGGATCTGGAAAATATATAACTGTGCCTGTCTATTGCATGATTGGCTATTTGCTACAGACGAATTTGTACGGCTTTTGGGTTATATATACATTTAATAGCAATTGTTTCGCTTGCCATTTACAATCTCCTTCGCGGAGTTGTCGTTCCTTACACTCACTTTACATCTCTGCAAAAGGCTCAATGTCAAGATTTTTGACATAACTCGACAGCCTTATTTTATACAGTCATAATTATGAATATGAAAGCTTGTGGATAAACAAATGACATATATCATCACTATTTTTCATTCAAACCAAAGAAACCCAAGAAATTTTAAATGTTATTGGTGATCTTTTTTTTTAAAGTAAAACAGTTGAATGTAGTCCCAGCCTATAACAGAGGTGAATGTAATGAGCCGATAGTGTAAGAGAGTGTGTCATTTACTTAAACAGTTATTTAATAGCGGTGTCGAAACAAATCTTATCTACAGAAGAGC
The DNA here is from genome assembly GCA_038501625.1 of Corbicula japonica. NCBI lineage: Eukaryota > Metazoa > Mollusca > Bivalvia > Venerida > Cyrenidae > Corbicula > Corbicula japonica. Next base: position 339,649 of record JAZAYU010000172.1, read on the forward strand.
ACATCCACTGGTAAACAAATCAGAAAATCGAGTGTTTGTACACAATCATATTTATAACCAAAGTTTACTACATTTTTAAAAAGGTTCTAGAAAATTGTTATTTTTACAGAAGACATCATTGAATATAATAATTAATTTTGTAAACGTTTTCTTAAACAACAATAACAACAGAAACAACCTGAACTTGATTCTCTTATAAAAACATATCTTAATAAGTAACACATTTAAAACCCCACAGAAAAGTCATTTATTCTGGACAAATTATACATCAAATATCAATTCTTAATTATCAAAATTTATGTTAAAGTCAGTACTTATCCTCTTGATTCTATGTTTAAATAAAGGATAAAAGAAACAACAACAACATCAACAACAAAGTAAATATGTTCTTCTTGTGACATATTCTTACTTTTAGACTCTCTCAATTAATATTTTTCAATATATTTTTCGATGAGAGATAATTTCTTTTACAGTAGCTTATGATTTTTTTTTCAAAATAAACAGAATTTAATTCTAACGTTTTCTATATTTGCTTCTTCTTATATTCTTGTATAACTCTTCTTTTCGGTATCACAAAAACACGTATTGATAAAAAGTTATCAAGTTCATGATATTCGTTGATACTTTGATTTGCAGGTACATAACACAATCGATTTTTTGTTTGTATAATATCTTGAATACGTGAACTCTTTTTCTAAGTACAGCGCAATCGACATCTAAGGGTATGTATTCCAAGGAAAGTGTATTTTTAAAACATTCATTCAAATCACTAGATAATGTATATAATAATAACTCAATTTAATTATATGATAATGTATATGTATTACGGTTAATTTTAATTATGAGTTTAATGTTACAATAATTGTCGTTTTATTAAAATGGTCTGTTAGATAACATGGCTTTACTAGTAAAATAGATGAAAAAAGATCTTTAAACGCCACCAAATACTAAAATATTACAGGCTTTGTTTAATTGAGCATGTTTGTAGGCAGCTTACTACTGGCCGCACCGCCTTGTCCCGGGTTGAGTGTCACTTAATATTTACACCAGTAAACAGTGCACTTTTGACTCATTCCAAACGATGGCATACATGGACACGGAAAATGGAACATTCAATGTGGTATTTCAGATAAATACCACTCCATGTACAGTATTGTATGGTCCCCAGATAAATTCATGAATGGTTTTGCCCTAAACGAGAAAATGTTTGGCTGAACTGTTTGGATTTAGAAAAAGTTTGAAAAATACAGGGGTCGATAATATAGTAGATGCATGGCATGGTTTATAAAGAATTAAAATTAATAAGTACAAGCGTGCGAATGTCTGCTTAAAAGACGGATTGTTTTATTAGCTTATTAACTTATTAACTATTAACAACTTATAAACACATGGCTTTCGATAAACAACATTCATGAAATCAGAACAATGACACGCCACCATTTACTTCGATAGAACAAGCTTTGTTTAGTACTGAAACTACTACTTCTTATAGCGACCATAAAGTCAGTTAAAAACGGAATATCACATGGCGCTCTAATATTGTGCTGTCATTTTAATAATAAAACCGGTTAAACAAGAAGTATCGCCTTATGCTTCAATGAAATTGCGACTTTAAAGTCCTTTAACAGACAGGTTGTCTTATGCTTTTATTCAATTATATAAGTACCGGTCCGTTAGATTTCGATGTTAAAAAAAGCAGTAACAGTATTTCCAGGTTGGTTGGTTCAATGCTGCAAATACTGGTACTTTAGATTGCAATCATAAAGTTCGTTAAAAATGAAATAGAAATTATTATGTGTTTAAAAAAAAACCTGTTGTAATTACTGTTCCCTTAGACTGCGATCAAGCCCGATGAAAAGAAATGCTTTGATGCCGTGCTGTGAGCACTCCTCCATTAGGATGCGTAATTTTACACACTTTCACATTCGATGGAGCACTGTTAGTAATGTGATAATGTCCAACAATGATGATATAAAGATGAATGGAAAACAGTCACAAATCTCAAGCATTTCAACAAAATCAGATGCCTGAGATTTGAACTGGTTTCTTTACTCAGTTTTATAATCTTCAGCCCATATCCATTCGACAATTGTTTGAATTATGTCAGCATTTCCGAACGAATGGAGAAATCCATATTAAAAATTATCACTTTTGCTTTTTTACAATAGCTTTTGTAGTGGTGAATTTGAAATTCCAATACAGAGAAGCATAGAACGATAGTATCGGAACGTGCGGTATAAAAGCCCGCGTTGGTCGATTTCTTTCCTTAAACCTAAAATACATGGATATCTCAAGGTACATACATGAATATCACAAGGTAAGAAACTTTGAGTATGATTAAATACATTTATTGACATTTTAAATCAATATATACTTATACATAAGTAAAATAAACTATGCTACAATTTGTTTGTAAATAAGAGAAATTGAGTTTGATAATGGTTTCACGGGCGATCGTATAAATGTCATATTTTTAATGTGATAATGTGATAACTGTGCAAAAGGAATACTGCAAATTACAGTCGTTGTATGATTGTTAAGAGCAGATTCAATGTATTTCATGTACATGTATCATATAATATTTATAGTTATTAAAATTCCAAAACTCTGATATGAAATTCTGTTATGAAAGCTATTGAAGATATGGTCTTAACAGTAGTTTCCATTATTTAAAATAAATTCATTTATCTAATTAGCTAATTAATAATATTAATAAATGGAATTTTTTGAAGAAAAATGCATTAACTTTTTTAACTTGGTCCGAATGTTTGCTCTCTTTTTCTCTGTACTTTTTGGCTGCGTAAGGAGGCTGTGTTTTCTTGGTGTGCCGATTCCTGAAAAGCATTTTTCATTTTTCAAAAACTTTGTTTAGGATAGGACCTGAAATTTTATAGTGATAACCGTCTTTTTAGGTCAGAGGTAAATATTTACACATTGTTTGTGAAGTTTAGACCTTTGTTATGTCATACCTTTGAAATAGATGGAAAAACCTTGACAAAAAACCGAACGCGACCAATATCAAACTATTGAAGACTCGATGTGAATGAGCCTATCCATGGCCAGTGATGAATAGACATTTAACTATTAGCGCCACCTAGCTCCGGGTTGAGCGCTTCGTATTGTTTACACAAATATATGTGTCGTGCTCAACGATCTTTACAATTGTAAGATTTTAATTTACAGTCTGGCGACCAGTCGCCATTTCAGCCAATCAGATGCTTGAGATTTAAGACTGGTTTCCATGCTCAGTTTTATAACCTTGGGCACTGATCTATTAAAGTAATGCTATATTCAAATTAAAATACCTATAAGATCATTACTGTTCGCCTCTTGTATTTAATAATTCCACAATTGCAGTAGCAGTTACCTGGTAGTTTGTTAATTTGTCTTGTCGACATTAAATCCAGAAAAAGCTCTTTATGAATAAGCAAAATTCATAACTAAATGATAAACAGAAGAAACGAAGATGACTGTTTATTTCTTGCCATTAAAATGTCATATTTAGTCGACAATTACGTTGGCTGATCATATTTATACAAACTCAGGCCAGTGACTTCAGTAGAATGCTATAACTAATGTAACATCCATTAACGAATTTTATTAACATCTATTGTGCAGTTAAAAGCTAATTGACCCCCAGCCGTCTGAACAGATATTAATAGAGACCGGATCTGAACACTGAGCAGCCAAAAAATTGATGTTTCCTTAATCCAAATTACAATTGAAAAGTCTAGAGGATTGATGAAGTTTCTTATTAATCAAGTGGTAGTATAGATAAGTTTAAAAAAAGGAATATAAGCAAATAAAATAAGTAAATATGGTTAATGATAATTTCAATATATGATAAAGAGTTTCACCCGATAAGCCTCCGTTAACGACAAGAGACAGAAATAAGACTTTAAACAGTTAAGCTTTTGACACCAGAATAATCAGATTAGCAGATATTTATCTTTAGCTCATGCATACATGAGATTTATACTAACTATCCAATAAATTGAAATATTCGTGACCACAGACAGAAAATGATGTATATGAAAATACCATGAATAAATATACAGATGAAACTTCAATAATTTCTGATGAGATGCAATGAATGATTTTGCCTCTAGCTGGGAGCGAACCCGCACCGTCACGGCGACAGCGCCTAGCCCTGCAATTCCGACAACGCAAATAATTGAGCAAGCCGGGACAACCCCCAAAAAGTTGATCGGATAGCCCTGATATACTTTATCATCACTGCACGACATCGGAAACGGGTTATTTAAATGATAACAATACTGACTGAAAATCTAGAAGTGAAATACAAACCTGTCACTTGACTTATTTAAATTGCACTGTTTGATGAAGACAGTGAAAACAAGATCTGATTCACAGTGTAACATAATAAAATAATAGAGGTCAGGTAATAATAATATTGAATTAATAATAACATGACTTTCTGTTGGCTTTTAATTGTCATTTAACCATTAATAAATAAATTTCAGAGTTGTAGATTCTCTTTTACTAGGCGACACTGTCGCCGTGTCGCCGTGACGGTACGGGTTCGCTCCTGAGAAGAGACAATATTTATTTTTTTTTTCACAGTAGCGCTATGTGTGCAGTGTGGCGGCCGTAAAACGTATCCCCGTACATAAAGTAAGTACTGTTATCACAAAAATAATCGATGTCATTCAGTTATGATAACGTTTATCAGAGTTATCCGTTCAAACTTTTGTGGGGTTGTCTCTGCTAGATCAGTCGGTAGCGTTGTCGCATAGCTTGGCGCTGTCGCCGTGGCGGTACGGGTTCGCTCTCAAGTAGAGGCACTAGCATTATTAACAATAGAAATGCACGTTTTTATAGTTAACACAACAATCAGGATATTGGTGTTTTAACGCAGTCGTATGACTAAATATAATCAATATTTAAAAAAGCCTAACCATCTAAGCTTTAGTATTATTTGTACAAATACTTTGTCTTAAGCTGCAAAAGCTTTATTCGAGCTGCTTAAAATGAGTTTATCGCCAGGTATAATCGCTTTTGTTCAAACTGGTGCCCATCCAACACCAATAAAATGTCTACTCCACAATTGAAAAACAACAACAAAAACAAACTTAGCAACAAACTTATTAGTTATAAATATTTTGGAACTTTTTCTCTAAAATTACCAATACTAATAAAAAAATGACCTTTTCAAGTAGATTGCATGCAAACTTAATTTTTATGGCAAAGAAATTACTATGTTACTGTATTGTTACTAAAGTCAATGCTAATGGTTTTCGAATTATGTGTTATTATCGCGAGTAATGAGTCTATCGAATGCATCTATGTTATCTGTGAGACAGGCACATATCTGAGAAAGCTTACATGTGAAATATAAGACGGTATGCAACCGCCCTATAAAGTTTCCATAAAGTTTGACGTCATCTGTGCCTCTTTTTTTATGGGTAAATGAATTAATAAAAATAAAGATTGTGACGTCGATTGCCTAACATGAAATTGAAAAATATGTTTTAAGCCAAATTTTCATAAATACTTATAAATTCAGTAGACCTAGGTAACGCTCCTTCCTATGCCAAAGGTTATAAAACTGAGATTGGAAACCAGATTAAAATCTCAAGCATCTGATTCTATTTGAGACTGGTTTCCAATCTCAGCTTCATAACCTTCAGTCCTAGTCTTTTGGTTTGTCTTGAGTTCTTTTCTCTAAAAGAAAACAACCAATAGATTATAAATAACAAACTTTTGGCTAAGTAAACGCAATTTGATTCATTTTTGTAATTGTAGGCCACGTTTGAACCTTCGTGAATCTAAAACGTATACTTTAAAGCCAGAAATTATCAGTCTGAATAACAACGGTGCAGCTCAAAGATGTTTCTGTACCTTTAAGCTTATTTATCTGACATTAACAAGACAGAAAGACGGTTGCTGTAAATGAATTTGTCTGTAAAATAACATAAGAACATCAGCAATTAAGCATCACATAAATGGAATCTTAATTTCCCTAGAACGCGATTACATTGCTTTAAATGTATGTTTGACACTGCGTAACAGAACCCACCTCAAGCGTCACTTCTTCAGTTACCACTACCAATATCCTGCCTAATTTTCAAACCTGTCATCTTAGACAGAGACGCCGATCAAATTTATTTTATGAACATTAAATGAATTGAAGAAATATCTCCTCTTGGAAAAGCTATATTAATCAAAATGCGGTCATTGCTCCGAGAAGACCATTGAAAGTTTGCATATAACTACTCTGGGTCATTAAATGTCCTAGGACTTTAATGCGACATTTAATTTTCTAGGACTAGATAACAAAGGAGTTTGACCTTTACAATTAATTGTTGATGTGGCTGCTAATTTATTGAAGACTGGCATGAATTGTACATTAATCCAGAGTATTTTATATTGTCCATTCAGAGGGTTTATTTGATAATTCAACCCGACATGCAAACTGCCAGCAATTCAAGAAGCAAAAAGAGCTATCCATAATTTGCATGATCATAGGGAGATAATCCCATGCATTGTCAGTGAAAATTTAGAAGCTCAGTAATCTGTTTAATTGTTATTTGAGGGTCCTCATTTGACAATTAATATAAGTTTGCAAATAAGTTTTAAACATAACACGTTATGATTGCAGATTTTGTTGTTTGTTCTGAATTCTTATTTTTCAATGAAAACAACCATTATAGAATATAAATAACACATTTTTGGTTAAGTAAACGCAATTCTATTAATTATTTTAATTGTAGGCCACGTTTGAACCTTCGTGAATCTTCTATATACATTTTAAAGCCAGAAAAATTATCAATCTGAATTACAACAATTCAAATCCCAGACGTTTCTATACCTTATAGCTTATTTATCTGACATTAGCAAGACAAAAGGAAGTTTATGGTATTAAATTTGTCTGTAAATAACAAAAAACTCAGCAATTTAGCATCACATAAATGAAATCTTATTTTTCCCTGAACGTAATTACATTCCTTAAAATGTATGTTTAACACTCTGACAGAACATGTGGTACTCGTCAAACCTCAAACGTCACTTCTCAAGTTTCCTCTCCTAATATCCTGTCTAATTTTCAAAGCTGTCAACTTGGACTGAGACGCCGTTCAAGTTTTATTTTTAGGATCCAATGTGTAAGTTTTAATGACAATGTAATTCACAAGACATATGTAAATGTCATTCAAACATACGAGTCATTGAATTAATTGAAGAACAATCTCCTGTAAGAAAAGCTATTGTAATCAAAATGCGGTTGTTGGTTTCAGAAAGACCGTTAGAAGCAGGCATAAAACTATAAAGTCAGTTGAGCGCAACATTAAATTTCCTAGGACTTGAGTGCAACATTTAATTTTCTAGGACTACTTAACAAAGGTGATTGGCCTCCACAGTTAAAAGAGGATGTTACTCTACATTGTTGAAAACTTACATGGATTATCATATAAATCCATAGAGCTTAATATTGAAATTTAAAACGTTTTATTTGATTTATCAAGCCTACATGCGAAACTGTCAGAAAAATTAAAGATGACTATACAAAAAGCAAAAAAAAGCTATTCATAATTTGCATGATTATAGGGGCATTATCCCGTACAATGTCAATAAAGAGTTTTAGAAAGTGAAATATGCATACGATAATTGAGGCTCAGTTATCTGTTAAGGATGTTAAAGCATCTTCAATTTGTATAATCTAATTTATGCAAGTTTGATACGGTATGCAGACATTTTCCCTTTACATTTAGTACTTTTCACAAAAAGATGCTTATAATTATGCATCTTTAAATAAAATATATTTAAAGTCCTTAGGTTATCCAAATATTGTCACCAAATACTATCTTTATCTTACTTAATATCTGGGCTCAAAATCTTTTATGATAGGGGCATGCGATTATCTAATAAGCGCATGAAAATCATTAAATTAATTTTGTATTATTTTCTTAAACATACAAGCAAGTAGTCGCATATGACGATCACTTCAAATAATTGATTACTTTGAATTTAGAAGAAAATAAACTTACATACCTTGCATTCAAACATATGGAAACCGATCTCTAATGTATGAACATTTAACATTACTTTTTAAAACAAATTAATTTTACGAGATTATGAGCGTTTGGCCGAATGGGTGTAATGTCATAAACTTTTTGATACAATGTAAAAAGCTGTATTTTCAGTATATGTTTAACACGAATGGAATCCTTTAGTTCGGATCAAAACTCTGAAATTCTTCAACGACCTTCGGACAAACATATGCTACTGTATATAAACATAATAAAAAAGTGTCTCTTACTTACAAATAAAAGAAAAATAAACCCAAAAGGCATTATCTGTGGCATCAGTGGTTAAAGGGTAACAGCCAACTTTTAAGCACTGTTTGTATTAATAAGCCTGGATATTAGATATGCCCCAGATGCTACATCACAATTTAAAGACATGAATTGTGCTAAATTTCATCATCGCGGACATCCATTTATTTCTAAAGGTGACCTGATACAAGATCGTTCATAACTCACTCACTGAAATTATATTTAGAAAAGCGATATCTTCGTTTGATTAATTGAAATGTATGTTTTATATTTATTTAGAATGTTAAAATTTTTAAACTTCGTCGATAGCCATTTCGCTTTAAATACCAATAACCTTGTTTCAAAAGTGTTCCTGTTATAAAAAGATTATGTCTACTTACATCTTAAACATCTTTACAACTTCTAGAAAAGCGAACGAGCTGTGAGATATAAACCCCGTGAGATGTTCCACCAGGAACATAGCCGTCTAATAACCGAAAATTCAGTAACTAAATTAAAATTCAAATCATCCCATATATTTTAGTAGCGAAGGAACCATTTTTAATAGAAAAATTTAGATCAAGAACATTTGCTTGCTTTTATGTAGTGTTCGCCTCATTAAATTGTATCTCATTAGGATAATATTTATTAACCATGGGAAATGGTTATTTTCTATACCTTGAGGTATTGTAAAAGGCTGTAATAATGTCACCTTGATGTTCGGCAGAAAGGAATAACATATAAAATTTATTCCGTAACAGTATAAAATCGGAGCAGCAACAAGGGATTCGCAAAAAAAACATAAGGTGACAAACAGAACGTCTGGAAATTATTGATTTAAGCTTCTGTAAAAAGTGATGAACAATTCAGCCAACTTCAAATTGTTGTTTACCTAGTAAATAACGCAGTGTATTTTATCTAACAATCATCAACTTGCCTCGAAGATAAATGCCACACTCGGGTTTAATGCAATCATATCGCTCCGCAGCATAACTGTGCAACTGCCGAAGAAACGGTAACAATTTTATTACAAATATTAGTACTGTCGCGCAATCTGTCCAAGTATACAATGTTCACCATTCATTCAAGGTGCCGTTTTATACATTTAGAAAACAATTACGACCATTTTCGGACCATGAAAGACAGCAATTTGATCAAAGTTTACACTTGCCACTGTCAATAAAAATGGAATATTAGAACAGTTTGCAGTGTATACATGTGTAGGTTCATAATTTTTCGAGTTGTATGTGTAAAAGATATGACGCGAGACCGAAAGACAAGCGTGATGACGTTTTCATACGCAACGAGAAATAATAAGAACCTACAGACCGCATAATGTTATTATGTTCCTTTTATTATACATCCTTTTCAAAACTAATTTAAATACACTTAACAATAAAACACTTCAGTCAACGATGTGGTTTACATCATAGTAATGACAACAATAGTTTCTTGGTAGTATAGATATGAATGACGTTAGAATATAGGAACGGTCGTAGAAAAGCGACGGCTATTTTTTATGTTGGCAATTCGGAATTCCGATGAGTACCAGAACATTACGTTTAGAATAAACAACCCAGTTTTACGTAGTTATGATGTCGCATAGAACACAGATAACTGCAAAAATAATGACAGAATCAGAAAACCACTCTGTGTGATACGGATTTATTAATCTGGCGCGTTGTATCAATTTTTAGGATAAATGCTGTATTACTCTTACCTGTTTGACTCCAGGTACTCTGATCATGGTAAGATCATTGAGTACCCGCCTCTTTGGCTTTTTAAAGCTATAAGTTTCTAACAAAATCTTTTTTTTATATGTTTGTGTGCTTTTGCATGCATTATTGTTGAGCTGATGGGTGTGTTGGAGTTATTTCACCAAGATAACTTGTACTTGTTTTGTTGTCTTGTGATAAGAGAACCTGTGGAGGAAAGTGTGAGGTTGTTGCACCCTAGAACCTGGTTTAAACCCGCAATGGCAAATTATTTACCACTGACCGTTCCAAGGCGGTAATCCCCAAGGGTTCACATTTTTGTTAATTGTAAGTGGTGTCTTTTATCAATGTTTCTTCCTTGTTGAATAAACATTTGATCTAGTTTGCGTGAGCAATAATAGGTATCATTATATGGCATTGGAAGTATGGCACTCCTCATTCAATAAAAATAAATAAGGAATTTGATACTACAACATTATGACTAAGTGAAATTTTAAAATAAAGGTCATTGTATTTTCATTACTTTATAATGGCATAAATAATTTTCTCTTTACTACTCAAAAATTGACAATAGAGAATAAGTTTTATTGATCGCGATACTTAAATTTAAAAGACAAAGAAAGACAGGAAGACGATATATTTTATATTACTTATTTGACATGGCAAATATTCTCATAAACGTCTTATATCACTAACCAAGTTTGAAGAATTATATTTCATGATTGTATTTCATTATCTATCCGTGATGCATTAAATGTGTTTTCTTCATTAGCTGTCTAAGCTAGCTTTTGACCTAGTATTCGACAAATTAGATGTTGCAAATACAGCAATAAATTATAGTGTTAAAATAAAATGAATTATTTCCATTGATGGTTAGTTTTAAATGCACTTAAGAGGCATTCTATACAGAGTTGGATAACAATATTCAGAGAAGGCGTTCGTGTGGGCATTCATATGGTAGTTACATGCTAAGTCCCTTAAGTCTAGCCAAAATCCACACGAAACATAAAATATTGCTGTCCTAAAGGTTCGAGCAATCCAATCGAATCCCCTCAGGAGCCTCCCCTGATATAATGTTCCCTAGTGTCACCTCAGGCGATTTATCAATGCACGACGGTCAACCAAAATCTTTTAAACAGCACTTATTATGAAGATTTATTGTTTGTCCTTCTATTCAAAATAACCTCAATTCACATTCGGCGCGATTACTGGTTGGAAACCCAGGAAGCAATCATCGAGCATGATTAATATAAGCTGGAATAACTTGTTTCACAATCGATTTAAAATAAATAAGTTTAAACTTATTCAAAATAACCACCTTTTTAATATATCATCATCCGTGATTATTTTATCCAAGTCCTTACTGGTTAATTAGTTGATGTGTCGTCTAATTTGGGTCTATTGTCATCATGCAAGGCCGGGTAGTATCTCCGCCTTAATGAAAGTCGTTTACAGTGTTTGAAGCTTGAATGTCAAGGTAAAAATTTAATGTAGACTTTAATTTCAAATGCCAAGTACATGACAGAACAATTAATATAACAACAATTGTTATAATGAAACACAATCTATGAATTTCAAAGAACAATTCATTTCAAAATTCAAGTTAATTGTCAATTGACATTAACAATGATATGATTGCATTAACTTGATTGTAAAAGGTTGTGTAAAGGAAATAAATAAACAATGATTTTATTCATCATTATATACAGCCAATATTATCTAATCTATCAATAAAAAGTCTGATATTATTAACAACATACACTTTTAAATGATATGTGTGTACCAAATAAAATATGTGAATAATTATTAACAGACAAATAGATGAAAAGTGAACTTTTAAAGACACACAATTGTTTTCTTAAATGTACTCTGTATTTTATATGCAGATTTCATAAAGAGGTATTTTAAGGTAAGAGGGGCCTAAATAGACAATTCTGTCTGAAACGGCGATGTTTGGCGATGTCGAGTTCGGAAATGTCTTCGGCAGTAGCCGAAACGTTCTCCTGCACTAATCGGAATTGATTGTAGCAAACATTTTAATCGTTATTTTTTACATTACTCTAAAATATTGTTATCGTTTTCTTCAAAGAAGAAACATTTTTTACAAAAAGTAACTTATATTGTTTTAAATAAAAAAATATTTGCCAAAAGTCTGTTATCCCAGAGCGTGACGTCATTTTCCCGATAATACCAAAATGGCGGACAGAGCTAGCAATGGTAGATTTGTGAAAAAAACCTATTAAAACCAACCATTAAACGTAAACAAAATTATCATAATTACTCTTCTTTATCAAATTCCAACAATTTTGTTATAAACACCGACACTCTACCAAAAACTGCAAGCCGTACATCGTGGAAAGATAGACGAAGAATAATTGACCTTGGATTTCTTGAATCAGTTGGAGTAAAACTGCATTAAAACATTTAAAGTACATATTTAAGTTATATAGTCAACAGATACACATTCAGAAGTCAGTTTAAATCGGATCTATAAAAGATTTGTAAAACAATAAGGTATTGTGCAAAATTGTGATGGAAAATATTTTCATCTGTTTTTGTTGTTGTTTTCTTCAGAAAAACATGGAATATGACAATTTAAAAGCTTATATTTAAAAACCTACATGGTGAAAGTCTGTAATAATTTGCAATATGATTGGTATATGTATGTAGCAAATTTTGATATGCATTTTATAAATGTACTGGTATGATTAAAATTTTTTGAGACTCTGAAAGTGTGTGTATGTTTTTGTGTCGAGGAAATTTTCCGAGGGGGTATAGATGTATTTTCAAAGTAAAATCATCTAAATGTTAGTATATAAATAATATAAATGGTGTCTTTTTAATGTTTAGGCTTATGCCTAACAAGTAACACCATTGGTGCTAAAATATATTATAGTTTTTAATCCCAAAATAAGATTTTTAGCAATAACCACTTGTAAAAAATGGACCTGGGACGAGGCAAGGGGGTCACCCTATTCATATGCGATTTTTTCCGAAATGGGATGGTGGAATTGTTTCATATTTCATTTTTACATTTGATATAAGATGTTAATCACTATGGAAATGCTTATTTAAGGAATAATAATAACATTATTTAGGCCCCTCTTACCTTAATGTATCTTTGATGGAACTGTTTACAATGCTTCATTTAAAAAAAGGTGAAATATGCATATCAGGAATCGCCACATTCAGAAAAAACAGCCTCCCCACACAGTCAAGAAGAAGAGAGGGAGAGAGCATGGTTAATAAAATGATCAGTTTCAAAAGAGACACCACTAACAATTAACAAAAATGAGAACCCGAGGGGTAACCGCCTTGGAACGGTCAGTGGCAAATCAAATTGCCACTGGGGGTTTAAACCAGGTTCTAGGGTGCAGTAGCGCCTTTTAGCTGGTTAAGTTAAACGATGGTTTTACACAAAGGTAAAAGGTTTTCTCCGGAAAATATAATCTTTGTGGCTTTGGGTGTTTCTGTTTTATGTTTTTCAACATCAGCTGTTATTTCTGTCATCAACAGTCTTATTTTGGTAACAATCTTTTCATAGAGACGCAGGTTTTCTCGTATCACCTTGCAAAGGTATAAAATATTAAAATTGAACATCGCTGCTGGTTGTGGTATGGGAGGGTTTCAATAAGTGGTTTCACTGCGTTATAACCATAATTTATACCCTATAATTTAGATACAGCCTATAACTACATGACATTATCAATATATGCATGCAATCATTTTCCTCTTTACACTGCGATTAAATGAAAATAAAGATAAAATTATAAATATGAAGAAAATAAAACTGACACTTGAGACCAATCTCTTGTTGACCCATTTAGAGAGGGGTCATAAGTTAAGCCATTTAGACGCTTAAAGTTAATATCAACCTTGTGACTTTGAGCCCGAGAATTGCTGCATTCAGAAAACATTCCCTCCCAAAACACCACAGTAAAGATGTAAAAAAGCAAATGTTTATCAAATGGCGCATTTCAAAGTATGAATATCACCAAATAGATAAACTTTGATTTCACAGCTTGGAACTGTCAGTTACAAAAGGTATCTGCAAATAAGGTTCAAATGTATCACCAGCTCACACTTCGCCTAGAAATGTTATAAAACAAGTACAATTGCCGCATTGAATTAACTCTCACCAACTTTCACAAACACGAATTTAGTGAATATATTAATTTGAAGAAACAGATGGCGCTGCCGATCTAGCTGGACATGTATTCAGAGCATAATTATTTTCCTGCAATATTAATATAGTGTTAAGACATTGCATAGTGAGGACAATATCAATAACGTATCGATCGCTTTTGTTACTTACAAATATTTATTTATGGCGATAAATTATGTTATTTCACATTATGAACGATAACAAATATTAAGCAAACACTAACATCGAAAAATACGTTTTTTTTTAGCAAACTGCGCAGACTATGTATTTGCAAAGACAGGAAGTATAAGTAGCAAAAGGATGTGTTAAACATGGGAAGGTATTTGATGACCAAAGAACTAAGTTAACAAAGCTTAATGAAGCAGTTGTAATTTGTTTCTAGCTCCAAAGTTCTAGTACAACTGAATCAGAACCGCTACGACGAAATTTCTAGTGGTATAGTGTAAATGATTTTACTTATTATCAATATCAACTTTTGACGAAATAATTTTACAAGGGTGAAGAATGAAAAAAATGCGAAATACAAGGAAATCCAAACGTTAAAGCCTTAATTAAATCAGAAAAAAACTGAATCTAGTGTATTCTCGTCAGGAAATTTATGGGTAAAATACAATTCATGTAGTAATTTTCAAATTGGATGCTTGTTTTCATATCACGCGTAAATTGAACAAAGAACATGTGAACGTTTCAGATGCTTCATAAAGCTTTTTTGAACATGGTGAAAAGGAAAAACATCATCAACGTAATTACTGGGAACAGTCCGATTACTGTGTGTAGAAGAGCGTAAAACAAAACATATTTGAGATTTTTACTCAGATTACATGTTGATACTTATTTTTTATGGACACGATGGAAATAAAATTGGTTAATGTTTGCAATGAAGTTAAGCCGAGATCATCCATCCTTATATCAGAATATATTGAACAACAAACAAGGAATGGTATTCAGAAACAAAACGAGCCATGACTGTGATCGTTCGAAGCGTTACTTAGACTGAAAGCTTTCTTTAAAGTTCAGTCGTCGTTGCGTAAGGACACATGTCGTCATAAACTCGGGTATATGCATGGTGGGAAACTTAAGTTATTTACTTGTATTCAGTGCTTAATCTTTTTATATTAAAGTTGTTTGCCGATGAACTAGGCTAAATACTATGCCCTATAAGCCTACAAAGAAAGGGCACTCCTGTTTAACATACCGACGTAAATAGCTGTCTTAGTTCAACTTTGATAATGCAACTTTAATGACAAATTTTATGAAAATATGATCCCTGAAATGATTTTTTGTACGTTTTCAGTCTCTCAGATGAAACATTTGCAGAAGCAGCTTAATTATCAGGTTCTTTGGAGACGATTATCGGCCAAGGATGGGTTACGAAGCCAGAAGACTTTGTGCGTCATTTTTGGATCGATTGCGTTAATTACGATAATAGGGCAGACTTTATCAAGTTTGAATAATTGTAGATCACTGCATTTGTCTAAAGCACTGCAATGATATATAACGAGAGTAAGAGAATAACAGAAAATATACTTACGATGGAAACAGAAAATTGCAAGATTTGGAATTAGACAATAAAATCCTATAGACGTGATATAATTGAAGTTTTCAAACAATGGATAACAACGTTCTGTCGGATTTTTACAATATTTCATCCATTGAAAACGGCACAAATCATCAAAAAGACGTTAATTATGAAACTGCAAAAGATATTTTACAGACATACATAGTGCCGATTATCATCGTTACGGGTTTCATTGGAAATACAATATGCTTCATTGTGTTCATCGCTTCACCTTTAAAAAGAATATCGACAAGTGTGTACCTTGCTGGATTGGCCTTCTCTGATACTGGGTTCCTCGTCTGTCTGGGTATAGGATGGCTTGAGTCCCTGTCAATCCGCATCTTTCACAAACAAGGCATATGTCAAATAACAGTTTATGCCTCTTTCGTCTTCAGCTTCACGTCCATTTGGTTTGTAAATGCCTTTACATTCGAGATGTATGTGGCCGTTTTTCATCCACAGAAAAGCACAAGACTTTGCACACCAAGGAGAGCCAGGAAGATCGTTGGAGCACTGTCAGTCATTGCCGCTCTTATGTATGTTTACGCCTTCTGGATTGCAAAGGTCGTCAAATTTCCAAGTTTAGGGGGAGAGCTTTGCCTCATTTTGCCCGAAGAAGAGAAAACTGCGATGATTTTGTCAGTAATTGACACTGTCTTGACACTGTTAGTGCCTTTCACAATGATTCTGGTCATGATAACTCGTTTGTTTATACATATTTCCAAATTCTACCGCTCCGAACTTGAAAGCGCCGGAAATTCAACAGTCAGTGAAACAAATTTTACTCATTCGGAAACACAGCACAGCGGAAGTGGAAACGGAAACGGCAATCCAACAATTAGACAAGCTACAGAAGCCCACAATAAGCTTACTCGCATGCTTGTTGTGACAGTTATCGTGTTTCTAGTGCTAAACTTGCCAAGTCATGCCATTAAGGTGCAATTTCTGTTACGATCTCTTTTTACGGTGGGGGTTCGATTCACAGAAACAGAGGGATTTATTCAAATTGTCTTTCAGATTTTGTATTACGCAAACTTTTCTGTGAACTTCCTTTTATACAGTGCTTGCGGGAAAAGTTTTAGAGCAGCAATGCTGCGTATATCATTGAATGTTCGGTACGGTTATTGTAGAAAAGTTTTTAACTGCCCTAAAAATGTAAACAGAATGGCCAACAAAAGCAAGCAAAAATCCCAGAAGTCTGGAGAAAATGCACCATGTGATATTGTGAATGACCGTCAACATTCCAGACTGGTTGACATACATTTAGAGGAAATACGTTTCTCTCAGTTGCCGTCTATTGGCAGTGAATTTGTGTGCCAGTCACCACCGTGCCTACTGGCGTTTGAATCAGAACAACTTCTCGAATAATTATGTAGTTATGTTTCAGTCGCCATCGTGATTGTTGAAATCTGAGTTTTGGCGTGTATTTTAGTAAGTTCTTTCAGACAACATGCTATGGCAGTCATGAATATGCCCATTTGACTTGATTTGTGTACCAGTCTACACACGTCTTATTCGCCTCTGAATCGGTGCAACGTCTTGAAGAATAAGTGTGTTAGGTCGCCACATTGGTTACTGAACAAATTGTCAAAATCTACCATGTTGATGTCAGTTTGGTGAATATGTTTATGTAATGATCTTAGACACGATATGTGTTGATCGAACTACTGAAAGACCTGAGCTGAAGGTTATAAAGCTGAGATTGGAACCAGTCTCAAATCTCAAGCATCTGATTGGCTGAAATGGCGACTGGTCGCCATTTCAGCCAATCAGATGCTTGAGATTTGAGACTGGTTTCCATGTTCAGTTTTATAACCGTGGGCTCTGGACCTATAAAATCATATTTTAAAAGGATTTATTACATTTATAAACCGTAAACATTATATAAATCGAGTGGAACAGAAGCACGAAAGGATAACTTGATGGTTATAACATTGAATTCAATGTCTTTCCATCTGTTATTTTCCAGACATACTTTTTGCTTCAGAACACCTATCTGCTTTGACGATTTTGGATCGTTTTATGTTAAATGGTTCATGTTTAAGAGGGCAAATCTGCGTTTATCGCGTTTATTTCGAATTTCAGTACCAGTGCCTTCCACAGTCGTCAATGCACTTCCGTGGGTGGGTGTTCGCTCCCGGGTAGAATAAAACTTTGCGCAATCTAGAACTGTTAAAAAATAATTGGAACTAACAACTTAAATTCTATATACATTTGAATGCAAATAGAACACTTAAAAACACAAAACATTTTAAATGCATAATGAGTAATATGATACCGACAATATATTGTATCCTTTTCATTAAAAATGTTTTATACACGAACAATTTGTAAAATTATGACAGACCTTGATTTTGCTGTTCGCGTAAATATGCGATAAAGGAATAAACACTCTTTTCATAATTAACAATACTTTCAAAGGACATTGTTTTTATTATCCTATTACTAATGTTGGCATTTAAAATGATGTTTTGTGATGTTTAATTTTGTGTTTTGATGTAGAATCTAAATGAAATTTGATCTTATCATTAATATTATATTAATTAGACAATTATTAAGACAATATTTATACAGCCTCTAGTGTTATAAAACAATATACCGTTAACACATAATAGAATCTGTATGTCAAAATTAATTTTAAGAATTCTAGTTTACTACCTATCCATTTACTTTAGTACTGCGGAAATCTCTTCGGTGAGATCATATGGGGCGCGTCACGGGAAAAGGAACATTCGGGCATTTGACGTCAATTCTTGAAATGACGTCATTCAGTTGAGTAGACGATACTACATTGTACTAATTATGCATTTCGCGGTAAAAATAAAACTATGTCGACAAAATGAGTTACAAAATTGACAATTAGTTATGAGAAAATAACAGATAATTGTAAGAACATTCCAAATATAGTAACAACTAAAATGTCTAAAAATATGACCGAATTCACCTTTTCCCGTGACGCGCCCCATAGATATAACATATCTACAACTATTACAATAGAAGCAATGACATTGATTTATTTCCCTTTTGCGATTTTTATACAACGAGCTTCAACGTTTCTGTCTTGCAGACTACTGCAGAACAGAACAATCATGTAATTGGGGTATTCAAAATGCACAGGGCATGAAAATGGTTGCATAAAAAGAGAAATATTATATCAGGAAATTCAATGTGCTTATGATTTTCGCTTCTATTTCATATAAATTTTAATGTTATTTTAGACAAGTAAATATTTGATAATGAAATATATGTAAACAATAAATATTCATATGTGATAAGCCCTCCTTATTTAGGCTGGGAAACTTGACTGTCATAAAGGTGCTAATTCAGGGTTTTGACATATATAAACTTTCACAAATGTTTTCGCAGAAGAGCGATATAAAATATCAACTGTAACATTATTTCAGTTGTTGAAAGAGTTATTATATATTTTAAGGTAAGTAGTAATTATGTAATAGAAGATTGTTATATGATGTTTTTCAATCTGAACTTTGGTTAAAATGGCGTGCTAGTGCACAGATGGCATGTACTATTATTTAATAACGATTGTTACATTATGTAATTTTAACATTTTTAATGGTTGGTGCAATAGAGGTCTAACGCGCATATATAATTATATAGGAGATACAGGAGTTTTGCCAAAAGCCCTCGATGTGATAATTGTTTTCATGGAAAAGATCAGAACGAGAAAACTGAGAAATATTGTTTCTATACATGTAGCTAATGTACATCAACAAGCTGCCATCTGGGGCCCGCCGCGGAAAAAGGTGCCTTCGTTATTTTTTTAAATTTTAGATGTAACTACACATATATATGTAAATGTATATTCAAAAAGAATTTACACTTATGTTTTTTTCTCATATCTAAAAAGTGATTTTGTTACACTACAATACAGTAGCAATTTTACAACAAAATGCGTAATATTAAATGTCGTCTCCCCAACTTTATGAAGTCATTTCAAGAATTAATGTCAACTGTCCGAAGGTACCTTTCCCGTGACGCGCCCCATTTGAGGTACATCCGTATAATGTCATAAGTTTTGAAGGTATTTTTTTCATATTATCTTTCCCGTTGTGTTTTTAAGTGCTAATGTAAAGTTTTTTATGTTTATGTCTTAAAGCTTAAGTAAATCAATATTGTAAAATGTTGTTTATGAAGTCAAGTTTCAGTATTAAGAAACAGTGAGTAAGTATTCTCAGTTTCTTGATGGTGAGGAATTTACTTTAAAGACTCAAGCAGAATCAGTGTGAACAGTGAACTATTATTTTTCCGATAACTCCAGGACCTGTCTAATAATGAATATACTGGATTTGTTATGCTTAAAAGAATCTATTAAAAAAATATTTTTCCGAAGCAACGTATTTATCACAGTTATGCATTATTTTTCAATCCATTAAAAATCTATAACTTTTACAAGAAACGTTGATTTAGTAACCGTAGAAAACATGTGTAAATTACTTTTCTGTACATATAATTTATATTTTCACGTCCAAAGTTTTTTTGTTTTTCTTTTTGCCATATGATCTAACACAAGCAAGGATCAGGTGGATTTTTTTATGTTTTATTGAATAATGTTCATAGAAATCTAAAAAGATGTTTAGAGCGTAACTTAAAACAAATAAATGTAAATGGACATTATAAATAAGAACAACACTTAGAAGATAAAAATGAAATTTTGAAAAGCAACGAATACGATAAAGAAACAAAAACAGACTCGGTTTGAGATAGTTTGTTTAAAGAAAGTAATGAAATGCATATTGCTGCTTATCCCGTCTAGCCATACTCATGTTCACAACTCAGTATTAACACAAATAAATTGTAAACATTTTGATCCATCCTAAACGATGGTGTGGAAACGACGGTGATCAGGAAACCTTCAATGGGCTATTTTCACATTTAATACCTTTTTGTTCGGTCCCGATATATAAGTGAACGTGTTTGTCCGAATAATCGGCGGGATTTGGGTGGAACTCAGCACAAACGTTCAGAAGACGTTGAAACATTTGCCATTGGAACTAATTTAAAACTTTTTTTTTAATTTGGTACTACTATGTCGTATATAAAGTACGAACGTTTTATATGTATTTTGTAGAACCTAAATAAGATAATGTCTTGTTTGGAACCCTTGTCTTAATGAGTTTTATATAAGTTACACAGCAAAGTGTGTATTATTATTTTTGATTCATATTGTGTGTAAGTATCTAAAGCCTTTAAATACTATTTTTCCTGGTCCTTTAATAAAATATATTATTATTTAAAATTTATCTGTTTTATATTCTCCGTATTTAACAAAATTATAAGTTAGCATAGAAATTGGAAATAAGAGGACGAGAGAAATACGAAATCAATAGTGATTACATTTATTAAATTTAAATGCTTTATAAAACAATTTCTTGAAAATGCATAGCCCTAGCATATAGTTTCTGTTTCAATTACTAGTAATAACGACCTTATTAAAAAAATCAGCAAATGCTTGTAAAAGTAATAGCTATGGAAATGTTTTATGATTATATGAAAATGTTATTTAATAACAGTCAATTATTATTTTTATCACATACCTTCCGGTGTGGGAGTGTAATTACACCCGTTATATATTTTCGATATATAACTAGTTATATATCGTAGCCGAATCACTATTCATCCGCGTTATCAACGATCAAAACAAATTTATGAAAATGACTTACTTTTGCCATCTGACCACTTCAGGCAAGCAATCAATTTCTATAAGGATCTTAAGCATCCCTTATATTGATAATATCCACGGAAAATATAACTTTCTGACATCTTGTTTACTCAGTAAAATAGCAATACGCCGAAAGTCTATGATGAAATTCAACAACAGCAACAAAGCCATTTTCATTTCGTTTAAATCGAAAACAAAATGACCAAGACGCTGACATCGTTTTCAGAACATTGTCGGTGTGATCTTTCAACATCCCCGAAACAAAATAAAAACACTAGAAACACATTTTCAATCCAAATTTCCAGTTTTTATATCCAGCAAATTTCAATGTTGTCATATGCCGCTATGAAAGTTTACACAAATGACGTCATACACTAGATCGATTTATTTAATTAAACACAACTAAAGAAGCCTATAACTGGTAGATTCTTTTATCTAAACTCTAGCACAGTTAATTTTATTTATTTATTTTTATTTATTTTGGCAAATGGGAAAACGGTAGGATAAATTCTTTTTGGACTAGCTTATGAATCACCCGATACGACCGAATTACACACGTTTTAAGTTCGCTTTACTAGGCGATAGAAAGGGACAATTCATGGATTTTGCTTGTTTTTTTTCAGGGTATGTGATAAATAGAATACATCATTCGTGATCATTTTAAACTGAAATTATTAAACTCGTCATCTAAATCGATATAAAACTCGGCAATTCCTCGTTTTATATCGATTTAGACGACTCGTTTAATAATTTAAGTATAACATGATCACTCATGTTGTATCCTCTATTAAATGTCTTACGTATTATATTGGGTTTATTAGCGAAATGACTCTTCAATTGCAGAAATAATTAAGCGATTACAATAAAATAATTTTTTTTATAAATACTACTAAAAAGAAGATTCAGATTGTAAGTAAAACAAGTTGATAGATATTCCAAATAACAATAATCGCAATAATCGATATTATGAACAATATTTTGATAGACACACAACTAAACAGTGTATGAATTGTAGCTTTATAGCTTTATCTTGCTCTTTGATTGCCTTAACCCTTTCCTCCATATATACGCCTTTTTACACGTGTGCGACCAGTTTAGATCCAGATCAGCTGGAAGATCCATGCATATGCACATCTGCACTGGTCGCATTTTGGTCAGAAATAACCTAATAAATCAAATAGCGAACAGTGCAGATCGTGATCAGACGTTACGGATGTGCCGGCTAATCTGGATCTACACTGTTCGCCAACGTAATAAAGGTGTTTCTATGGACGAAATGGTTAAAGACATACATTTTTACCCGGTGCCCCGGTGCATACAATGCATTGAAGTTTTATCTTGCTCTTTGTTTCCCTGACACACGTTAATTGTTATCCAGTACATACAAATGTCAATAAAATTGTTTCATGAACAATTTCTTGCTCATTTTAGTTGGTCTAATTTTGTTTTCAAACATGTAACATTGTTATGTTATATAACGAATTAAGGTTGTTACTCAGAGAAACCACACTGACCAGTTGATGCAGGTAGCTAATCCCCAGCGGTGATCTTCCTTTAATGCCAAGCAATGTCATAACAAATCAATCTGCAACGTCACGTTATAATGGCGGAAAAAGTTTTGCGTACAAAATTGTTATTAGAGATTCTTTATTTAAATAATTATAATTATTCCCATAGAAAAAAAGACATTTGCTGTACTAAGTGTTCAACGTACTATATAAGTTTAAATAGCTTCTCTCGGTAAAAAAAAATACAGTTAACCCGCCAATTAATACCACCCTGTATTTAAGACCACCTCGCTAATAAGACCGGTATTCCAATGTCCCATTTGATAGTTTTGCACTATTTTCTACCCATATATAAAAAAACATTCACTATTAAGATCTCTTTTTCCCAGTCCCCAAGTTGGTCTTAATAGCGAGGTTAATGCAGCTTTTTCTCGCTACTGGTAGCGGTTAGTTTAGCTGTAAAGGGAAGTAACTGCTTTGTGGAGTTTGGTCGTTAGCTTGCTTTTAGGTTGCGGAACAATAACCACTGAGCGAGCATTCTGTAATAGAGGTTTGTACACACAGCTGAGAACTTAAAGGTCGTTTTATTTTCTTAATGTGTGGCAACATCTAAAGGACAACCACGTTTTATTATATTATTCTTTCAGGCAACCGAAATAATCGGATTCTTTATAACATGGTATGCAGAAGAAATAGTAGACTCAGAAATGTCGTTCTCGTCGGCAAGCAATGTTTTATTGTAAAGTTGTTTACAAACATATACGTAGAAGGTTCTTTTAGGCATTACTGCATAAACAAACCCTGCAAATTACGATGCATGTATAAATCAATTCAAAATCATTTACTTTTACCGCAGGCTCTCAATGTTCGTGAAGTTGGCCGCCTAGCAGCCTAGCAGCGTGAAGTTGGCTGCCAAGCAGCCTAGCAGCCTGGCAGCGTGAAGTTGGCCGCCCAGCAGCCTAGCAGCCAGGCAGCGTGAAGTTGGCCGCCCAGCAGCCTAGCAGCCTGGCAGCCTGAAGTTGGCCACATAACAGCCTAGCAGATACTTTGGCTGCTGTGATACTTTGGCTGCTGAGCTGCTTTGGCGGCTGGGAAAAGTTGCCTGCTGGGCTGCTGTGGCGGCTGGGATACTTTGGCTGCTGGGAAAAGTTGGCTGCTGGAATACTTTGGCTGCTGAGCTGCTGAGGCGGCTGGGAAAAGTTGCCAGCTGGGCTGCTGTGGCGGCTGGGATACTTTGGCTGCTGGGAAAAGTTGGCTGCTGGAATACTTTGGCTGCTGAGCTGCTGTGGCGGCTGGGAATAGTTGGCTGCTGGGCTGCTTGTGGCGGCTAGGATACTTTGGCTGCTGATACTTTTTTTAAATTTCAATTAACTTAATTTTCTAAAAAATGTACGAGAACATGAAATATTGAAAGAAATGCGTTAATTTAATGATATGATAATAAAAAATAACGTTATAACATTACCTACGTTAAGTCTTAATCTTCTCGCTTTCCGGCTGCTAGGCTGATTGACTGCCAGGATACTAGGCTACCAAATCGAAGTCTGACTTGAGAAATATTTCAAAACATTATTAAACTTCAATTAAGCGACAGCAGCCCAGACGCTAAAGTATCCCAGCCGCCACAGCAGCTCAGCAGCCAAAGTATTCCAGCAGCCAACGTTTCTCAGCAGCCAAAGTATCCCAGCCGCCACAGCAGCCCAGCAGCCAACTTTTCGCAGCCGCTACAGCAGCTCAGCAGCCAAAGTATTCCAGCAGCCAACATTTCCCAGCAGCCAAAATATCCCAGCCGCCACAGCAGTCCAGCAGCCAACTTTTTCCAGCCGCAACAGCAGCTCAGCAGCCAAAGTATTCCAGCAGCCAACGTTTCCCAGCAGCCAAAGTATCCCAGCCGCCACAGCAGCCCAGCAGCCATCTTTTCGAAGCAGCCACAGCAGCTCAGCAGCCAAAGTATTCCAGCAGCCAACTTTTCCCAACAGCCAAAGTATCCCAGCCGCCACAGCAGCCCAGCAGCCAACTTTTCCCAGCCGCCAGAACAGCTCAGCAGCCAAAGTTTTCCAGCAGCCAACTTTTCCCAGAAGCCACAGAAAATCAGCAGCCACAGCAGCCCAGCAGCCAACGTTTCCCAGCCGCCACAGCAGCTCAGCAGCCAAAGTATTCCAGCAGCCAACTTTTCCCAGCAGCCAAAGTATCCCAACCGCCACAGCAGCCCAGCAGCCATCTTTTCCCAGCCGCCACAGCATGTCAGCAGCCAAAGTATTCCAGCAGCCAGCATATCCCAGCAGCCAAAGTATCCCAGCCGCCACAGCAGCCCAGCAGCTCACTTTTCCCAGCCGCCACAGCAGCTCAGCAGCCAAAGTATTCCAGCAGCCAACTTTTCCCAGCAGCCAAAGTATCCCAGCCGCCACAGCAGCCCAGCAGCCAACTTTTCCTAGCCGCCACAACAGCTCAGCAGCCAAAGTATTCCAGCAGCCAACTTTTCCCAGCAGCGTAAATATCCCAGCCGCCACAGCAGCCCAGCAGCCAACTTTTCCCGGCCGTAACAGCAGCTCAGAAGCCAAATTATTCCAGCAGCAGCAGCCAAATTTTTCCAGCAGCCAACGTTTCCCAGCAGCCAAAGTATCCCAGCCGCCACAGCAGCCCAGCAGCCATCTTTTCCCAGCAGCCACAGCAGCTCAGCAGCCAAAGCATTCCAGCAGCCAACTTTTCCCAGCAGCCAAAGTATCCCAGCCGCCACAGCAGCCCAGCAGCTTACTTTTCCTAGCCGCCACAACAGCTCAGCAGCCAAAGTATTCCAGCAGCCAACTTTTCCCAGCAGCCAAAATATCCCAGTCGCCACAGCAGCCTAGCAGCCAACTTTTCCCAGCCGCCACATCAGCTCAGCAGCCAAAGTATCACAGCAGCCAAAGTATCTGCTAGGCTGTTGGGCGTCCAACTTCACGCTTCCAGGCTGCTAGGCTGCTGGCGGCCAACTTCACGCTGCCAGGCTGCTAGGCGGCCAACTTAGGCTCTCATTTCAGTTTTTTTAACTGCGATTAATTATAAAATTTGACACTTTAAAATGGACTTATGAAAAGAAAGGTGCGGTTAATTGTTATGAATTTGTAGCAAAATTGACGATACTCACGTCAAACATTTCCTAAGTTACTGGGAGTATAAATAACACGACTAATAAGACTAAACGAAATTATTAATACTAACTTGGGTGTACTCCGGCTTTCCATACTAAACAAGACTAAAATTTACAATAAATGACAGCGAACTTGTCCAGTCAATGTCTATCTAACAAACATTAGAAATAGCGAAAATTAATAATTGTTTTAGAAGTGGTTGCGTGTATTGTCTTAGGTTTGGAAACAGTTAATAATTTTAGCAAATTAGAGGTATATCAACAGATCAAATAATCACCACATTGTATCAAGCCAGCTACTACTACTACTACTACTACTACTACTACTACTACTACTACTACTACTACTACAATAATAATAATAATAATAATAATAATAATAACAATAATAATAATAATAATAATAATAATAATAATAATAATAAAAATAATAATAATAATAATAATAAAAATAATAATAATAATATTGAATTAAGAAGGAAAAGCAAGTATTCATTTCAGCCAAACACATGCTTGAGATTTGAGACTGGTCTCCAGTTTTTACTTTCATGATCTTAGGTCCAGTTCTCGTTACTATCTACTATTGATGTTTTATTACTCTGGCAGGTTTTGCCTTTTTTCCACCCTACTACACCCCACTTCACCAACCCGCCCCGCCCATCCAACCAACCACCCACCCACCCAGTCACCCAACGACCGACCGACCCACCTACCTACCTACCCACCTACCCACCTACCTACCCACCTACCTACCTATCTCTTTCTGACATTCTGTTATTGGATATAGAGTGTATGCGTACTGTACTGTTAGTGATATATTCGAGGAGACATTGAAATTATCCTCACAGTTCAGGTCGACACATTTATTTATGAACCAGATTTGTTTAGACATTTATTCAGTGTTTGTGATTAAGTATTCAGTTTCTCGGCATGGGGTTCATTTTCCAATTATAAAACTATCTTCAGGAATTATAAACAAACTTAACCAAGTTGCGTTTATCCACCAAAGGAATCTTCCCAGCTCCTTGATTCGTCTTAGATCCTCAGCTTGAAACTATTAATATATTGATTTGCTCACAGTACTTTCTCCAAATACAGTCATATTTGGATTTTTTCCTTGAACAAGATAGAACATAGTTACTGTAATGAGTTCATTAACTTAAGTCAGCATTGTGCTTATTTTGATATTCTTCTATTTGTGAAATATATAAACTAAATTCACGATTTTCCACTTTCTATATTTGTTGATCGGAAACAAAATAATTATACTTCATAAGTTTGATGCGTTTTGCTTTTTTGTCAAATAAAAAACAATGCATGTTCTATTAAATGTATTAGATAACTTTTACTCTCCAATAAAACGTATGGACACTTATTGCAAAGAAAGAGAGAAATTTGTCGTAGATATACGAGAATTTAGTACCCGACTAGATAACGAACCCTCGGTAACAAGATTTTACACTGCTTTTGATACATATTGTTTGTAAATAGCAAACCATGTAGATCAGGAATAGCCATATCCACAAAATAAATTCTCTCCACACAGTCAAAATGCAGACAGGTAAACAAGACAATGCCTCTCCACACAGTCAAAATGCAAAGAGGTAAACAAGACAATGCATGTCCACACAGTCAAAATGCAGAGAGGTAAACAAGACAATGCCTCTCCATACAGTCAAAATGCAAAGAGGTAAACAAGACCATGCATGTCCACACAGTCAAAATGCAGAGAGGTAAACAAGACAATGCCTCTCCACACAGTCAAAATGCAAAGAGGTTAACAAGACAATGCCTTTCCACACTGTCAAAATGCAAAGAGGTAAACAAGACAATGCCTCTTCATACAATCAAAATGCAAAGAGGTAAACAAGACAATGCCTCTCCACACAGTCAAAATGCAGAGAGGTAAACAAGACAATGCCTCTCCACACAGTCAAAATGCAGGGAGGTAAACAAGACAATGCCTCTCCACACAGTCAAAATGCATAGTGGTTAACAAGACAAAGCCTCTCCACACAGTCAAAATGCAGAGAGGTTAACAAGACAATGCCTCTCCACACAGTCAAAATGCAGAGGTTAACAAGACAATGCCTCTCCACACAGTCAAAATGCAAAGAGGTAAACAAGACAATGCCTATCCACACAGTCAAAATGCAGAGAGATAAACAAGACAATGCCTCTCCACACAGTCTAAATGCAGGGAGGTAAACCAGACAATGCCTCTCCACACAGTCAAAATGCAAAGAGGTAAACAAGACAATGCATGTCCACACAGTCAAAATGCAGAGAGGTAAACAAGACAATGCCTCTCCACACAGTCAAAATGCAAAGAGGTTAACAAGACAATGCCTTTCCACACTGTCAAAATGCAAAGAGGTAAACAAGACAATGCCTCTTCATACAATCAAAATGCAAAGAGGTAAACAAGACAATGCCTCTCCACACAGTCAAAATGCAGAGAGGTAAACAAGACAATGCCTCTCCACACAGTCAAAATGCAGGGAGGTAAACAAGACAATGCCTCTCCACACAGTCAAAATGCATAGTGGTTAACAAGACAAAGCCTCTCCACACAGTCAAAATGCAGAGAGGTTAACAAGACAATGCCTCTCCACACAGTCAAAATGCAGAGGTTAACAAGACAATGCCTCTCCACACAGTCAAAATGCAAAGAGGTAAACAAGACAATGCCTATCCACACAGTCAAAATGCAGAGAGATAAACAAGACAATGCCTCTCCACACAGTCTAAATGCAGGGAGGTAAACCAGACAATGCCTCTTCACACAGTCAAAATGCAGAGAGGTAAACAAGACAATGCATCTCAACACAGTCAAAATGCAAAGAGGTAAACAAGACAATGCCTATCCACACAGTCAAAATGCAAAGAGGTAAACAAGACAATTCCTCTCCACACAGTCAAAATGAAAAGAGGTAAACAAGACGATGCCTCTCCACACAGTCAAAATGCAGAGAGGTAAACAAGACAATGCCTCTCCACACAGTCAAAATGCAGAGAGGTAAACAAGAAAATGCCTCTCCACACATTCAAAATGCAGAGAGGTAAACAAGAAAATGCCTCTCCACACAGTCAAAATGCAAAGAGGTAAACAAGACGATGCCTCTCCACACAGTCAAAATGCAAAGAGGTAAACAAGACGATGCCTCTCCACACAGTCAAAATGCAGAGAGGTAAACAAGACAATGCCTCTCCACACAATCAAAATGCAAAGAGGTGAGGAGAGAATAAGTTAAATTATATGAATTTAATAAAACACTACAAAAACGAAAATGAGAACTCGAGGGGAACCGCTTAGGAAAGTTTACTGACAAAAGCACAGCATATGAGTTGAAGAACAAGGTTTCGATGCACCAAACTTACACTTGGCCCAAGAGGTATAAATGATTAGTCCAGCGATTGCAACGCAATAATAAACTTGATAACAACACATGTATATTATTATCGTATATTTGTACAAAAGATTGTAAAATTAAAAATTATATATATATATATATATATATATATATATATATATATATATATATATATATATATATATATATATATGTTCATTCTTGTCCCTTGCATACAAATGTCAAATGTCGATACTATTTCACTCTTATTTCCTTATTTGTCAAGATTTGTTTCCTAAAATGCAACTCATTCTAATTTATTTAACGCATTACGGTTTTTACTCAGAGGATTGACAATGACAAACAACAGGTTGCAATCAGCATGGGAGTTAGACCTTCTGACCTTTTGCTGATAGAAAGGTGAAATATGCATATCAGGGATCGCCACATTCAGATAAAAACAGCCACCCCACACGGTCAAGAAGAAGAGAAAGGGAGAGAGCATGGTTAAAATGATCAGTTTTTTTTTTAAAATAGGAAAACACTAACAACAAACAAAAATGAGAACCCGAGGGGTTACCGCCTTGGAACGGTCGGTGGCAAATCAAATTGCCACTGGGGGTTTAAACCAGGTTCTAGGGTGCACCAACCTCACACTTGCCCCAACAGGTTCTCATAACACAAAACAAGTTCAAGTTGTCTTGGTGAAAAAACTCAAACCCACTTATCGGCTCAACAATGTTGCATGCAAAAGCACACAAACATATAAAGCATTAGAAGCTAATAGCATTGCAAAGCCAAAGGGCGGGTACTCAATGATCTTACCGAGACCAGAGCTCCTGGAGTAAAATCAGCAAGAACACGATGACAGGGATAAAAGAAACAAATCGAGCTTCTAGGTTCTTTTAAGAAAAGATTTCCCCATAAACCTTCTTAAACTCTTAAACCCCTGCCACCGTCGTGCAACCAAAGAAGTAAGCATAATGATCAACTGTAGAAGGGTTAATCACCAGGCCTGCAGAGCGCTGTAAAATATCATGTTGGAAACCATTCTTTTTAAATTTACAGATGGTTTTTACGAATAACCGGGAGAAATTAACATTCCCTTTTATCTTCTTGAGTTTATAAATTAAATCTCCATAAAAAACTGGCTGTGAAATACCTTGTTGCAAAAGCGATTTTAAACTGCACCTGTATTTATGAATTAGATCTGGGTATCGGCGATAAAACTTGCGAAAGGTTTTCCTTAATTTGTGATACCGATAACCTTGTTTTAAAAGTTTTTCTGTAATGCAAATATTACGTTCATTGAAATCATTAACATCGTTGCAAGCTCTTGAAAAGCGAACAAGCTGTGAGATATAAACTCCATAAGATGTTGCACGGGGAACATCGCCGTCTAAAAACGGAAAATTTACTATACTAAAATTAAAATCATCTCTTTTATCATAAATTTTAGTAGTGACGTAACCATTTTCAATGGACAGATTTAGATCGAGAAAGTTTGCTTGCTTTTCTGAAGTGTTCGCTTTATTAAGTTGTAGTTCTTTAGGATAATCAGGAGTTTTAGAAATGTTGCCTTCCTGATAAATATTATTATCATTTAAACCAAGTGGGTAAGGAGTTTGGAGTTTTTTTATCCATTTTTGTTCCGAAACGAGCCTTGCCCTGCTCTTGATGCAGCGCTGTCAAATGTTAATGTAATTTCTACTGGTTGAACGGAAATATTTTGTAAACGGTGTCCTGAATGCTTAAATGTTGGTATAAAAATGTTAGGTAGGTTGTAAAAAAGAGTAGGTGCACGTGTCTTGCCATCGAAGTCTCCATATTTGACCGTTATTGAACATATGTGGGACAAGTTAAATAGGCGAGCGGGCAAGTGAGGGTTGCAACAGCGAAACCTACCTAAATTGAAACAGGCACTGATACTTGCATGGAGGCACATTCCGCAGCGCAGAGATTTGTATGGCACTATGTGATGTCTGTAAGACAGTACTCTGTGAAGATTATTTGTGCTTGGATATTGACTTTATCATTAATTTGTAAATTGTTAGAACATTTTGTTAAGATTTGTGTGACCTTTACCATTGCAGCCATAAATTTTTGTTAGCTTTTGTATTTTTTCTGACAACTGCACTGAAATAAATATTTTTGCTGTGAAGACTTTGATGATAAGTAATATGGTCAAGGAGACAATATCGGTACAATTCTGGAACTTCAATTATTTACGAACCTGTTTTTATATAGTTTTCAGTTTTTATGATTATTGTATTATTTTCCTAACACTTTCCGGCATTAGATTATTTCGATTAGATTAATAACCACAGATAATAAAAAGCTATAGAAATTATTAATACATTATCTAAGTTGCGTTTTCCCAATAAAACAAGATTATATTTCCTTAATTCTTCTTAGCTTCCTAGAAATTATTTTTAATGCTTTGATTTGCTCACAGAACTTTCTCTAACTCCTTAAACAAGATAACAATATAGTTATGCGAGTTTGATTAAGTCAAATATTGTAAGTTAAATATTGTCAGCGATTTTCCTTTATTGGCCTTTTTTTCATTTGTGAAATATCTAATTTAACTTACCTCATAATTAGCCACACACTGCTTTGTTTTTTATCACCACTTTACTTTTCAAATTAAAAAAAAAACGAATTGATTGGTCTATATGATGTATAGGATTACAGTAAAATGCAATCACACGTAGGGATAAATACTGCTGCAAGAAATGTGAAATGTGCCTTATTCAAAATATACAAAAGAGTCTTCGGCTGGATAATGAATCTCAGGTATTTAGACTTTATTTATAGCAATCTTGATAATTAAAATGAGTTGCTTGCCTGGAATAATAAATACTTTTAGAAATAAGACTAAATCTGAAACCTTGTGTTGTTTGAAAAGACCTACTTTTGATTGAGTCTTATCTCTTTTGTTGTTTGAAAAGATCTACTTTTGATGTAGTCGTATCTTTTGTAGGGATGGCATCGACTACTCGAGTACTCGAGTACTCGATCGAACGTCCGAGTATCGAGTACTAAATCTACTACTCGAGTAATCGGAAAAAAATAAAAATTTTGATATTAAAAAAAGAAATCCGTTTGTTTTGTTTATAATTCGTTTCGATATACGGCACGGTGGCAATTAGACACTATGCGCGATGCACTTAATCGCCACAGGTGACGTATTTTACGCTTTGAAGTTGAAGTGTCATTGTTGTGAAATAACAAACTGCCAAATAAGGGTCCCAAATGGCACTTGTCAATAATGTCAATAAGCAACGTTTTTATAGCGGTAATACAGATCTATTGTTTGCCAATCACCTGTGGTACTCATTTCGCACAAATGTATTGTTTGACAATTAGATAATTGGCGCTTCATACAGAAAATCAAGACCGCCCTATATAGTCATTGATTGGTGCACTTGCATGTGATGATAATTTCTAATGTTTTATTGGTGAATGACGCAATCTATGAATATTAATGAAAATAAAAAGATAAAGTAAAATGATGGTAATGTTTAGTATCACATTTTTTAATTAAAGACCGAATTAATAACTGTATTACATCAGCAAAATGCCTCCCGCAAAGTCGTCTGCGTGGAGTTACTTCAAACGGGCAGCAGACGGAAAACAGTCAAATGTAGTTTCGAGTTGGTCTACAACGGGGGAACTACAAACATGCTTAACCATCTTAAGTTGAAACATGAAACGAGACCACCCCCAAAAAGCAGACAGATGAGCTCCATGGTTTTAGTTTAGTTCGATTAATTTATTTGATTTGATTATTTCACGACATAATATTATTCTGACCACCGTATATGTACATTTCGCATGACTGTGTTGTAACTTTGATACAATTTGTTTATTTATTTTAAAAATATAAAATAATAAAATAACAAAACACAAATAAAAGATATAACACACTTTTGTTGTGTAAATCTTTATTAAAAGTTGGTATATGGTATAAATACTGAGTAGGTTGAAGCTGATATTACACGAACGGTATTTTCTCTATTAAAATCGGAAATCGTTCGAGTACTCGAGTATTCGATCGGAAGATCGTCCGAGTACTCGAGTACCAATTTTACTACTCGTTGCCATCCCTAATCTTTTGTGTATTTTGAAAAAAAGTCATATATGCATATCAGGAATCGATACACTAACAAAACACAGCCTCCCCACGCAGCGATAAAGAAGAGAAGAGAGAGAGGATGTTTTTTTATAAGTATGTCAATTCAAATAGGACGCCACAAACAATTAACGAGGAAGAAAACCTTTGGGGATACTCTTGGAACAGTTAATGGCGAAACAAATTGCCACTGGGGGTTTGAAGAGACCTACTTCTGATAACGTCGTGTCTTGCGTTGTTTGTTGTGACCTACTTTTGATTAAGTCGTATTATAAAAATAGATGAAAAGGGAACTTTGAAAGCCATCGAACACGACAAATATGAAAATATTGCAGGCTCGGTTTGATTGAGCCTGTTCATGGGCAGTAATGGAAATGCATATTACTGCCCACGCCGCCTAGCCCCGGGTTGAGCGCAACTCAATATTTACACCAATAATCAGTAAATTTTTGATCCATAACAAACGATGGTATGCATATGGCGGTAAACATGGAACCTACAATGTAGTATTTTCCGATTAATTCCATTCCATGTATAGCTTAGTATGGTCCCCCAGATAACAGAATGGGCTTGCCCTAAACGAGAAAACAACGGGCGAAACTAAACAAAATAGAATTTTGACAGGGGATCTGAGAATATAAATCCTGCATATCACAGACAACGCCATAGACAAAATTTAAAAAGCAGGAAGTATATCCTAGGGGTGATTGAACAAAATCCGAATCTATTTTGGCTGGGATACTGGAACTACCCATCTATAAACTGGCCTGAAATGTTTAAACAAAAGCAATTTTAGATAGTACTAAACGACCTTCAAATGACGTAACTGATAATAGAACTTATTGAATGTACGGGGAGACTTTTACAGCCGCCACACGGCACAAACAACGCTACTGTGATTTTAGTTTAGTTTAAACTGATTTATTTTACATCGATTGTGAAACAAGTTATTCCAACTTATATTAATCACGCTCGATGACTGCTTCCTGGGTTTCCAACCAGTACTCGCGCCGAGTGTGGATTGAGGAAACTGCAGACGAACCTCATCCCTGGTGGGACTCGAACCCGCAGTCTCCGGATCTGGAGTCCGACGCTCTACCCCTAGACCACTGATCTTCCACTGTGATTTTGAAATAGATGAAAAGGGAACTTTGAAAGCCATCGAACATGACAAATATGAAAATATTGCAGGCTGTGGTGGGGTTTGTGTGTTTGATATGCATGATAACCTTTTTTCTGAATTAAAGTTTAAATCTTTTATTCTTAATATAAACTCATTAACATTGACTTTCAAACATAAAACTAAATTTTCTCGGAGCGTTAATTGGATAACAAGTGCAGTTACCAACTATTTGGAGTAATAACATGGTATTTAAAACACAGAGTGGGATTGAAGCTTTATGGGCAATCCCTTATGATAATTTTGACCTTGCCACACCTTTCTTATTTTAATAACATGAAAATTACTAATTGCCTGCAATACAATATCGTTTGAGAGTATTTGTGCAGTGTCACATAAACAGAAAACTAGTATTACTTTAATATAAACTTTTACTATTTAGTGCAAAATGTCACGTACTTTTTAAAAGATACAAATGGAAGCAAAATGTCACGATATATAACATATTATTAATATTATCTATATTACATATTTATAAAACGGGAACTTTATATTTATATGATTGTATTCCGATAGTTAATAAAAAATAATAAAAATAATAAAAAATAAAAAATACTTTTAATGCTGCTCGTTAAAATAATTGGGTGACGTCATTTTAGAAGTTTCAGATAATAAAATCTTAATAAAATGCTACTGATGTAACAATATCGATTATTTTAATAAAAAATAAGAACATACAGGCGAAACGATCATTTCAAAAGTTACCAATCTTAGAAACAATTACGGAGATACATAATTGTTAATCATTTCCATTAGCAGCAATGAATATTTTGAATTGATATTCGAATGTTACAGTTCTAATATTTCTCATTAATAAGTGTGACGTTCTTTTTACAACCAATTCCTTGCAACATGTACGACAACAAATGCCCTTAGCATGTAGTATATTTTGTGGATTTGATTCAATCCATTGTTTCACCGTATCAACAAAACTGTAAATAAATTGACTTGTTTTCTTTACGTACTCTTGTTCCCACCCACTCGCTTCCCACCATACAGAAGATTTATAATGATATTTGCTTTACTTGATATAACGTGATATTTTAAGCGCTTATCTAAAGTAAATTATGTCGTACAGACAGTGTAATGAATGAATGGTTCCTATTATATCTTTAATTTGATTATGTATCCATAAGTTTGTGTTTAGGTAATCAGGGTTATCCGCGCAACTCTTTTTTGGTGGGGCGGGGGTGTCCCGGCAAGCTGAATCGGTAGCGTAATCAGATTGGCATGGTAAGACGCTGTCGCCGTACAGTCCGGGTTTGATTACCAGTATGGGAAACGCCATTTGAAATTCACAAAAGCCCAATGTTTGCAGTGTGGTGTCCGTAGAAATTCTCTCCTCATACATATAGTCAGTACTTCTGTCAGCAAATAATCGGTTACCGATGTCATTAAATAATGGTTACGTTCACGTTGGGTTCGATCCAAAGATCTTCTGTGATGAGCCATGTGTTTGTTAGTATAATGGGATTGCCACACTCCTCCCAACTTTGTTCATCGATAAAAAGAAAATGATCAAAATCTCAATAATGGCAAAATGCCGTTCAATAAAACTTTGCACAAATGAATGTTACTAATGAATCTTTATTTTGCATACAGTAGGACTCGTTAGAAAAGTAAAGAAAAAAAAGTTTGACCTAAAAATTCCTTAAAATTCTATTTACATAAATTCACAATAACTAAACGATACAAAACATAATTTTAAATTCCCACGTGAGCGCAGTGATACTGACAAGAAAATGTTGTGTACTTTGTAAAAAATGTTCAACTACTAAAAGAGAAATCAGTGATTGTCATCTGTTTACGCGACCAGGAAGCGAACAGAAAATTGAAGGTCAAACACACTTTTACTAATATCTCCTAAAGTTTACATATGTAAGTCACGAGGACACAATAAATTGTTGTCAATATCATATTACTCACGTGGGCATTTAAAATGATGTTTTGTGTTGTTTAGTTTTTGTGAATTTATGTAAATAGAAATTTAGGGAATTTTTAGATCTCGCTATTTTCCTTGACTTTTCTAACGTGTCTTACCATCTGCAAAATAAAGATACATTAATAACATACATTTGTGCAAAGTTTTGTTTAACGGCATTTTGCCGTTATTGAGATTTTGATAATTTTCTTTTTATTGATGAACAAAGTTGGAAGGAGTGTGGCAATCCCTTATAACGAACATTGTGATCGATAGACTACTCTATTCATTGTCATATTCATATTTGCAAGTATGTGTTGTTGATCATTTGTTTGGTTTCTTAATTGTTTAGGGTGTCACAACAACTTCTACTGGGTCAAATATTTTGAAAATCCCATTACAGTTTTGACCATTGATTGCATTAACTTCTGCAAATATCTGGCTTCCTTCATTCAGAATTACTTTGACTTTCTCACAAAAGATATAATTTCTTCTTTTTTTTCAGAGATCGTGTTCATGCAGATCTTACAAGGTGCTCTGGTTTCGGACATGCCATTGATTTCCAACACATTTTCTGAATACTTTAGTTAGCTGTATATTGCTTGTTTGCATGGTATTTCATGCAACATTGTGGAGTCAGTTTTTTGGTTTGAATAAAGAAAGCAACTTCTATAGGTTTGTTTTTAAAAACAAGGGCAAGCATGAGGTTGATGCACCCAAAATTCTATTTGAGATCCTTATTGCAAATACATGTTATATAAGTGTTAAGAGATAAGAGATTCTCGTTTTCGTAAATTGTTTGCTGTCTTGCGTTTGAAAGTTATCATTTCATTATAAACGTTTGCTCATTCTCTCTCTCTCTCTCTCTCTCTCTCTCTCTCTCTCTCTCTCTCTCTCTTTCGCCCTCTTTTTTCTCTCTCTCCCGTCTTTGTTTTCGAAATATTTCTCATCTCCAGAGCAAAAGCTAACAATTTGTTTTCGTGTATAATTATTGATACTTAAGCCTTAACATTTGTTTGAATTTCATTGGTTTTTAGACAACGTAACCTATTGTACCCCAAATTATAGGTATTTATCATTTCGAGACCTAGTGCATTACTATTCATTATATTGGCGAATCCGTAATTCAAAAAATAGGTAACAATATGGTGTCCTAAAGCGCACTGTGCCCAAGGTTATAAAACTGAGCATGGAACCAGTCTCAAATCAAAAGCATCTGATTAGTTTAAATGGCGACTGGTCAATCAGTTTTAAAATCTATTGCACAGGTGCTCGGGTCTCAGTAAGGCCATCGAGTACCTAAGCATTTCGAATGACAATACTATCAGCCTATTATGTTCATGGACTGGACGGACAAAGAGAGTCAAGTAACATTCAGTGGGCAAAATGAAAAGTTTTCTTGAATGTGTACAGGTTTAACATTTATAAGATTACTTGAGATTAAAGGCAATTATGGCATTGTATTGTTTTGTTCCTGAAGTGGATCTTCCTACTCTATAGAAAATGTGTCACACATTTCTACATTGCGTTTTAATGTAAAAAACATGATTGTGATTATATTTATATGTAGTATAATGTTCGTTAAGGTACATCTTTTGAATAACGTGATTTGCTCAAAGGTTTTCCCACAAAAATATAATTAAAGATTAACACAAACCAATTGGGAACATGGTCGTGTTATTTCAGTAATAAAAGTCGTTTAATGTCTATTATTTTAACTCATACACATGGTTGCTAACGTGCCCTTAAGAAACAAGGTCTTAAATAGGAAAATCGATTGAAAATGAAATATCTTGAATATTTTAGATATTAAATAAAATTACCAGCATAACTGTGCTACTTAATAATTCAAACTTTGCGCTTGAGAACATGTACTTGTGACTGAACTGTACTTTTACTGAACAGTGTCTGTAGTCAGGTGAGTTCGAGTGAATTCACAAGATCAACTTGTGGTTGTGTGTTTATATGAGAACATGTATGGTCAAAAAGTGCAATGTGCCTACACACAGCCTCCCCATGCATCAAAAATGTTTAGAGGAAAAGAGGACATCGGTTTATAAAATGATCAATATCAAGACCCCACAGATAGTGAACGAAAAAGAAAACCTGAAGGGTTACCGCCTTGAAACGGTCAGTGACAGTTTGCCACTGAGAAGTTTATTAAACCTGGTTTTAGGATGCACCAACTTCACACTTGCCAAAACTTGATTAAATTTATTTAATTAAAACTGTTGTTGTTTGTGAAGACCAGTTGTCTAAAAATAATATTACAAAATGTTTGATTCTGTATAGGAGTGTTCTTCTTGTACGTCAAATATTGATTTAGATGACGTGTTTAAAAATGTTAATATAAACTTGAAAGGTGTATACATTTTCGTCACATCCTTATAATGTCAAAAAAAATTAATTTAGTTGTCATAGAAGTCATACCCGTTTGCAATATCTAGTTCTGTGGTACGATTTGTAAATTGACAATTAAATTGTATTATACTTTTTTCCGTTGTAAAGAGCGAATTAATATGCATGTCAGGAATTGCCACACTCAGAAAACACAGCCTTCTCACGCAGCGAAAAAGGGAGGAAAAGATAGCATGGGTTTATTAAAAGATCAATTATGGCAACACAAATTATTAATGAAAGGGCAACCTGATTTTATTCTAATTTCACTTTCCCATGTTTTTACCGGCGCCGAAAACCTATAATGCTTTCACACTTTTTAACATAATTTGTTTCCTTCCTTACGCCTATAGTCTAGATTTTATTGCAAATATTCGATTTTTTTTTCCAATAATAAATCGCCAGTTTATAGTTATATTTAAACTCTGACAAATCGTTTATGTCTGTACTTTAAACATTTTAGAATTAAATATATGTGGTTTCACCCTGAGACAAAACCAAATGAATGAGAATTCGATTTCTACCGAAAAGAAATTAAAATATAATGTTCTTTAAATTATAAGTTTTAAGACCAATTCTCTGTAAGAACCAAAATTTTAAAGAAGGGGTCCGGCATTCAATCTCTTGGATTTTGTTGAAATTAACAGCAAATGTTGAGTTTGATGCCCATACATAGAAAACAATGTTGGTTAGTCAAAATCTTTTGCCGTTGTCATGGCAACCGGCATTCCTTATTTTTCGGTTATTTTCAGAAAATTGTTCACAATTTTGTCAAAAAAATTTCAATTTTGTGACTTCCGGGACACATTTATGTATATAACCACTCAACAAAATACCATGGTAAATGTATGTACTAACTTAGAAGAATATTTTAAAAAGTCAACACATGATTCTAGTAATGTAAAAGTTCAATTTTTCAATGGTTTAAGTACATCATGTGTCCAGATTTTTCATTTTTCAAGTAAAATCACAAAATGACTGTAAAACTAGTTTGCAGCATTTCTGACATTGTTTACCCAATAATTCATTTAGTATAACGGTTGCCTTATCAAACTTTAAGAAAAACTTTCTGGGGCTTTCATATTTGAAAAATCTACAAATAAATAAAATTGGGGTAAAAACAAATGAAAGCAGTTGTCATTTTCATTCTATGTATTCTAAACGTCCAAAATTTAACAATAAAAACTTACTTCAGGTGTATAAAAGGTTGTCAATTTTATCAATTATGATATAAAATTTACTAACTTAAAACAAAACAAAGGAAAATAAATTTTACTAATCGGTTTCCATGGCAACAATTTTTAAATAATGAAAAAATGGACTAATTCTTCAGTAAACATGATCAATAATAAATTGTGAAGTCAAAATCAACAGAACAAAACATTTTCAATCGGTATAGCTTCATTTGGTGTAGTTCATGAAAATGTGTTGCCATAGCAACAAAAAAGACATTTATGTAAATAGTGGTTTACACAGAATTTTCTTAAATATTTAAGTAAATGGCTATAAAATTTGATTGTTTATCTTAGAAAAAACGATAAGTAGTAAAAATTACTGCTTTCTGTACCTGTTTCCATTGCAACACATATTTTATTTGAATTCCTTAGTAAGTTCAGGTGGTTAACATACTGGCATATCATTAATGATACAATCTAGACAAGCTAGTAATGATACAAACTGACATAGACTAAACGTCAAATACTGGTGACACTTGACGTTACATGTAAAATTACGTTAAATTCTGTCTTTTTGACGCTATCATTCGCAGCGCAGAAAATGAAATTTATCATGTACACGGACATTGTGAATATTTCGTATGTAAGATACGGGTTTGAAACAAATATTGATGTGACATTTGAAATCAATGACCGATCCATGTTTTTCAGCATTGTTGGAAAAAACGGTTTTGCATAAGTTTAACGGCTACAATTGTTTTGCGTTTTAGTTTACCGCGTCTTAAGTATTCACGTTTGTGTCCCTTTCACTTCATGTGTGTTTTTATTCGGGTACATTCTTTTTTCAATCTTGTTTCCGTAGAGATTTCACTTTATTTTCACGGCGATGTTCTTTTTTTCTTTCTATTATACCATATTTTAAATTTAAATTTATGTGACATACTAGCCCATTAATCTATGGGAAAGGAAATAGGATAAAACAAAAAAAAAAACAACAACAACATAAAAATGAAAGTTTCTTGTCTTAATATTATACCTTGTCAAGAAATTCTAAGTGACTGCAAAATATTCCAGTATGTTGATTTATTTAAAAAGCATTAAACTGATTTGTATATACTAACGTCAACTTTTATGCTAACTTTAACGTCAAGGGACATTGGGTGTGGACAATTTATTTTGCTTAATATAAAACAATTAAGCATGAAAGTACAATCATTTATATGTCAAAATAATCGCAAGAAAAAGTGTATTTTTACTGGCAAATTACTTCTAAAATACAATGCATGATTTTTCAATAAAGGAACAACGTTTAGTTATCTGTATACAAATATAATGCAGTTTACTTATTTGGGGACATTTGAAAGGACAAACAATTTTACGGATTACGGAAATAATGCAAATGACTTTCTAAAAAATCAGTGGATTTCACAAACAAGATGAAAAGTGTATTTTCTTGGCAAAAATGTAAGCTCGAATGACAAAAAGTTTTATGTCACCTATGTTATCAAAAACTGTACTAAAATATGTTATCGCGCATGGGACAAATTCCCTTAATTCAAATTTTTGTTCTTTCACGGGTAAATAATGCTTTGATTCTCAAACAACATTGACAGAAATATGCGTAAATGATGTCAAGTCAACGTTTCAGTCTACATGTGTAAAATCCCCTGTCTTTTAAAGGCCCACTGACGCATCATTAGAGAAGGATGGCTGCAAATGTAACATGGGACATTTGAATTTTGTCATGTCAATATGAATATAGACGACTCGTTTTCCTTCCAAAATATCATTTTTAAAAAGAATTTTTGCACTATTAAAACCCGCAATCCTAGACGTTCATTTTGATATATAACAATAATAATTTCAAATCTTTTAATTTCTGAGGCATCAGAATTGAACTGCCTAATCCGTATGTTTTAGGAGGAATCACGAGCATTTGACGTTCCGTCATAGCGATCAAAATGTACACATGTCATTTAATAAAAAATAAGTTAAAATGATTTGTCACACTTTCATCACACAATTCACAGTATGTTCAGTAATTTCCAATCAAGTTCAAAATAACTTGTGATTAGATGATAAGTGACAGTCACAAAATCAAGGAACTGCCACAAATATCTCCCACAACAATCAACTTATTTTGTGTTCTTGGTTTACAGAGTTGCTTGATCTGAACATACGAGAAAAGTGTAGTTTTAATTTTACAGTTGATATTTATTATACATTTGTTTTCAAGTTTTAACCTATTTGTGATAGTTTTGTTAATATTTAAATAACAAGCACTGTTTATACATACTGTATTCTGTTTAGCCAATATATTTTTATTCATAAGCTTTGGATATTATATACAAAGTCTGTAATCATCACACAAAAAGCTGTCCAATTAAATAATTTGTACAGCCCAATTCTCAACACTAAGCATGTCCATTGTCATAGTTAGAATTCTATATTCAACAGTTTTTGTGTACGACAACATTACTTAAGTTGTTCAGTATCACAAGTCTGCCTTTTATAAACAGATCCTTGATCCTCTGGTTTCATGACTGAACGGTTTGTTAACTGCTCTTCCAACTTCATGTTCTTCAAAAGCCTTTCCACCTGGAAAAAACAACAGCTTTAAGTTCACTTATAAAAAGAAAAGAGATTTGACTAGAAATGTGTCCATAGGACACGGATGCATCGTTTTCAGATACTAAAGTGCAATGATGGGAATAATAGCATTTCAAAGACAGTGATGTTCGAGTAATTATAAGAATATGCATAAACTTGATGATCGATCAAGTAAATTATTTGTATTTGTGGCACTGTTGTCTTCTCATTACGGAAATTTCTGTGAAGAAGTTGGTGGTAATGCAATGCAATGTCATAATGAACATTTGTGCCAAGTTATTTTGAAATCCCTTCATTCATAAAGAAGTTAAAGCCAGAACAAGTAAATTCAAGTTTTAGTAACTGTGACCTTGACCTTGGACTTACAGGCATGGGTAATGTACACAACACACCGCCTTGTCATGGTGAACATTTGTTCCAAGTTATTTTGAAAACCCTCCATTCAAAACAAAGTTATAGCCCGGACAAGAAAATTCTATTTTAGTAAGAGTGACCTTGACCTTGGACCTACAGGCATGGACATGGTACACAACTCACCACCTTGTCATGGTGAACATTTCTGCCAAGTTATATTGAAATCAATCTATTCCTAACAAAGTTACA
Organism: Corbicula japonica; assembly: GCA_038501625.1. Taxonomy (NCBI): domain Eukaryota; kingdom Metazoa; phylum Mollusca; class Bivalvia; order Venerida; family Cyrenidae; genus Corbicula; species Corbicula japonica. Next base: position 383,052 of record JAZAYU010000172.1, read on the forward strand.
GCCCGGACAAGAGAATTCTATTTTTAGTTACAGTGACCTTGACCTACAGGCATGGGCATGGTATGCGATACACCGCCCTGTCATGGTGAACATTTGTGTCAAGTTATTTTGATATCCCTCCATTTATAATGAAGTTACAGCCCGGACAAGAAAATTCTATTTTTAGTAACAGTGACCTTGACCTTGGACCTTCAGGCTTGGGTATCGTGCGGACACACTGCCTTGTCATAGTGAACATTTGTGCAAAGTTATTTTGAAATCCCTCCATTCATAAGAAAGTAACAGCCTGGACAAGAAAATTCTATTTTAGTAACAGTGACCTTGACCTTCTGAACGGAACATGTAAGAGCAAAACCCCACCTTTATGCACAACAACATATCAGGCCAAGCATTGTGGTAAAGTGTCATTAAATTCCCACCAGTAGTGTAGGAGGAGTTGCGTTCACGAGATATATTCCTATTAAAACTAATGTAGATGGAAGTATCAAAGGGCCATAACTTGTGAATGGAACATGTAAGAGCGAAACCCCACCTTTATGCACAACAACATATCAGGCCAAGTATTGTGGTCAAGTTTCATTAAATTCCCACCAGTAGTGTAGGAGGAGTTGCGTTCACGACGGACGGACAGGAGCAACTCTTAATGCCCGTCGCCATTTCATGGCGGGGGCATAAAAATGACAGCATGCTCTTATATCTGAACAGTATTTTTTTTAAAGATTTTGTTTGAAATTTAAATTGTTATGTTTGGTAGGGGACAGACTGGATACCCAAACTCCTGCACCATACTCTTATAACATTTTTTGTTTCATCCCTAGATAATGAATTTTTAACAACATTTTTTTTCATTCATTGCTTAGAAATTATCCTTTAATTCATAGAAAATGTTTGACCTTTTAACCATTTGTGTTGGGTGAGTATCCAATCCACCCTTGATCCTTTCGCTCCACATCCCCAACAAACCACAACATTATTTTTGCTCAAGCTATGAAAAATAGTTTGTTTTATCTTGGGAATGGGGGGGGGGGGGCGCATCATGACCTTAGCCCCCCCCCCCCATCTTTCATAATTCAGATAACCAGTTTGATAATTAAAGTTAAGGATTAATTTTTTCCATTATTATTATGATTTTTATTTACCTAGGTTATATCTGACCAAAAGAACACTGCAGTGCAATATGTGGAGTAAAGGGTTAAGAAATGGTAAAAATAGTAAAGTTGAAATGAAGTTAAGTTGTTGGTTTGTGTTAAGAAATTTAAAAACTAAAAAAGCTAAATGAATATTCATTTGAAAATAGGATCCACCCTTTCCTCCAATTATCACCAATGCAAAAGCTGTTGTTTTGTAGATATGGATTAGAAATTTAAAAATATAAAATTTGAAAATATTGGTATGTGTAAGTGGTCTATCCCTGCCTACCCACAACCCCTCTCTTCCTCCCTCACCCTCCCCTGAATTGTTTGTTGGTGTGAATGTAGGAAATTAAAAAAATGACCCTATCTCTTTAATGAAATAGCCCACAAGGATAGAATCTAAAGGCATCAAAAGTAAACAAATTAAAATTTTCAAGAATATGCAAATATATTGCACCATTGTTATTCTTGTTGTCCTGATGCATGTGTTTTTCAGTAGAACAAACAATTCCAATAGTCAAGTTCAATACATTTATAAATATTTACCTTCTGTCTTTCTGTTCCGTTTTCATTCTATTTCCATGCCCATGACATGACAGACATATTTCTGCAGAAGGAAAAAAAACACTTGATTACTTAATTCTAAATACATGTATAGAAAATAAAACATAGTGGATTGATATCTTAAGTTATATAACATGCTTATAGTAAAGGTGTCACAAAATTTAAGTTATCAAAAAACTGCCAATGTTGTCATTAAGATGTAAATGTAATAACCAAACCAAGCATGAAATAAATTAGATAATTATATTTTTAAGAAATAATCAAACATTACAAATAAAATGTTGTTTCAGTTATTTTGGTGTATGTTAAACTTTTAATAGGATTCAAAAGTACATCTTTCTTCATGCTGGAGACATGGTAACATATTATTGCATGTAATATTGGTGCTTCAATATTAACTGCCATATTGTTACATAAGTATCCACTTTATACAGGATGACAAGGAATACTTTAATCATTCACTATAATTTGGAAATTACTGAGCAAGATTCTAATTTTATGTCACAGGATGAAAAATATTAAGTAATTTCAAGTGATTGAAATTTTTGTAAAATTCATAAAGAAATTATGATGATTATAAATTTTAAATTTATTGATAACCAGTCTTTTTACAGTTTTGTTTGGTCTGATAAGTTATCTAACCTAATACAACTGCATTTAAACCATTTAATACATGAGCAAAACAGCCAGCACATGCAAAATTTAACATGTTATGCAAATAATTTGCAGTATGCATGAATAATGAATTTTTTAACCTTGATCAAACTAATGAAATAAATTTAAGTTCCTAAGAAAAAAAAACTGTTAATATTATCGTTAAGTAACTGCCTATTTTGCTACACCTTGAGCATTATCAGTTTTTCAATTATTAGATTTCTGGCTTGAGTAAATTTCTTGTTCATTTCCATAAGAAAAGCTTATAAATGTTGTCTAAAACTTTAATATTTTTTTGGTGTCAATAGCGTTGTGGATACAGATAACCTCTTTTATATCCGCTTCACATAGTGATCAAAGACCTCTACAAAATTGGTTGTATTAATTGGCATTGTCTACACCAAAAGAATTTTACTTATATAACAGTTAATTAAGTGTTCACAATTACAACTTATATAAAAAGGTGTGTAAATTACTTGATATCTCAGCTTAACAAAAGATAATATATATGAGGAACAGGTTATTCAGAACTATCCATTTTTGCCCAAATAATCTAAAACTCCCAAGAATTCTGTTTCTGATTCAAAAATATTATCTCTATTTCGCATTTAGAAATGTGGCAGAATTTAGGCATAGACAAAGGGCTGCCAACAGAATTGAGTATTGTTGATGACCTTTTAAACCAAAAATCTATGAAATTTGAAATCAGATTTCTGAACCTGCAAGGATGAATGTCATGGTATAAATTTTGTTGCAGTAACTGTTTGGAGAAAAGATGTATCATAATGCTGTCCATTATCTTAGTCTGGACAGCACCAGGAAGGGATTTCAATTGATGCAGATTCTTTCATTTTGATGCAAGCAATTTTGAGTTGTTCCATGGTTGACAATACCTAATTCTGAGCTTAGGGTCATTTTGATGCACACGAATTTATAAAAAGTGGTCTAATTATGCAAGAATAAAGATAAATATTGCGGATATTGCATTTTAAACATGAAGTTAATTATTACTTGACCGTTGAAAATAAATTAAAATGAAGTTAAAGCAATTTTATAAGTTGTAAAGTTCACTATGACTCCTAACAATCTGGGTATGACCCCACGATAATTCTCAACAGGGGCAGATGACCCCTGGTTTTCAAAAGCTACTGAAATTCCTGAACAGGTATAAGCAAAAGGTCCAGTGTTCCCTGTCTCGCAGGAATCAGTCCCACTGACGCCTACGATGGTGGACTTTGCATGTGTGGCTCCCAGCCACGGTATAAACAACAAATAGGCAAATAATACAAGCAATACAAATAACACAACTTACCAAGATGGCGTACTGTAATCGAAGAGGCGGCCCGTCGTCCTCGTCCGACCACGTGACCTCAGGAGCGTTCACCATTGGTCCGTCAGTGCGTCCCAGACAACAAGCCACCCATTGGCCGACAAGGGTATCTTCTGGAGGCGTCCAGCGGGGGTCTCTGCCACACTCCCCCCAATCATAAAAACCTGGGCGTATCCCGGGTGCAATGGAGCTTCCAGAAGGGTTGGGAGGGCGAAACAAGGGATAACAGCCCTGGGAAACCTCCCAAACTGTTAAGGTGTGGGTAACCAGAGGGCAGGGATGTTAGAGAGTGCTCCTTAGTGATTGGAGAATACAGGGGCGGAGATAGGCTTGGAGCACTCTTGTGGGTCAACACCCTAAGGGAAGTGGGAGAAACTCGGGGTGGATCAGGTTTGTGGTAACAGGTCTTGGACCTCGGTCCGGGAGGTGGTCGGGCAGACTAATGACGGGATCTTAGGATGCGCCAGTTACAAGAAATCATAGGCAAGTTGGACAGGTGGGGCTAGTGCCCCTGGGCCGGCGTCATGGGTCTGGGCCCCGGACTCACGTAAATAGTAAACACAGGGCCCAATTGAAATTACAACCACATTTAAAGGGAGGGTTAGGGCCACAGCCCTTGAGTCAGTATGTAAGGCTTGAGCCGAAACCCAGTCAAGAAGATTATGGGGACAGGGTGGGTACACACGGGGAGGGGGTGTTAGGGAATTAGACAGCAGTACAAATCACCAATTGCACAGCCTAGTGACAAAGAATGGGGTACAAACATTTACGTCAATATTAGAGGCAGGATCGACCCGGTCCGGTGAACCAGTGGGAAGTGAGGCACTTGCCCCTACAGCGATACAGTAACACTGAGCCGCGAGTCGGGTTATAAACCCACAAAGAATACAGAATTATTAGATTGAGATGGGCTGCTCTTGATAGAACCCCACAACTAAAAGAACCTCAATATAACAAATAACGCCAAATTGACACTGGGAAATTGATTAATAGCCATATGCTATGCAAATATAGCCTTAGAAAGGGGGCTGGGTCTCGTTGGTTTTGTGAGGTGAGGGCACTTGCCCAACTAGCCTGTTCGTCCAAGAACAAGCTGGGTCCTGACCATAATCAAGGGTGTAAATGGGACAAGTAGAAAGAATCGGGGAAAACCCCAAACACAATACAAATATAATAAATACATACATATACATGAATTTACACTCACCAAATACACAATACACAAACATCATTCAATATAAACTGGCACATTAGAAACGGTGCCACGGGGGTGTGCAAGGACAAGGGGGAAAAGGGAACAGAAGGGGTACAGGATTCGAGAAGGCGGGGCCTTGGCCCTTACTGGTCTGGGAAATATAGGCGTTTGGCGTTCTCGCCAGTCAGGTCAGCAACCTCGCAGGTCCTGAGCCCGAGTGCTCGGGCAAGGACCTGAAGGGTCCTCCCCAGGAGGTGGGGTGCCCCATACCGAAATCCCAAAGGGGGGGAAATAGGGACAGTCCGACTCCAGGAGTAGACGGTCCCTCGGGATGCTCACCAGTCCCTCCCTCTGGGCCTCCGTGAACTCACTAACCCCATAGTTCACGGAGAAGTAGGTGCTAGGGAAATCCCTCAGCCAAGCGCGGACTAACTCTTTGGACCCTGTCCAACAGTGGAGGTGGATCCTCCGGAAACGGGAGACCCGACCGTCCTTAAGCAAGAACAACAGCCGGCGGAGTGGCTCCTCCGCTAGTCTGTCATCGTCCCTCCCGCGGGCGTGCAGGACGATGACGCCGTCCGACGGAAGGAACTCTAACAGTTCCCTCACCACATCCTCCTGTGGGATGTGGGACGCCGCAGGAGTGGTCCGGTCCAGCCCGAACTCCCCGAACCCGACCAACTCTCCCGACCTCCATAGGTCACGGAGCGTTCCGCGGGCGCCCGGGTTGAACTGGGCAATCTTCTTGGGGTGAATCCCCACCACTGAGTAGACGTTCTCCCTCTGTAGTTGGACCACAGTGTCCAGAGAGGGGTACGTTTCGGGGTCACAAAAGACCGCTACGACCCCCTGGATGTGGACGCCACAGTCTAAGGGGGGAGGGCCCACGGCCCTGGTTAGCTCCAGCAGGGGTTGATCCACTGGTCTACCCAGCACCTTCGCCAACCTATCATGGTGGTAGTGGGAATCCACTATATATGGTTTTCCCTTAGGTAAGGGAGCAATGTCAGAGGTAGGGGTATTTCCAGCCCTCTCGGGAGCGGGAGTCTTGGGCCTGGCCCCAGTCCCCAAGAAGGCTGAGGCTGCGGGTGGGTCAACCACCCCCAGAGGGGCGGAGGGCAAGGGAACACTGCCAGCCTCCCTAAAGCGGGCAGGCATTTCCAAAGAAAGGTCCATTAGGGCTGGGAGTGCCCTGGGTCTGGGTAACCCCTGGGAAAGGGGGTGCCATTGGAGCAAAGTCTGACAAAGGGGGCCCAAGGACGCCACACTCAGGGTGACATTTGACCGGGCTGAGGGTGGGTGGAGAGCAGATGGGGTGGCGCTCGGACTGGTACGTGTTGCCGAGGCCTGGGGCCTTACGGGTCTGGAACCGCCTTCAGCACCAGCCGGGATCAGGCGGGGGGAGGGGATAGACGTGTGGGGGTCGGGGAAACTGTGCCTACGGAAGGTCTCTCGGTCGGAAGGCTTCAAGAGAAACACGGCCACAATGAGGGGCCAAAAATGCAGCAGGACTGCGTTACTAGAGAGGGGGGTCAGACACATCGCAGGGTCTTCAGGCCACCCTAGGGCCTTGGCCTGCTCCCGGAGTTGCTCCCGTTGCTGTCGGGAAATCCCGGCATTGGGTGGGATTATCTGGGACCGGTTGATCCGATCCCGGAGTGAATTTAGGGAGCCATTGGCGAGCCGTCGCGCTAGCCACTTAAGGGCCCTAGCCCTTGCTGGGAACTCCTCTTTATGATATTTCGAAAAACATCGGGGCAAGTGCCCCCTTAGATGAGCTGGCTGCCGGAAACGGACTACAGGTCCACAGTTGAAGGGGCAGGGGTAGGGCAAGCATTGTGAGGAATGTATTTCCCTGGCGGGAACAGGTTTATCCAGTCTAGGGGTGGGGGGGGGGGCATGCTCCCGGGGGTGAAGGAGGTCTTGGCAAAATGGTAAGCCCTCGTCCAACGGGCAGGCATCTGCCTTTAGGGTGCTGAAACTCCACAGGTGAGGTCAGCGGCCGTTTGGGAGCTACTGGGCTGGTGCCCATACATAAACTGGGGATTGGGCTTTCAGGATTGTAGGGGCTGTCAGCCCAATTTTGCGGGGCTGGTTCTGAGGGCCAGGTGATTTCTAGCTCTAGCGCAGAATCTTTAGGGGAGGGAGTACCGAGCAGAGACTCAGGGGGGGGGGGGGGGAAGGCACCCGGGTTTTGGCTAAGGGGAGGTCTGGTTGGCCCCCAGGAGAACCCTTTGGACTTACAATCATGGGACTGGCATCCCGACTTGCTATCCGGAGTCGTCCAAACGGATCAGGTGAATCCCCGAGGAGGTCACGACACGTCGTAGAGTCCGGGGTGCTCGTCTGTTCGGGCGTGTGCGAGGATGGTGGGGTGTGGGTTACATGTTCGGGCGTTTGCCCGGAATGCGGGGCAGGGATCTGCCGGCTGGGTGTTACCGGTTCAACTTCTGTTTTGGGCAGCGGCCCACTCTCTTCCTGATGAAGACTCATCTGAAATAACAATAGAAACAGATACTGGTTAAGTTGGAGCCAAGGGACCCCCCTCTGCTCCTTAACACTCTGATTCACTCTCATCTACATACCTCTGCACCGACCACACTTGAACCGCCCCATGTTCAGAGCTTCCCCCGGGGTCAGGTTCACACACTCCCATGATACCACTCATCGCAAAAGTCGCACTGCACCATGAATCGCCCAGACCACGGCCCTCGGCATGTACAGTATAGCTTTCCCTCACACTCTTCCCCACGGCCTTCCTCACTCTCCCCTTCCTTCAGGCATCGGTCCAGCCATACTGGGAGTACCCTGTCTCTGCAGGGTTTCAACCTGTCATGATTGACAGTCAGGACTGCATTTCGCAATTTCACTCTGTAGAGTAGGGGGGATAACACCCGGACCACCAGCCCGGGTCCCTTCCAAGGGTTGCAGAGCTTCCGGCTCTTCCCCTTTGGCACCGCCTTGTCAAAGAGGTATACTGTGTCTCCCACCCGGTACAGCCTCTGCAGGACCCTCAGGTCATAATCCCTCTTAAGCGTTCTCTGGTACGCCTTTAACCGATCCCGAGCAACCTTGTCAGCCAGGACTGATTTGTCCACCAGCTGGGCTACATAATCGTCCTCCTCCACCCTTCTCCTCTCACCCACCGGGAAAACTAGATGGAGAGGGCGGTTTACCTCCCTCCCCAACATCAGCTGATTAGGGTTGAAGCCTGTCGCCCGGTTCACTGACGACCGGATCGCCCCTGCAATCTGGGGTAAAAACTCGTCCCACCTGTTCTGGGCTGCGCCCGTGAAGCATCTCACCGCGTCCATAATGGTTGCATTGAAACGCTCAACTTGGCCATTGCCTGAAGGGCGGTAAGCAGTGGTGCGAGCTTTGTGGATATTTAAGGTCTCGCACAGTGAGCGGAAAAGCTCACTCTCAAAGTTCCTCCCCTGGTCGGAGAAGACTTCGACATCCAAACCGGCTAAAGAACTCGTTCACTGCAGCCTGCGCCGTAACCTCTGCGGTCTGACAAGGTAGAGCCACCAGTTCGCACCACTTGGTGAACTGGTCAACCATTACGAGCACATACTCGTTGCCTTTCACTGATTTACATAAGGGGCCCAAAAAATCCAAATGGACCCTCTCCATCGGTGCGCCGGCATAGAACATGATCATCTCCCCTCGGGCATTCATCCCCGACTTTTTGCTGCGCGCGCAATGTGAGCAGCCCTGAATATACCGTTCGACATCCGCCTTCCAGTGATACCAGAAAAACTTCTCTGCGATCTTTGCAACGGTTCTATCTCTGCCCTGGTGCCCAGACAAGGGGATGTCATGGCTAAGTTCCAGCACCTTGGTTCTAATGCCTATCGGGACCACTAGTCTCAAATCCTCATCCTCCCTGTCTCTTATATGCAACACCCCGTCTAACAGGGACAACTGGGGCCGACTGAGCCAATAGAATTTCGCGGCTGGGCTTTGTAGGGCTAGTTCGCCCTGGGACGGCTCTACTCCGTGGGACAGATATTTTATCACCCCCGCCAAGTCGGGATCCTCCCCCCGTGACTCTCTCAACTCCCTGGGCGTGTAGCCCCAGAAACTCCCTTCCTCCACCACCACTTCTCTCACCCAAGGGCCACTTACACCAGCCTTCCCCACTTGCATACCATTACACTCCTCTATCAACCACACCCCTAATTTCTCCTCCGTTGGGGGTCCTCCCACCCCCTCCCCCTGACTTACTCTAAAGCTCCCCTCTGACAACGGAACAGCATAGTCTACCTCATCGGCAAATCTTGCCCAATTAGCATGCGCTCTTTGACAATAACCACAGGGGAAACAGGGGAGATCTTTGGGCTCAGTGCCCAACTTGTACAAGAGGCACGCCTCCTCGGCCTCCAGGCGGGATAAGGAATCCGCATTACCATGCAAACGGCCAGGACGGTGCTTCAGGACCAGGGTATACTGACTCAGCTCCTCAATCCATCGGGCAAGCTGCCCTTGGGGCTCCCGGAAACGCATCAGCCAGGCTAAACTACTGTGATCTGTTCTTACAGTAAAAGGGCGCCCTAGCAGGTAATGCCGGTATTCCCGGACAAATCTCACAACTGCCAGGAGCTCTTTGCGGGTGGTGTAATAACGTCTCTGCTCCTTAGTGAGGGCCAGGCTCCCATAAGCCAACACACGCTCGCGCCCATCTTGGACCTGCAGAAGTTCCGCCCCAATCGCCCTGTCACTAGCATCCGTATCCAGGATAAACTCTCCCTCCTCACGGGGTAGACCGAGGACTGGAGGGCTCAAAAGGGCCTCCCGCAATAGGTTAAACGCCTGCTCCTGCTCGCTCTCCCATTTAAAGGGGCGTTTGCCTGTTACCTCATACAAAGGGGCGGCCATGTGGGCGAAATTTCGGATGAACATCCGATGATAATTTGCGAGCCCTAAAAATCGCTCGACCTCTTTTCCCGATTTGGGGGTGGCCCACCTGCGGACCACCTCAATGTCCCCGTCACTCATTTCAATGGAATCATCACTCACCCAACGCCCAAGGAACTCTACCTTGCGCACAAAAAAACTCACATTTCCGGGTCTTTAGCTTGACCCCATACTCCCTAAGTCGGCTCAGTACCGCCCTCAAGTTCAGTAGGTGATCGGCAAAGCTGCGCCCGAGCACGAGGATGTCGTCTAAGAAGGCTAGCACTATTTTCCAGTTTAGCCCCCGAAGGATCAGGTTTATGGCGCGTGCGAAAGTGCTGGGGGCAGTACATAATCCAAACCCCATCCGCACATGCTCAAACAAGCCGTGCTTGGTAAGAAACGCTGTTTTGGGGCGGTCTTCCTCCCGGACGTATATCTGCCAGTAAGCCGAATTGGCATCAAGTTTGCTAAACCAACTGTTTCCGGCTAAAGTCTCTAAGCAGTCGTCCACCCTTGGGAGCGGGTAGACGTCTTTAACCGTGACAGCATTAAGGGCGCGGTAGTCAATGCACCACCTCACTGTACCATCCCTCTTCCGTATTAACACTGGTGGTGAGGCCCACTCAGACGAAGAAGGCTGGATAACTCCCGCCTGCAACATTTTTGCGAGATGGCCCTCCTCCTCCTCCGCGAACCCCGCTGGAGTTCTGCGCATGCGCTGTTTTATGGGGCGGGCTGAGCCCGTATCTATAGCATGTTCGACACCCTTAACCGTTCCCAGGTCCAGGTCATCAACTGCAAACACCTCTTGGAATTCCAGGAGGGTATCCCGGAATTGGGTGTACTGTTCTCCGCTAAGTTGCTCCTGGGTCCTCTTCAGAATTTCCTTCAAGTGGGCCGGGATGTTTGGGCTCCCATGTTTCCCTCCCGGGGTCCCCAATGAGTTAAGGGGTGGGGCGACCTCCTGGGTCCCAACTGGGGCCTCATTCTGCAAATTCGGGATAACAGGGCCAGTGCCCTCCTCCCTACCCGGGGCACTTACTGTTGGCAAACCAGGGGGGAGTTCAGCCCCAAGGGGGTCCTCTACCGTCCCCAGGAACTGCCCTTTTTTCAAAACTTGGAAGTTTTCTGACACGTTCACTACAGCTATCATTGGGGCCTCCTCCGTTATAAGGGCCCGCGGTATTATTACCTTCAGACCGGGACGGGGCTCAAACAGGCAGCCTGCCCTGCCCCCCTCTCTCTCACACTTCACATACCGCACCGACACAGGAGGGACAACCACTCTCTTACCCACTCGCACTCTCGACACCTTGGCCTGGGTTTTGCTCCCTCTGAACTTGATTGGGACAGACCAACTCCCAAAATCCATCACCCCACTGCGGGTGTTAATTATTGCTCCCTCTCTCACAATAAAGTCAATTCCTAACAACATATCGTCTTCAATTGGGGCCACATACATGTTTTCCTCAAACCATTTTCCCCCTATTCGCATCTTCACAGGCCCAACAATATAGCCCCTCATCTCCATCTCTCTCCCAGCGCCCAGCATTCTCACATGCTCCAAGATAGGCGGACGCTTCCTGAGGGACCTGTACAACCGGTCAGAGATTAGAGTTATCTCTGCCGCAGTATCCACCACAGCCTCAACAGCTACACCGTTCAAGGTCACTTCCACCCTACAGGTTGAGACCGACCTCAGTCTCCTTATCATCACTACGGGCTGGGCCTCCCTCTCAGACACGATCGGGGCCTCCTTTTTTTCAGCTACCGTCGGGACCTCCCTTCCCTCAGCTGCAGTAAGAACCTCCCTCCCCTCGGCTACAGTTGGGGTCTCCCTCCCCTCAGTTACAGCTAGGGCCTCCCTCCCCTCAGCTACCCTTTGAACCTCCCCTGCTACAGCTACTTTCGGGGTCCCACCCTCCTTATGCCTAAATTGCCCTATCCTAACCTCCCCTTTTTCTCCCTTTCCCCCAACCCAGACCTGTTGGACCCTTTTCCCATCGCCACTCTTCACATCATCTTTAAAAGTCACCCTCTTTTTTGAGACTACCTCGGGGCTTTGACTCCGACTCAACATTGGGCATTCCCGTTTGAAGTGACTCGGGTCCCCACAATAGAAACAACCTTGGGGGGCACGTCGGGGGGACGGAGAGCGGGCACGGACCTTGTTTTTCAGGTCTTTTATTTCTAGGACCACCTCTCTAAGAAGTTCTTCTAGGGTGGCAGGTTCGAGCTTGGGTTTGTTTTGCTCTGGGGCCTGGGGCCCTCTAGCCGGACTACTGCTCCGCGACCGGGGGGATAGTGTACCCCGCCTGCTCGGGGTATGCTCTTCCCGGGTTGCCCTCACTCGGGATTGCGAGGTCGGGCTCGGGGATCGGCGCCCCTGGGTCCATTGAGAGTTGGGCGAAAAGGGGCTACCTCCCGCGCCTTCGGACTCCCGGTACTGGGAAAAAGAATCGGGACTCGGGGCTTTCTTTGGTCCCCGCTAGGGTTCCCGCCGCTGCATGGCCTGATGGCTGTGTTGCGACCACTTAATTTTGTCTAGCGCAACATATCTGGAATACTGTGCATAACCCAGGTAGGGGGACAATTTGGTTGTCATTCCCGGTTTATTAGGTTTGGGCTCCTGCCCCGTTTGTGCCGATAAGTAAGGATTGGCAACCGCACCCTCATGCACCTGTCGGCCCTCCGGTACCGCCCTCGCCTCCACCTCCGTTCTAAGGCGTGGGTTCTCCTTGAAGTTAAAGTAATATTCAATTCCGGCGGCACGCTGGCTACTCACATATTTGAACATAATTTCTGTAATATTACCAAACCTTTCCCGAAAATGCAGAATTTTGTCAGCCAATTTTGGCCCTACACCTTTTACTTTCATTAGATCATTCTTATCAGCGAAATTTATGTTGACTATTGTGTGGCACACTTCCTCGGCCACATCGAAGGGGTCAACATCAGTCAGGGAGGGGGATTGAGAGGTGTAGCTCTCTTTCTTTCTTACCGGTTCGCTTTCACTGGGGTATTTCATGCTCACCTCACCCTTAACGTTCGTTTCCTTGGGCAGACCTGAATCCTGTGGTTCTCCCCCACTCGCATACACCCCTTTCACAGCACCACTCTCTCCCTCAGACATAGAGTCTTTTTCCAATTTTACCCAACCTCAATGGTTACCAGGGTCAATAATACACTGTAAAATAACTTTCCCTTCGTTTTGTTTTTATAACTTAATTAAACAATTAAATTAGCAATAAATTATTCACTGTAGCCCACTTAAACTGAAACAAGAAAATGATCGGGCTATTGCCCTTAAGACAAAATAGGGACAGGTCCCAAACTGTGCAAAAAACAAAAATGATAATAATAATAAAAAAGAGAACAAAGAAATATGCAGATACCTTCAAGACTTTGTGATCTGACGCCGAAAGCAATGACAAGACACTAACCTGAAAGAAACAGCAATATTACCTCCTTTTGAAGGTCAACTAAGAAACAAAAACAAAGAAAAACATCAACCGGAAACTAAACACCAAAACGGAAACGAAGTTTCTTAACTTCCGTTAAAGATGGCTGCCTCCCGGCCACGTGTCCCCGCTTTCCTGCGAAAAAAGAAATTGCCTATACTTTAGTCAAATTTCGCCCCACAGGAATAACATATATCGTTAATGCCACAATCTAACAGATAGAAATAAAGGCCACTGATACTTTTACACAAAGGAGCCAGAAACTGGGCTCAACGCCCAAAACAATTTACGCAAAGAAGGCTGTTCCAGCCCCCTCCCTCGAGTTTATTTAAACTTCTTGGTTTTGCAAACCTTTGCGGTAATATTTTGTTGGGAGTAATCCCATGGACACACTGTCCTCGTTAGGTAAACGGGTCGGGGTTAATAACCCCACTTACAAATTCAGGATTCCGAGATCAACCACGCTCAAGGCTCCCAGCCACTGAAAGTGGGTCACTCGCGAAAACGGAATAAAATGACAAACTTACCCGCAATGCGTGTTTTTCTCGTCGCCAATATCGCAGGAATCAGTCCCACTGACGCCTACGATTGTGGACTTTGCATGTGTGGCTCCCAGCCACGGTATAAACAACAAATAGGCAAATAATACAAGCAATACAAATAACACAACTTACCAAGATGGCGTACTGTAATCGAAGAGGCGGCCCGTCGTCCTCGTCCGACCACGTGACCTCAGGAGCGTTCACCATTGGTCCGTCAGTGCGTCCCAGACAACAAGCCACCCATTGGCCGACAAGGGTATCTTCTGGAGGCGTCCAGCGGGGGTCTCTGCCACACCTGGTCTGATTAAAAAAATTCTGACCCTGTGACACATGTAATCCTTATTTCATTAATCAAACTAACCTCATAAAGCTTTTCCCGATGTATAACCAAAAAAATCTGGTGGAGATCTGTCAAAAGGGATTTCTTTGGAGCTTTTCAACATCAGAATTGGTCTTTGGTCAGTGATTTTGTTCAAACCATGAGATGTCAACATTTATGGATGCATGAAATCATAGCCATTGATTTGGGTAATTAATTATTTATTGTAGATTTTGACCAATCAGTTTCTGTCTTTGTAAAATAATTACTTTTGGACAACTCTGAAATTCCATTATTTCTATTTGCCGCCATTTTGAATATTCTTCACTGTGAAAATTCTAAAGGGAAGTAACTCTGTGGGTACCAAACCACCAACATTACCAAAATTACTCAAATTTCTGATGGGATAGTCTAACAGTTTATGAAAGCCCCAACAAGATTTTTTCATATTTATACAATATAAAATGTCATCGCTCCATAGAATATGACCAAATGTTATAAAAATGCTGCAAAAACGTTATATCTTGCGTAAAATATGACCTCTGTCTGATAAAAAATGCATCCAATTTATGTATTCATTTACAAAATACGGAATACAACAAACGTTTTTGGATTACAAGTTTAGTTCACTTTTAACTATATTCATAACTTTTTCATTCTGTAATATCATCTTTTGTTTTTCACCTTTTAACTTTTTAAGTTTTAAACAACGGTGCAGCAACCCTCATTTTTGCTTAAAGTTACATTTTTGGGAAAATATGTTGCCGTTTCCATGGCAACTAATAGGGTTGGACATGAAACTTTTATGATTTTACGCATAACTCATTGTTATGTGCCTGCACATGCAAAATGACAAAAATCTGTGACTATGAGTGGCAACACTTTTTTGGTGCTTACAGAGAATTGATCTTAAAAAGTAAGCCATTTAATAAATGACAGAACTTTATATTCTTAGACCTTTCAGACGTCTTAAATGTTTCGGCATTATCAGCGTAGGGATACATCCAGTTTTGTATGCGAATGCATTATTCATTTATAGATGCTATATATATATATATATATATATATATATATATATATATATATATATATATATAACATGTCATTTACTAACACGTAAATGATATTGGAAAATTCCTTTCGGTCACTTCATGTACCATTATCCCCATCCTCAACGGACAATTTTGTAGAGTTCAGTGCGAATAAGTCAGTACTGTTGTCAGTTTTGAATCAGTTCCTGGTGTCACACGATGATTATGACGTTTGCTTTCTCTCGCAGTAACTTGCTCTTGTAGATCTTGATCGAGTACCAACATGTTCGACGATGCCATTAGCTTCAACCCATCATGTTCTCTTTTTAGATAATTGTCTGTGCTGTCGTATTTGAACTTGATCTTTTCATAAACAAATGTTTTCTCACTACTTTTTGGCTGTGAAGGGAGGCTGTGTTCGTTTTTGGGTGTGGCCTTCCCTCAAACGAGTCTCAATTTTTCGAAAAATATCTAGTCTTGGATTTCAAACTCAAGTGGTAATTTAACAGAATATTTATTGCTGACTTGATTATAAGGTTATAAGAATAAGTTTATCAGTATACTATTTCATAAAATAGTTTTAAATCCCGTAACAGTGTTTTAACATTTTGAAAGAACTGAAACCGCAACCCGAACAAACGATAACGGCGAGCTGACCACGGATTGGCCGAATGCAAAATCAATAATCCGGCGCGTTAAACGGATCGGAGTTTGGTAGCTGTCAACCATTATTTCTCACGTTTGCAAACTCGCATGCAGGGCGGACACTTTAGGATTCACTACATTACTCCTTGCACGTTCGTCGATACAAAAGAAATTTATTAAAATCTCAATAACGCAATATGCCTTTTTATGAAACTTTTCACAAATGAATAATACTTAATTAAATGTATCTTTATTTTGCATAAGGTAAGACACGTTAGCACAGTAAAGAAAACTAGCAAAATATAAACGTTCCCTTAATTTCTATTTATATATATTCACAATTTTACGAATTCACAAAATTCGTAAGTGTAGAGAGTAGGTTATCGTTCATTGTAACCAACAGAAAAACCAGCAATAACAACATCGGCCATTTTTAGACTCGGGAAATCAAGTTGAAAACTATTGAATGGTAGCTATGCCTTCAGATTCAATGGGGCATTAGGCCCTGTGTTATGTACTCGTGACTTATATTTGTAATCTATATGAGATATTAGTAAAAGTCTGTTTGACCTTCAATTACCTGGTAGCTTCCTTGTCGAGTGACCGGGTGACATACCTTGATTTCTCTTGTCGTTGTTGAAAGTTCCTTACAAAGTGCACAACATTTTCTTGTCAGTATCATTTCACTTACGTGGGAATTTAAAATAATGTTTTGTATTGCTTAGTTTTGTCGCTTTGTTATAAAATGAGTTATCACTTGACTTATAAGGTGAAAATTCCAAATATTTTTGTATTAAATACATGCCAAATACTTCTTGATTTTATTTATATAAATATAAGTATCATACAATTCGTTAAACAAAATTCTTACATCTTTATATCCATGGAACTCAAATCAAGTTTTGTTTTAAATATCTGATTTTTTTTTAAATTTAAGTACATAAAAACATTTAACATAAAAAAATAAAATAGGTAAAATAAAACAGTTCAATCTTGTTTTATATTCCAGACTGATTTTATGGATTACTGTCACACATGGTTTAAAATAGCTTTTGCTATATAAAGAAATTATAAAACTGACAATGACTGAAACGTCTGGTATTCGCTTTTTTCTTTGTTACCAAATATATGATTACTAAAATATCCTTTTAAGTCAAAGCTAATGGTATTGTATTTGGAAGATACGTACAAATATACTGCCATATATATGATTTTATTGATTTTTCTTAGTTTTATAAATAAGGATTGTTAATCTTTACTTATCTCAACATAAATACCCACTATGCCAAATTAATATCACTGCTTTAAAAATATATGTTTCTTACGGGAAAATGTCATAATTAGTTAATATGTAGTTATTAAATGTATAAAATAAGGATTCTTATTCTTAAGGACGATGCCATTTAACTTCAAGAATAAAATGTTCAGTTGGTCTCCTTGACGTAGATCTATACATGTACAAATGACAACATGAAGATTGTATTTTCGAGGTCGTTCAGTATTGTCTTTTTATCTTATTGTATCCTTGTATCCCTGTTGTGTTCTTTCTGTTCTACTATGTCAAAGGAGGTTCATAACTAATTATAAACAAAATATTCGTATAACATTGCGCCAATACTATGTATGGCTGCGGATCGATCTTTTACCGTCTGTATAAACTTGAAAAGTTTCCCGTTTACGAAAAGTTTTTCTTTATCGGATAAGTCTCTCTGTTGGAGCAATCTTGTTGTTTCATAACGTCCTTGCGTCTCTTGCTAACTGTGACCCCAACGTCAAAATCTGTGTCTCCTTTGAACGCTTGTGTTTGGTATCTTTGTCATAAGACTGGTTTCGGAGCTGTTATCTTTCGGAATAAAAGTGGAATTTTGCCACAAATGCTGAAAATTTAGTAAGACTACGAGGGATAAGACAGATGGAATGATATTTGATAGAGTCCACAAGCCAGGGCTCGCGAACACAAAGAAGCATTTATTTTAGTTCTCGTGCCGGTGTGTGGACTCTATCAAATGTCATTGCATTTAAGTCAAGTTCCACGTGGTGTTATAAAGTTTTCAACCAGGCTGACACAATCCTCATGTGCTGGCCTGACCCTGTCGAGACATTGTCATCTTTTACCGATTCTAGAATTTCATAGAATATGAGATTATAATAGATTTGTTTTCTATATCATTTATCTTTTTATTATTTCTTAAATCCTAAAGGCATTGTTTCTAAGTCTCTGTTGTTTCAGGTGTAACAAGTATTTGTTTTTCATTTGTATCAACCTGTGACATACTGAATAATGATCAAATTCACTGTCTTTTTTCTATGTTTTAGTAAAATTCATGAGATCAGAAGATGATAAGAAAGAGGCCTGTTTTAATATACTGAACTTATTGTTGAGTTTAACTTTGTTAAAGTTGAATAGCATTTGCATGAAGGTGACGAGTCAGGAGTGGTAGAGAACTTTAATGGGCTGTCAAATGATAAAAGTGTGGCCCGAAATATTGGGACATTATTTAAAATTTTGATATTATTTTAAACATAATCGGAAATAAATACGATTTTAACGGTGGTCACATGGTTGCATTACGCAAATTATGAATGCATTTCATTTCCTTATGCTGTAAATGACTTTGTTGGCACCACGAGTATTTTATTATTGTATGCAAATATAAAAAAAACTATCAATGAGAAATATATGTTTCCCACATTGGTAGGTATCTTAAAGAAATAAAATGGTCCGATTGAACTTTATCACGTTGTATAATTAAAATTTTATATAAAAATAATTCAGACGGCTGAATTTTCGAACGGAAATGAAATCCCAGTTGGTTAATCTCAAATTATTTTAAAAAAGAACATTGAAATTTTAAAACTACACAAATGGTAACTGTATTTATTTTGTTAAATGACAATTTATTGACAGTAGAAATGGGTTATTATCGTGAATCACAATCAAACAATTATTGGGATATTAGTTGGCCATTCGACGTTGACCTTTCCATTTCTAAGGCATTTATTTACAAAGCAATAACATAAAATGATGAAGATGTTTTTTGTTTCAATGTGTTTATAACTGCAACAATGATAAAGAAAGTAACAATTATCTATTCTAAACGCATTCACAATAATGTATGAATTAATGTGGAGTCTTTGCCTCATTTTCACGACTTTTTGCTTAGCATTAATATAATTTTGTTTGTGTCTGTTTCATGCTATCGGGATGACGTCACGCGAACGTAATACATTGAAACAGTGTCCCAGATTCTCAGACAGTCCGAACCGTTCAAAATGCGCAAAAAGCATAACGAGACTGATGACCTTTACTAATAGAAATAAATTTTGTCAGACTTTAAATATATTTGTGATCGATATGATGGGTTTTAAAAAAGTAATAACTAACTCGAGAGTTTTTATATTTCGCTTGGTATTGTTGCGCGTCAGTGACTGTTCACCCGCTCGTTCTGTACTAGCGCCGCTTGGCAATCGAGTTGCTGTCGGGTTGCTCCCGAGGCTCGGATAACTTGCTATCGGGGCTGATTAATGAGCTGTGACTTCAGAGGCTCTGAGGCTTGAAACGACTGGCTACTGGTGACTGGAAATCTGGCTGCACGGCGACTTAGGACCGCAAACTTGACGACAAAACTTGACGGACGGAAAACTGATACAATTGTTGAATTTCGGGGAAAATGTGTTGGAAAAGGGGAAGGGGGGGGGGGGGGACTGGGCTGGACTCCAACTTAAACTAAGCTTAAGGATAAACTAAATAACTAATTAAAAACTAAAGACCTGCCTCAATTCAACTTGTTTTATTCAGCGAACAAAATACGTTCAATAGTTATAACAATATTATGCTACTTTAATTCGTTACCATATAACATCTAAAATTTACTAAGTACCTATAGCTAAAATGTGCACTACCCGAAATGCCGCCAGTTACTCTGGCACTAGTTTCGTAAATTACAAAAATTTACAAACGTTAATAAATTAATAGATAATGATACTAATTCAAACAAATTGTCTTTTTGATTTTAAATATCGTTTTTACTATCAGTCAAATGCCAACTGTGAAAAATAATCAAAGATTAAGAACCTAGATCAAAATAAATGCATGCAGGTTTTTGGAAGTGTTGGAGTCCCCGAATGACTGAAAACTCGGCTTATATACTCCAGAGGCACTCTCCACAACCACAGATGTGGAATACGCAAAAATTGTGGTTTTACCACGAAATTGGTGGAGCGTCCACGACCGACGCAGTGGAGCGCGTCACCACAATTTTTGTGGCGCCTCCACAGCGTCCGCCATTGAGCGTCCCACCGCAAATTCTGTGGAGTTTACATTGAAATAAACCGTTTTACTTCCCTTACAATGTAAAAAGACTATAATTGAACCATTTTTATAACAATTTCAACAATAAATACCCTGTAGGCACTGCTCAAAGAGGTAATAAGGTACATGTTAAATATTTCTTGATTAGTCATTGACACAACACAACAATCTTACTTCCGTTGTCCTTAACAACCCACAGTAGAAACAAAAATGGCTGACAAATGTGCTTATGGAGTAAATTGGATTAACACAAGTTTTACAAGGAACAATAAATAATTACCTGGCATAAATATTCGTAAACAATGGGTGGATAATCATGGCTGGTAATCACTCGATAAAACCGCGAATAAATTACAGCAAGACTGTCAAAGACAAAACTCGCGGAAACAGGTGACAGAGCTCGTCATGGAAAACACAGGCGGAAACCTAAACTTTATATGAGTATAACACTGGCTACAAAACATGAGGGGGACTAGTTGCTCTGTAATTTTAAACTAGAGCACTGGTCTAATTTGTATTTTACTGCCAGTAGTAAGCATCTAAAAAAATGGAAATATAAAAGTATAGACCCAGGTAAGACATTAATGAAATACTGGGGCATAACATTACCCCCCGGTTTTCCATGGCTAAACTCCTGTTGCCATCAATTTAAGTAAATACATATGTTAAAAGTTATTAGAGTGGTTTATTTTTTAAACCCAATAGCAAATAATTCTCCTACAATTTAGAACCTTAAGACATAGCATCACCTTAATAAATATGGCATACCACCTTAATATACAATTTAGTGTCGTTATGACATTTACTATTGAATAAAACAAGATAATACTTTATAAAGACCTGAACACAAAACAAGTGTAACAATATTAACTTTTCAACAGTCAAAGCACAAGCATCATTATCATAAGGTAATATAAGGTAAGTCCATTTCTTAAATTTTAAATTACCATTTTCCTTGAACACTACTTAAAAGTCCTTCAGAATGAAATATTATGAACAGTCTCTATCTCAAAAACAGTTGAGAATTTGCTGTACACTATTAATGAGTCACTGCTTCTAGTAAAACACTGAGTTTGCTGTTCCCACTTAATTAACTAATTTAGTCACTAATTCACTGTTATTCACTGGTAAAATATTTAAGCTTAAATCTCCTTATTTCCTATTCGGCTTGTTCACAGTGGATTTCACCGAGGGCCTATTTTCTTTTTCATGCTCTTCTATCCGGGGTCTCTTTTCTTTAAAAAGTTGCGAGTCGTATGTCGACTCCATTGACAACTTGCTTCGGGTTGGGATTTTGGATAAAATGCCTTCTTGGATTTGGGTCGTAGCCCAGCTTTGCTGCCAATGCCGCATGTCTGTTATAGTGAACCACGTGTTTTTCAAGTGCATCCCTGGTCGAGCACCTAAACATGCACAAAGAACAATAGAACGGCGCCTGGTCTAAGGCCATGTGGTGCTTGTGGACATGTGTCACCACCCTGTATCTTTCTTGGACATAAGCAACCCCGTTCTTCTGGCAGTGGAGGCACGTGTACATTTCACGTTTGGTCTTGTCCATCGGAACCTGGAAATATACAACCAAAGGGAACCTTTACCGGGTGCCACATCAGACATCAACCAGAGTCAACTGACGGCATTCCTCACTTACTGGTATGCGTGGCCCCTCTTGCATCTTTAAACTTCCACTACCAGCTGACCACTACTTGCAGCTCCTACAACTAACTTGCTGTTACCCTAGTACTTTTCTGCCCTAACTTTAGGAGTTAAGCCTATAACAGTTGTCACAATGCTTTAGCTATTGAGCTTGGGATAAGGAGTACTGTTCCTATTAACATCTCAGGTTTACTGCTCTACTGGGAAGACTTTAAGGATTTAGTTAGCCCTTTAATCCACCTTGGGAGGTTACTCCCTTCATATCTCTTCAGTTTATCATGGTGGGCCATACGTGAACTACCATGCAAATCGAGCTGTACAATGAATGTAACTGAGGATCGTTTTTCGACGATCACATAAGGGCCATCATAGCGCTTTTCTAGCTTGGGCGCGATCCCCACTTTCTTTACCTCATGGAGCAACCAGACGGGATCTCCCACCTTGTAATTTGTGAACGCAAGTTTAGTGTCATACAAGTCTTTGCTGCGCCTTGCGCTAGCCTTTAAATATTTCCTTGCCACTTCATGGGCTCGGTGCATTTTCTCTTGGATCCCCATGACATAGGTAGGGCCAGAGGGAGTACCCTTTAAAAGAGGACTATGATAAACCAAGTCTGCAGGCATTCTTATTTCGCGACCCATGACCATCAGATTGGGTGTTAGTTTGGTTGCTTCATTAGGGGAGGACCGATACGCTCCAGCAATGCAACCCAAATGGAGGTCCCATTCATCTTGGTCAATAAGGTGGCTTTAACCATTTTAATCAATGTTCTGTTAAAGCGTTCTGTTTGGCCGTTGCCTTTTGGGTTTCTTGGGCTTGTCCTACTTTTCCTGATCTGAAAAAGGCTACAGAGTTCTTTGAAGAGCTTGCTCTCAAATGTAGACCCTTGGTCAGTGTGAACAGTTAAAGGGGCCCCCCAGCGGGCAAATACTTCGTTTGCCAATCTAAATGCACAATCTTCCGCCAATTGGTTGGGTACAGCCATTACCTCCACATACTTAGTAAAATGATCTGTAATCACCATTATGAAACGGTTACCGTTGGCTGTAATTGGAAAAGGTCCCATATAGTCCAGTGCTATTGTGTCCCATGGGGCGCCACTACTTAAGTGACCCATGGGGGCTCTAGGGTTCTTAATCGGTCGAGTGTCAGCGGCACACGTGTCGCACGCGCTTATATACAAACGAACATCTTGTTTGAGGCCATACCAGTAGTAACCATGAAGGATTTTCTGTTTCGTCCTTTTAGTTCCCAGGTGACCCGCTAAAACCCCGTCATGACTGTGTTGAAGTATCGCCTTCTGCAAGACTTTGGGTACTATTATTTGTAGGTAACTATCTGTGGCATTTAGTTTGGTGAATTGCCTACAAAGAATCCCTTGATTAATTTTTAGAGTATCCCAAATGAGCCAGTAGTGCCTAGCTGCAGGGCTACTGGTTTCCATGTCAGAACTGCTGGGGCGCTCCCCACAGAGCTTTGCATTCAGCACCACGGCAATATCTGGATCGCTCAGTTGATGCGCAGTTAGTTCTGCTCCCGAAAAGGGGTGGCACCACGGTTTTAATGGCTCCTGGGCCTCACCTGAGGTACCCGCTTTTGGTTCATTAAGCTGCTTTATCACCTGCGCTTGGTCTTTAGCATTCTTTTCAGCTGCTTTAGGGACATGTGCTGTTTCTTGTGTGAACCCTGTCAGTTGCATCTGTTCGGCACGTCGCCTACATTTGTTGCAGGGCCCGCATTTTAGGGGTTCACTGGTGTCTACCATTGCGCACTGGCAGTCTTTTGGACTGTCGCATCGCGAAAGAGCGTCACAGTGCGACTGTTTATTGCCCGCCCTGTACTCTATGGTGAAGTCGTATGGTGCTAAAATCTCTACCCAGCGGGCGATTTTCCCACTTGGCTCCTTCAGGCTGAATAGCCAGATAAGGGCCTGGTGGTCAGTGCGGACCAAGAACTTGCGACCCAGCAAATACTGCCTGTGGTACTGAATGAAATAAACCACTGCCAGCAGTTCCTTTTCAGTGATGCAATAGTTGCGTTCAGCTTTGTTAAGGGACCTACTAGCATAAGCGATTACTCTCTCCCGTCCACCTTGCAGTTGGGCAAGTACAGCCCCAATACCTATGCCTGAGGCGTCCACATCAAGAATGAACTGACCACCCTCATTGATGGGGTAACCCATTATATTTGGACTGATTAAGATTGCCTTAAGCGTGTTGAAAGACTTTTCGCATTCATCGCTCCACTGAAATTCCATACCCTTTTTGGTTAATTCGTTAAGCGGCCTTGCTATTTTAGCAAAGTCTTTGACAAAGCGTCTATAGTATGAACCTGTGGCCACGAATTGCTTCACCTGTTTGGTGGTCTGGGGTCTTGGCCAACCTATAATTTTTGATATGTTTGTAGGGTCTGGCCTAACGCCATCTTTGGAAACAACGTGACCTAGAAAGACGACTTCTGACTGCAGCATTTGACATTTGTCAGGGCGCAGTTTCAGGCCTGCTTGCTTGATCCTCTCCAAGACCTGACTTACACGAGAAATATGCTGCTCGAAGGTTGGGGCATAAACAATTATGTCGTCGATATAGACGAGACAAGTCTCCCATTGGAGGCCCTGTAGTGCTAATTCCATGGTGCGTTGAAATGTACTCGCGCTGTTACTAAGTCCAAAGGGCATTTTGGTCATCTCATACTGACCAAATTTACAAACAAATGCACTCTTAGGAATGTCCTCTTTCTTCAGAGGGATCTGGAAATAACCGCTGGTTAGATCAAAACTGCTAAAAATGGACGAGCCGGCCACGGCGTCAAGACAGTCTTGCACCCTAGGAAGTGGGAAGCCATCAGGCTTGACCAGGGCATTAACCTTACGATAATCAACACATGGGCGTATTGCCCCCGACTTCTTCTTTACTAAAACGATGGGGCTGGCCCAAGGAGAAGTGCTCTTTTGAATTACACCCTTTTTCAGGAGGTCTTCTATAGCCTTTTTTTCTTCTTCGGCGTATGCAAGAGGTACTCTTCTAGGTCGCTGCTTAATCGGGGCTGCATCACCTGTATTAATTGAGTGTTCTGCCAGATTTGTTACACCTAGATCCCATTCGTCTTTAGAGAAGGTTTCACCATATTTAGAAAGTAAGCCTGCAACTACGCCAGACTCGTACTCCGACCTGCCTTCAATTGCCTTTTCATATAGGCTCAACAGGTGGCTAGGGACCTGGTCCCTTGGGGCGGTTGGAAACGAATGCTCAGGTATGCTTTCTTCTCTACCTTCAACCGTTACTCTGCGCACTCGGTTCAAATTCAAGCTCTCATCTGCATACTCCTTCTCAGCTATCACACTCACCACCCGCTCTACTCTCTCAGCCTTACCTATTTCTGCATCTTGCCTCAGCTCTACTTCGGTTGGGTATGGGTTCAAGACTCGAACCTTTGAGGTCGCAGACCTGTTTATGTCAACCAGGGTGGCGACTAGCATTAAATGGTACCTCTGCTTAAAGCCCTCTGTTGGCTCTACCAAATAAAAAGCTTGATCACCATCGTCATCTGCTTCGACCCTCTCTACATACACATCTACCAAGGCTTCTGTCTTACCTGGTATACTGATGTTGTCTGCAACCACAACCTTCCGGGCCTTGGCGCCCTTGCCCTTCTGATGACACGGGATCTCGACCCCGTCCAAGACAATTAAATTTCTACTCAGTAATAGGTCCGCTGGTCCGGCTCTATTATTCACTAAGACATCGTATCCCAACAATACCTCGTCTTCTATGTCAGCCACTATAAGCTCTTTACTCAGCTTAAGTGCTCCTAGCTGCATCTGAAAAATTGCCTTACCTCTCTCCTTAATCGGGGAGCCACCCGCTCCTCTAAGGCAAGCTGAACCATTAAGACTAGGGCGCCCTTCTCCCAGACTATCATACACTCTGGAGGATAACACGGTTTTTGAGGCGCCTGTATCAGCCGTAAAAAGCACAGATCGTCCCTCAATAGACCCCTCAATATATATCCCATCCCCCATTTCTTTCAGTTTTTCCCTAAGATTTCCCCATGCTAATGGAATTCTTATATTTTCCTTAGGTTGATTAATGTTACTATTTGGGGCCTCCGCGCACGCTTCTACTGGGACCTCCCTTCGGCCACAAGGGTCGGTCCTGTGGAGTTTAAATGGCTATTATTGTTCCTAGCGTTGGTTTTCGCGTTTTCGCTACTTCCCGCGTTTACCTGCTTATCCGGGCAATTTCTTGCATAATGCCCGCGCTCATGACAGTGAAAACATTCTGTATCCTTTGTTGCCGGTCTACCCCTGTTATCGTTTTGTTTAGGTTTCTGCGCCGCCTTTTCTAGCCTATCTATTCTTTGTAAAATTTGCTCAAACATCTTCATTTGATCGTCGCTTGTAGACTTGGGGACTTCCGACCGGTTTGTATTCGTTGTGTCTCTCTGTTTCTTATCCGTGTTTTGCTTATTTGGCATTCTGTTTATTGCGTCAATGTCCTCGTGCTCCTCCACTTGCGTTCTTCTTGCGCTACCCCTGTTTTTCCTGTCATACTTCTTAGTCTGTATCAGGTTAACAACATGAAAAACAGCCTCATCGATCGTATGGGGCTCTTTGTGATACTCCACCTCAAACCGGATATCATCATCTAGGAGCCCATCGAGGAATCGGCGCACGAGATCTTCAGCACGAGTACGCCTGTCGCGGTAACCGTGAGCTTTGTCATAAAGCCTTTTTAAATCGGCAGCATACTCTTCGGCCGTCTCGCCGTATTTCTGTGATCTCCTACTAAATTTCGCGGCAAACGAGCGCGCGGTTTCTATTTTCTTATAACGACTATCTAATTCCGAAATTAGTTCGCTATAATTTTTCAGAATCGCAAACGGAAGTTGTGTAAAAACAAATTCGCCTGCCTGACCCTCAATTCTGGGGAGGAGTTGGTCTAACCTATCTTCATCACCCCATCCATACCTCTCGGCAATCGCCTCAAACCTAGCTATCCATGTTGGCCAGTCTTCTTTACCCGTAAATGGCGCTAACTTAATGCTGGGACTATGCCTAGATGCTCTATTTGTCAGCCTGCTCGGGCCGTCTTGCAACGGGCTGTAATCTAAATGATTATATGGGACATTTTGGTTATAATTTACGATAGGAGCGCTGTGGTGGTTATAGTGAACATTACTTGCTGCTTGATCATTAGCTACGGACCTGTAATAGGAAGCATTCTCCATTTGCGGTCTGGGGTAACTAAAATCATTTGAGTCGGGGATCGGGCCACTGCTATCTCCTGCTGAGTGTTTGGGGGTCTGCTTGAGCTCCTTAAGCTCTTTAACTACATCTTTTAAAATAGTTGCCATGCCACTCATCATTTCAGTCATTTGATTGACAGCGTTGTCGTTGCTGTTTCCTCGGCAGTGCTCTGTCGTCGCCGACACCTTACTTGAAACAGAATTGACGTCGGACATATCATCCGCGGTCTCAAAACCTTGGCAGGTAGCGAACCTGTCTTCCTGCTCGGGACCTTGCCTCTGGAAGGTAATCACACCGTCACTATCAACAGCCCTAGGCTCCAACATAGTAGCGTAATTGTCTATGGCCAAATATGACTTTCTTCTCAAGCAAGGATTCGATCACAGGACCTGATGTTTAATTATCAGATCCCACCGCTGCCACCATAAAATGTTGCGCGTCAGTGACTGTTCACCCGCTCGTTCTGTACTAGCGCCGCTTGGCAATCGGGTTGCTGTCGGGTTGCTCCCGAGGCTCGGATAACTTGCTATCGGGGCTGATTAATGAGCTGTGACTTCAGAGGCTCTGAGGCTTGAAACGACTGGCTACTGGTGACTGGAAATCTGGCTGCACGGCGACTTAGGACCGCAAACTTGACGACAAAACTTGACGGACGGAAAACTGATACAATTGTTGAATTTCGGGGAAAATGTGTTGGAAAAGGGGAAGGGGGGGGGGGGACTGGGCTGGACTCCAACTTAAACTAAGCTTAAGGATAAACTAAATAACTAATTAAAAACTAAAGACCTGCCTCAATTCAACTTGTTTTATTCAGCGAACAAAATACGTTCAATAGTTATAACAATATTATGCTACTTTAATTCGTTACCATATAACATCTAAAATTTACTAAGTACCTATAGCTAAAATGTGCACTACCCGAAATGCCGCCAGTTACTCTGGCACTAGTTTCGTAAATTACAAAAATTTACAAACGTTAATAAATTAATAGATAATGATACTAATTCAAACAAATTGTCTTTTTGATTTTAAATATCGTTTTTACTATCAGTCAAATGCCAACTGTGAAAAATAATCAAAGATTAAGAACCTAGATCAAAATAAATGCATGCAGGTTTTTGGAAGTGTTGGAGTCCCCGAATGACTGAAAACTCGGCTTATATACTCCAGAGGCACTCTCCACAACCACAGATGTGGAATACGCAAAAATTGTGGTTTTACCACGAAATTGGTGGAGCGTCCACGACCGACGCAGTGGAGCGCGTCACCACAATTTTTGTGGCGCCTCCACAGCGTCCGCCATTGAGCGTCCCACCGCAAATTCTGTGGAGTTTACATTGAAATAAACCGTTTTACTTCCCTTACAATGTAAAAAGACTATAATTGAACCATTTTTATAACAATTTCAACAATAAATACCCTGTAGGCACTGCTCAAAGAGGTAATAAGGTACATGTTAAATATTTCTTGATTAGTCATTGACACAACACAACAATCTTACTTCCGTTGTCCTTAACAACCCACAGTAGAAACAAAAATGGCTGACAAATGTGCTTATGGAGTAAATTGGATTAACACAAGTTTTACAAGGAACAATAAATAATTACCTGGCATAAATATTCGTAAACAATGGGTGGATAATCATGGCTGGTAATCACTCGATAAAACCGCGAATAAATTACAGCAAGACTGTCAAAGACAAAACTCGCGGAAACAGGTGACAGAGCTCGTCATGGAAAACACAGGCGGAAACCTAAACTTTATATGAGTATAACACTGGCTACAAAACATGAGGGGGACTAGTTGCTCTGTAATTTTAAACTAGAGCACTGGTCTAATTTGTATTTTACTGCCAGTAGTAAGCATCTAAAAAAATGGAAATATAAAAGTATAGACCCAGGTAAGACATTAATGAAATACTGGGGCATAACAGTATGGTCCATTTGCTCACCCGTTTTGGAACAAAAGTCAACAGTGACAACGTGTGTTGTTTTTGTCTGATAGGATGGGATGCCAGTCTGAAATATCAAAGGAGTCGGCGAGTAAACTACTTTTCTATCAAACAAAGTCAAAGTCGATAAAGAGAAATCCTGAAGAATTGGTTCGATTGATGGCATTTTCGTTGGTGTGTATAACTTCAGACAAGAAAACTTTTTCTTATGTATCCTAAGATCCCCTGTCAAAATTCTATACTGGTCAGTTATGCCCATGGTATTCTAGTTGAGGGCAAACCCATCTATTAACTGGGAACCATGCGCCGCTGAACTTATAACTATTTAATCCGAAAATACCGCATTGAAGGATTCATGTTCGCGGTCATATGCATACCGTCGTTTGGGATGGATCGAAATATTTAAACCGATTTCGTAATTAGTTGCTCTCAACCAGTTTCTATTACTGCCCATTAACAGACCCAATCAAACAGAGCGTGTCATATTTTTATAATTTTCGCGTTCGGTGGCTTTCAAATTTCCATTTTCACTTATGTTTTTTGCTTCAGTTAAATTTATCAAGGTTTAAGACATTACATGCACTACACATCAAAGCAAGCAACCAACCTTAATCATCATTTGAACGTTATACCATTTCACTGTTTTGCACAACACCAATGAAGTTTATGCGTTTGTCAAAGCGACTGAAAGCAGAAATAAAGGACATAATTTTTGCTATATAAAACAGATACTCAGACTTTATCATTCAATGAGGAACGGTAAATGACTCAGTAAAAGGATATGGACGATTCTTCATAATTCGATGAGATAGTCACGCAGAATTTTAACTTGACAGCGTTATCATCAACACTATCGCCTTGCCGATAAAATTAAATTATTTCTATTTGATACTGATTGTCATTTTTTTGCAAGGAATTTCTTATATATTTGAAGTAGAAAGCTTAATTAATCATATGAATAAAATAATTTTACGTTAAACAACCGCTGTTCGCCAGAATTTTTCAACTGGCCATTATTACAGGGTGTATAATTAAATGTAATATATGCTTATCAGGAATTGCCCCAACAGCGTTTTTGGAAAAGTGTCTTAAAGTTAACTAAAAGCACGTTCTTTAATATTATAACTTCTGTCATTGGGGCAAGCGTTTATTTAGAAATAGATTTGATAGGCTATTGCTATCTTTGGACTCTTCCAAATATAAATGGTTCACATCACGGGAAAAGGTACCTTAGGTCATTTTAGTGATATTTAAGGTTTTACTAAATTTAGAAAGAACTTACAAATATAAATCGATTTCTTATTCCAAAAATATGATTTTTATTACACATTTTAACAATAAAATGGTATTTTTACCGCGAATTGTATAATAAATAATGTCGTCTGCTCAAATGTATGACGTCATTTCGAAGATTAACGTCAACTTCCGAAGGTACCTTTTCCCGTGACGCGCCCCATTTTTAATAATACTGAGTATCCTTACCCTTAACATAAATATACTTATTTCTTCGTCATATCAGACTTCATACATGAGGCATTTTTTTGTGTTCGAAAGTTACGTGAAAGTTATGTAAGTCTGAATTTTGATGTGACGTTGTTGACTTTATATATGTAACAGAAACATAAATACTTTAGAATAGAAATATTAAAACAAATAACAAAGAAATAGAAAATGATTGATGATTCAGAAGAGAAAGAGGAACGTAGTTTAAGAGGTTAGTTTTGGCCATGGCAGTCAACTGAATCTGATTTAAATAAGCAAACTAATGTTAGAATCAAAGTACTGAAAGTACAGAAAACCAGCGAAGCGATTTTGCTTATTGAGAATAACCAGTGCCATGATTCTCATACATGTATCCATTTACGAAAAAGCAAAAGAACTTGGTTCACTAGCAAAGACCTTCATCTTGTCTATATAATAGTGGAAATAAGGGTTTCCATGTATTATCTGGATGAAGGCTTCTGTTAACCCTTTACTCCATAGATATACCTTCATAGCTTGGGCGAACAGTTTAGATCCATATCAGCTGGCACATCTGTGCGATCTGATTAGGATTTAAACTGTTCGCTTTTAGAATCATTAATTTTTTTCTGACCAGTAATCACAAATTTTAGATCCAGATCAGATGGCACTATTGTGCCAGCTGATCAATACAATACAATACAATACAATTTATTTCTCTCAGATCATGGTACATGATAGCATGAGATCGGGACCTGAACTGGAAAAGCGAATATATTGAGTAAAGGGTTTTAAGCAAGAAATTATAATAGTGAAATCTGTGTACTGGTCGACATCCCAAAGACAGAATGAACACGAAAAAGTGAGACCCCATCGATGGGAAAGATTATGCATTTATTTGAAATAAGGAATATATAATTGTTTTCTTCATTGTGAATAACATGTAAAGGAAATCATAGAATTGAGAATCCTACATATTAAGATAAAACAACCGAGAGTCATAACATTGCCGAAAGCATTGGAATGTAATGCTTAAATTGAAGACAATTTCAGAGGAAAATGAATTACTTTAGCTTATATCATAAATTTCTACCGTATTAAGTTGTATATAATAACGGACTCGATGGTTTTTTTTCATGTAGCATATTATTAGAAAAAGGTGCAAGATTTAAGACATAGTTAAAACAAATCATTGAGTTTTGGTTGTGAAGGAGCTGGGATAAATGTCCATTAGCTTACAATCCGTTCATATAACATCAGTTTCAGCAGACAGATTTGTCGTTTTTAATTTTAGGCTTCATCATGGTTTGTCCTCTATATTCAAACGTTTCTTCAAAACGCGGGAAATTGTGACGTCACTGGCATTTGCATATTCAATGTGTTACTGCGCCTATGATTTCATTACTCCGAACAAAAATAGTAGTCATCTCTAGCTTAATCGAAAACGTAAACCTAGTAAACATCTTCACCTTTGGAAAAAATGTAAATTATGAATTATTCCTGAAACAAATCATAGTCCGTCCCTTGGACCACTGATGGCCTTATTGTCGACGTGTCTCCTGCCACGTACGAGATTGCCGGACACGTACCGCGCTTGCTCGTAGTGCTCATGTTTCGAATTCATAGATCTGTAAATCTTACATGTCCATATTTCTGTACGAGTAATATCCGGTATACTATGTTTAATATGTAAAATTTTACACATCTCAATAGTTTACTGTTTACTGTTCATGCTTATATGTGGAATCCAATATATAAAAATTATTCAGCAATGATGATTGCTTCATGTTTAGTGATTTACAACGCTCATGAACGCCTATCATCAAATAATAAACAAATGTTCGCAATATGTCTTGAAAATTTCAAGTGAAAGGATTTTCGCATTGATTTCATAAAGTGGACAATTGAAGAAAAATATGCTAGGATGGAAATTTATCATTATCGTTATTGTTAATGATAAAAATAAAAAATGATAGTGCCTCTAGCTGGGAGCGAACCCGCACCGTCACGGCGACAGCGCCTAGCCCTGCAATTCCTTTTTACAAAGAAAAAATTTCGTGAAACAAACAGTTTAGCCGCGGAACAAACGCCCAAAATTGAAATGGCTTTAAAATGACAAAAAAAAAAGAAAATGTTTTCACTGTTTTTTTTTAGCTTCGAATTAGCAGAAAAGATAAATTAAATATTTCAGAATTAATATTTGGCTATTGTAATATCCTAACATCGGGAATATCGTTTATATCTCTACCTAAAGGTAACATATCTGTGGCTCGCTAAAGAATCCCTGGCGGCTACAACCCCCAGATAAAATTGGTTTACTGTTGTCGATTGTGTTCTGAATTAGGGACAGC
The DNA here is from genome assembly GCA_038501625.1 of Corbicula japonica. Taxonomy (NCBI): domain Eukaryota; kingdom Metazoa; phylum Mollusca; class Bivalvia; order Venerida; family Cyrenidae; genus Corbicula; species Corbicula japonica. The sequence continues at coordinate 415,804 of JAZAYU010000172.1, forward strand.
GCAGTGAAGCAGTCAAGTATTCTTTTAGCGATTCTAACGTGGCAAGAGCCAACTTTAACACGTGACAGGAAACTTGGACTACTTTGCTTGCTCTGATTACTCTGAAATGCGTTAATCGCCGGTTGCCAGTGTCTCGTTTTGGTTTCATACCGGTTTCAGAATTGTGATTAGTAAAACCAGCTTCGCTGGTTAAAAAACAAAACATTCCTCATAATTCACTAATTGAACAGTGGGAGTGGGTTTCTGATAGTTTACTTGTGAAACTTTTAAATTGTTTGCAGTTTCAATTAGAAATGAATGTCATCGTTTTTAATGTAAAAAATAATATGCACATCGGAAAGAGAGGGAGAGAGTAAAAATGAGATCGTTTTCAAAAACCCTATAACCATTTAACGATTACTTGTAAATTACCGCATTAAAATGGTGATTATACATAGACACGACCTTTTACATGTACCATTTAATCCATATTAATGGGTTTTATCGCGTGTTATCATTGTAGATCCACACATGTCGTTTGTTCTAGAATTGCACTGTTCACTCTTTGGTAAGACAAATCCAAATGGATCGAAAAGCTTGCAGTGTAGACGGCACCGATATATCGACTGATCTGGATCTACATGTACACTGTTCGAACATGTAGTTAAAAGACGCATATATAGAGCAAAAGCATATTATTACCGGGTAATAGTATTATTGGCTTTACTTCCAAATAACCTGCATGCCCTACTTGTTGACATTTGTCATAATATACTTTTACGTATGCATGTATAACATTAGACTGTTTTCTATAATTACCTAAACTGAATAAAGTTTCCCGAAATACCAGACTAGACAAGTTAGAACTTCTTTGATAGTGATTGTCGTTTTAATTACTTTCTCTCAAGTTTAACTTTTTTCAGACTGGCAGTCTACCATTTGATACGTATATATTCATTACAGAAGACATTCAACTAAAACAAAAGAATGGGCGCAGCAAATATTGGTCAAATTATTAATGACATAGGCGGATATTCTATATAATTATCATGTTCAGACAATTAACACGTCTATAAAGATTTTGTAAAACAAAGGCAGTGATATAATTAAAACTTATTCTACTTCATCGCAAATTGAGCTTATTTGCCTTTATATAACTCATTGCATTGACCTTCACTAATCTAGATTTGAATAGTCATCAATTTTTATTTTTAAGTGGAGGGACAAGGATATTTGTATGGTATATCTGATTACTGGGTAAATGTATAACACTGTTGAAAGCTTGCTAAACTTGCCATTGAACGTATTTTTACCCGAACTTTATCTATTAAGTAACATAAAAGACGCTTTACTGGGGAATCGAACTCGAAAATGCTCGTCTTTTGAAAAAAAGTCGATAATTCGACAACAGTTCTTGCATTATGGGTATGTCTATTAAAAATTTGTTTCTTTGACCAAATTCAAAATATTATAGATCCTATTTTTCTAAACGATTTTGTGATACGAGTACATGCAATTTATCTATTGTTTTACTTAGAGGCAATACATCAAGCAATGCGTAACTCTTCAGAACTTGTGTCTTTTCATCCCTCAAGGAATGCTTTTACATTCACTTTTCACATCTTTCACACTCACTAAAATACTCTACTAGTTCTGTTTCAATCTTTTCATCCCTCAGGGATTGCATTTGAAACTTACTTTCCACGCTCCCTCCCAACTTATCCATTCACTTTCATATCCCACATAGATAAATCTAATAAATTTTATAAACATGCTCTTTCTTTCTTTTCTTTTTGGTTATATGGGGAGGCTATGCATATTTCAATGGTTTCGAATAATCGGGCATGCTGCTGTCGTTTACGACTTGCTCTTGTTAGATGTGAATGTTATTAAAAATGATATCAATACCATTGTTACTGGGCCCAAGATCATAAAACTACATCTGGAGACTGGTCTCAGATCTCAAGCACCTGATTGGCTGAAATGGTCACCAGTCTCCATTTCAGCGAATTAGATGCCTGAGATTTGAGACGGTCTCAAATCTCATTTGTATAATCTTGGGCCCAGGTTTCATATAATTTAAAAATGAAAGATCTTTTAGCGAAACTAAATGGTATTAAAGCATTATATATGACAACGATACATTTAATATGTCTTTCTGCCAACGAAGGCTTCACTTCAGGGAAAGGAATAACCCTTGTTTGTTAATTGATAACGCTATAAGTCAAGTGGTTTATATTACAACATATGGTGCTTTATTTAGTAAGAGTGTGAGCTTAAAGGGTGTAGTGCCATTACTTTTTCCTTTTATTCTTGTCGTGTCCAATGCATCCTTGCCCAACATAAGACAAATTTTACAAACAAAATGGAATTTTTATGATTCATTTCACTAAAAGCCTAAGTGCATTGTTTAATTCATTTAACGACACATCACATGGAATGTCTGAAGGCTTTCAAAGTTAACTTTTCATCTATTTCAAGGCATAACTAACGTACTTTCGATAGACACTGAGAATTTTTTTAACTCATTTAAAGTCATGTGAAGAGCCTTGCTTTCTTAAAACGCAACAACTTACGAACTCCGTGTATCCAAACTTTTCTGACATACCTAATATACTTCAAACTAACGTCTTTAATAAAACGTAATATTTTAAAACATGCATTATTATTCCTCTAAATACGCTAAGCCTGACAATTCTTTATTTAGATGATTTTTTTTCGGAAAAATGCAAAATTACAGCTACTGTATCAACACCTTTCAATCACATTATCAGATTACATTTCCATCATTTTGTTTCGTTAAGTTTTATTTGCCATTGTTATCTGTTATTAAAATATCATTGATCGGATTTCAATTTCATCATCGTCTTAAAACCTGAAAATAATTTATGGGCTTATCCAAGTTGTCTAATTAAAAGCTCTTTATCTTATATTGAATTATACATACGATTGGTAGATTAGTTATTGCATTATAGGTTAAATTCGAATACCGTTTCAAAAGCATCAGTATGTGAATGATATTACGCAAACGGCTTTTACAAATACTGCTCACTTAACCCATTACTACACTGTCAATAGCTGATATTCAATGAGTGAACAGTTTCAGATCAGGCGGCAAATCCGTGCCGTCCGAAGCAAGAAACGAAAGAACAACAATGTTTATGACCTGAAATCACATTACAATTCCGCACAATTCTAAAATGATCTCACACATTTAAGGCAAAATACACTCAAAATTTAAATATTGCAAGTCTATTCTCTAAGGTACCATTGTATTATTTACGAAAAATAAAAAGTAAAATATGCATATCAGGAATCGCCACACTCAAAAACACATCACGCAGCGAAAAGAAAGGAAGAGAGAGAACATATTTGTTAAAGTATGTCAATTCAAATTGAGGAAATAGCGGAAATATAGTAATATTAGATAAAAATAATCAAAATTATTGCATCATTTATCATTTGACCGGAAAACCCCATATTTTTTATGTAATATGGCTTCTCAATAATATTTCAATATGAGAATGTGATACTGTAATGCAATTCTATTGTTTCTTTTTGACATTTTAAAACTATAATAAAATTGCATGCTTACCAGTCGTGATATTTGCGAGATGTACCTCAAAAGGAGTTGTGTCCATGGTCAGTGTATAAGTTTAAATTGTTGTCGGGAAAATAAAAGATCTAATTGAAATTTTTGAACAGTTGAATACTTTGCTTGTAAATTATAGCAATTATTTTGTTAACAAGATGAAAAAATGCCTTATTAGTAACATTTGGAAAAGAACAAAGTACCGTAGCGACTTTGCTGATTTAAGTAAAATAAGGATGCAAGTTAACATATCGCAAACAATAAAGTTTGAACAGAACAGAACATAACTTTATTCACTCAAACCAAATTTATGAATTACGAGTTTGTGTCTTTTTTAAACTGATCATTTTATTAACCATGCTCTCTCCCTCTCTCTTCTTGACTGTGTGGGGAGGCTAGTCTTCTTAATGTGGCGATTCCTGATATGCATATTTCACCTTTCTATAACAAAGCAATAAAGACAAAGTTACGACAGTCTTCTATATGACCCTGGATATATGTATGTGGTGGTGTTTCATGGGATCATATAGAAGACAAGCTTGTTTGGGTTCATATAGAAGACAAGCTTGTTTGGGTTTTTATAGACGACAAGCTTGTTATATTTTTCCTGATTATATTTTGCCCATCCTAAAAGCGCTCTTATTAACAAGATGTACTATAACAGGAGTTGTGTCCAAGGTCAATACAATCCCTTCTTGATGATCTCAAGGACGAGTAACGAGTTTTTATGGTTTAATATGTTTAAGTTCTGAATGGTTCTAGTGGTCGTAAATGTTACCATAGTGATGCACAAAATATTCGTTTCCTTGGAAACCATTCTTGTTGATTGTAACTTTTGTTAATTATAAATATCTTTTTTAAGTTTTTTGTTTATTGTTTTGGTGTCTTTCGAAAATGACGCAATATAAACACTTTTCCTTTTTGCTCATTACTTTTTTTACTGATCGGGAAGTTATGTTTTCTGATTGTGACTATTTTTGATGTCTTTCGAAAATGACACAATATAAACAATTTTCCTTTTTGCTCATTACTTTTTTTACTGATCGGGAAGTTATGTTTTCTGATTGTGACTATTTTTGATGTGCATATTTTAAGATATAGTTTTGTAAAGTAAAAGCTTTATAAGGGTTGTTTCTGAAATAGCTTTTTGATGTAGGCGATATTCATTAAGAAACAGTGTTCATGTCATTTAAAGAGGCATAACTTAAATGGTTGATCAAGAGTTATTTTGCTTAAAGTTAGAAATCGATTATTTATGTAAAGCATTTGCAAGTTTACAAGTATTCCATGTTTCATGTCTACTCTATTTGACATAAATTATTGTGCAAATGTCATTATAAAGGGGGCCTTCATGGATACAAATATTCCATGAGTGACAAGGTTAGACCATATCAACTTGCACATCAACTTGCAAAAGCCGATTAGAATATTCACTGTTCAGTTTTATATCTATTATGTTCTTTCTGACCAAGATTCAAAACTTGTAGATTCAGATCAGATAAATGTGACACATATGCATAAAATGTTCTTAATGGATTGGAACAGATAACAGTACAGGAAGGGTGTAGGTTAAGGGCCCCAGCTAATGAATAGGAACAGCTCTTCTATATCTGATTTTTAAGGCTGCACCCTGTCTTAAAATTTTATAACATTAGCATAATGCTGACTAAAAATTTTTGGATACATTGATATAGACGAACCAAGATCAAAATAATAGCCTTTTACAGTGTCCCTTTGTTACTACTGTCAAAGTGGAAATAACCAAGTGAAATACTAAGGAAATAAATTATCTTAAATAAATTAAATTTAGAACAAATTTTATACAATGATGGCAACACACAATTTAATGTGCTCATTTCATCCACTTAATGTCATTTATAAGGTTGTGAATTGTTGCTACGTATATCGCATGAATATAAAATTATATTATCATCATCAACTACTGTTTCGCAACCTTAAATATACTGGATCGAAATTGATATTGTTTACTCGCGTAAAATAATTAAGTTGCGTTCAACCAGGGGCTGGGCATTTTTATTAGAAACCGAGATTGATTTCTTTTTGTATTTTTCATGTTCGGTTTCTTTCAATGTTCCCTGTTTATTTAATTCAATAGCACTAAACAAAATTATTTTGTTTATTTTGTTTGTTATTTTGGCCAGTTTTATTATTGGTGTTTTAATATCCCAGCATCTACATGTATTTATTTGGATATATTTCAATCATTGTTCACTTTTCATGTATGTGAATGTTATTGTTTATACAGTGAACACTTTACTGAGGCACACATTACACATATCATAGGATTAATCATAAAGAATCAAAGCAATCATTATAACATTAGCCGGACAGAAAAATCTGAGATAATGTTTTAGCCATTCAAATGTAAAATCCGGCAATATGATGATCAAAAGTCGGTTTTGTATTAGAAATACATGAAAACATGTGGTCAAAATCTCCAAACTACGGCCGTAAAATAGTGGAAGCTTATGACATAATATGGGGACATGTTTTAAACGAACCTTTAGAACGAAAAAAAAAGTGATCAGGACTTTGTTTAAATGACAAAATACTGACTTTTTAAGAGCTTTTATGACATTTTTGGAAATTTTCTTGTGAAGTTGTTGAGAATGTTCTCAGAAGTTACTGAAACTTCGGCAAATGTGAGATGACCATCGTTAAAGTACATATAGGAGATCAGCCAGGGCAACATCTTTATCAGATATATGCATAATCAAAGAAATGCGAGACGATTTACTAGTTCCAAAACCCGTTTCCCTCCTTTAAATTCGATCTATCCCTGCGTTCTACTCCAAGGATCTATAGTGAACGATTGGACTAGGTGATAATTATTTGCTCAACTAAATAAAGTCATTTCAAGAAATGATTTTAACTTCCCAAGACACATTTTCGCTTGGTCTTACAACTCCCACCCCCCCCCCCCCCCTCCAAAAGAAAAGCCAATACTCAGGAAAGAGAGAGAAAGAGAGAGAGAGAGCATGGGTTAATATTACATGTATGAACAATTAAACAAGAAAAAACGTCGCCACGCGCCGAAAACCAGGTTTTCATTTAATACTTATACTTTTGTAAAGAAAATATCTGGTTGATAACTGCTAAAACTGACAGAAAGAAAAATCAAATTTTAGTTACATTGTACAATCTTGTTTTAAGGGCAGCAGTTGTGGGATACAATCATTAACCCCGACCACCAGCCCTTGAAGAATTTGTCTTGTTTTGAGATCAGACATGTAAGAAATAAAACGTTAAAAATTGTGGGTTGGAGGACAGGTGGGGGAGGCCACTACCTTGATCAGAGAAATCTATGTAGCAGAAACTGAATTTCTATTTTTAGCAATGGTGGCCTTGACCTTGATCACAGACACATGAGAAGCAATTCCAAGTTGCCTCTCACATAAGCTTCACACAAACAGCAAGTTTGGCCTCAATAGGTCAAAACAAACTAAAGTTATATTGAGAGAAAACTGAATGTCTTCTTTTAGCAACAGTGACCTTGACCTTGATCTCAGATATCAAGGAACCAATCCCGTGTTGTGTCTTGATAGTAATAGGTCACAGCGAACTTAAGTTAATACGAAGAAACTGAACTTCTATCTATTTTTAGCAACAGTGACCTTGATCTTGATCACAGACTTCTGAGTAGCAATCCCGAGTTGTGTCTTGGTATAAGCTACCCAAAGAAAGTTTGGTGTCAATAGATCACAGCTAACTCAAGTAATTATGAGGAAGCTGAATTTCTATTTTTAGCAACAGTGACATTGACCTCTATCACAGACACCTGGATAGCAATCCTAAGTAGTGTCTTGATATTATAAGCTACCCACAAACCAAGTTTGGTGTCAATAGGCCAAAGCAAACTCAAGTTATAGTGCCGAAACTGAATTTCTATTTTTAGCAACGTGACCTTGATGTTTATCATAGACACCTGGATAGCAATCCCAAGCTGCCTTTTGAAAAAAGCTACCAACACTAGGTTTGACATCAATAGGCAAAAGCAAAACCAAGTTATTGAGGGGAAACTGAATTTCTATTTTTAGATAAGTGACTTTGACTTTGACCTTAATCACAGACACCTATGTAGCAATCCCAAGCTGCCTTATCACCCTTTTAGATTTTATAGGATCATTTTGCTGTTTTCCGGGGGTTAGGGTTAGTTTATTACTTAAATAAAGATGGTTATCCTTTCTTTTCTTTAATTATTATCGCTCTGGAAATTTGAAATTGTTGCAACTTGAACAGTCATTTTGTTTTTATACGGTTAGTATGCTCAATCCCTTTTTTCGACTGTCTGCGATGCGCCTTGTTTTTTTAATACTTGTAGGTAAAAGTAGTTACCCTTATCATTAAAAAGAAAAACATTAAATTGATGGAAAAAGTACTTTGAAAGCCACCAAACACAACCAATGAAACATTGCAGGCTCATTTTAATTTGTAGCTCCCGTGTAGTTTCCCAATGCAATTGTAGGCTCGGTTTGATTGAGCCTGTCTGTTCATGGGCAGTAACGGATCTGCACACACACACGCACGCACGCACGCACGCACGCACGCACGCACGCACGCACACACACACACACACACACACACACATATATATATTATAAAACATGCTCTACGGCATTCATTATCATGACTTTTTGAACCTCACAAAAATCATTGATCATTGTATTTGGCTTTGCAATTCTATTAGCTTCTTATGTTTTATATGTTTGTGTGCTTTTGCATGCAACATTGTTAAGCTGATGGGTGAGTTGGAGTCATTTCACCAAAACAACTTGCACGTGTTTGTTGATTTGAGAACCTGTTAGGGCAAGTGTGAGGTTGGTTAACTCTAGAACCTGGTTTTAACCCCCAGTGGCATTTTGATTTGCCACTAACCGTTCCAAGGCGGTAACCCCTCGGATTCTCATTTTTGTGAAATGTTTGTCTCTCTTCTTCTTCTTGGCTGTGTAGGGGGGCTTTTTTCTGAATGTGGCATTTTCTGATATGCATATTTCAATTTTTCACAGATATTTGCAAAACACAAATAAAGAACTAAGTCATACAGCACCTGGGAAAACTTACAGAATTTTCTTAGCCGTATCCAATACATAAACATTAAACATAACATACAATATACAATCTGACACCTTTTATTACATTTAGTGCTTTCAATCAATCTGTTAACTAATACAAATGACTCAATGACCATTACTGTGTTTATGCACAGTGTAGTTTCCCTATACTTTAATCAAACGTGTCTGTAAGCATGGATCCCAAAGTTAAATGACAATAAATTATCAAACAATACACACGGCAACCTGCGAGTTAAACAAAAGAACAACATAACTTCTGATTTGTAAATTCAACTGATCTCACCTAAGCAAAGGAATATATTTTCCATCTAATTTTCGCTTTACCGGCGAAAAATACATTTCTTGTGGTGTGATGTGAGATTTACTCTTACCTACTAGAAACCTAAAATTTTGAAAAGTTTATATTAAACAGGTCGCGTCGTCATCAGCGATCAGATTCAAATAAATTACCACATTTCCTGGTACGTAAGTGTTCAGACAGACGAAAGTAAGGAAAGAAATACTTTTACATTTATTTTGATTGGATAATAGGATTTCACGTTTGTTAAGCTCAAGCAACCAGTAGGATAACTGACAATGTCACCACGATCTTTATTAATAGCACTGACGTAATTCAGAATTTTCCAGGCTTTTCGTAGGAAATGAGACTGATGTCACAATGAAAATACTATAATATAGAAAATATATATTTATTAAATTTATTATAGATTACTCAGAAGGTTTTGAAATAATTTAAAGTTTAACACTTTATTGACTTTTTTGAAAGGTTATGTGATTAAGAAATCATCTGCAGCTTAAGAAGTTGACACGTATATAAAATATCCTATCCAGATATCATTAAAAGGTGAACAATTAATATACATATGATTAGTTATGAAAATGAAAAGTTTGCAATTCGCCGGGGAGAATTACAGACTAGGATTCGGAATATTATTGGAAAGTTGTCGATACCTTGATACAGTAAATTTTGCAACTTTTGACTGTTGACCGCTAGCATTCTCGAACTAACATTTCTTAGTTATTAACCAACCGAGTTTGATTCTTTTTTTTTCTTTAACTCTGCAAACAATTGGTTGTGATAAAAATATAAGTATTTACACACGTTTTTTGCTTTATTATAAAATTTACACAAAAGAACACTTGTGTGCAGAGCATTTTTGTTGGGTATATTTGTATACATAATTGTAAAGTCAAAAATACTGCTTTCAGTAAATAATCGTTTTCCGGTGTCATGCATAAATGGTAACGTTTATCAGGGTTATCCGATCAACGTTTTTGGAGGGCGGTCCCGATTAGCTCAATAGGTAGCGTTATTGGCATTGCACGGATAGGCGCTGTCGCCGTACGGGTTCGCTCCCTAGTAGGGGCAATATGTTTGGAAATAGTAAAAACTCAAACAACTGTTGCTTCAAATTACTGCGATAACAGTTTATTTGCATGAAGGTATACGGTATGCGCTTCAGAAATTTAGCAATTTAATTAATGAGGTATAATGTATGAAACAACGCTCTAGGAGCCAACGATTCATGTCAGTTTGGCAAGGTAGAAGCTACAGAGCATTTTGTTTTAACTAGCAAAGGGGAATCAAATGATTTGGAAAAGTGTCTTAAAGCATTTTCTACTATAAGTTCCGTCACTGGGCTAGCGTTTATTTTAAAAATAGACTTTGTTAGGCTAGTGATATCTTTCGACAGAGTTTGATTCTATAAAACATATATGATCACAGCCAAGTTTTCACAAAGAAGAGTTTCTTCTAAAATGTTAATTTTAGACTGTACATGACACCTGTTTAAGACACTTCCAAATATAAATAATACTGAGTATACTTACAATTAACATAAATGTACGAGGGCTGTCCGGAAAGTTCGTAGACAAGGCTACAGAATAATTATAAGCAGTCATATCAATAAGCTGTTTTGGTATTTTGCTCAAGTATGTATTGGCTACATATTTCTAAATTAATAGACATGATAACAATAATATTCGCAAAACGCCAATCGCCATGGTAGCATGACCGACCGTTCACAGAGCACTTTGTTTCCATGACAGTAGCTACTCTAAATAAAAGTTAATAATAATTAAAGTTTTATGCCTAACGCGTTTTTACTTACGCGAAGTTATTTGATATCATTGCATGACATTTGGTGAAAATTATGACGTCATACGTTAATAAACAAGTTGTAAACGACTGTTAGGCGCATTGGGGGTGTTTCGAAAAAATGACATCAATTTCACGGACGGAGCAACGGAGTGTTATCAAGTTTTGTGTCCATGCTAATATGACACCAACTGAGACGTGGAAGTTTATTTCAAAAGCAGATACGACCGGTTAATGTTCAAGGCAACGTGTGTTTAAGTGGCAAAGCATATTTAGAAGCGGGGATGAAAATGTGTTAGATGAGAAACGAAGCGGACGACCGAAAGTAGAAGAGCCGAATTACGTAGAACGCGTTAGAACAGTCGGAATTGCGCAGGAAAAGATTTGGAGATTTGGAAGAACTTTGCGTTGGTGTTAGATCAGCGATATCTGGTTTTGATCGAGAATGGTACAAAGGGGTATACCAGCAATGGGTCAACCGGCATCAGAAATGCGTAAAATCGTGTGGGCGATATTTTGAGAGGGAATTATTACTTGACGTTCATTTGACGTTGATGACGTTTAAAAGTGCTCCGTGATTATGTATATATGTTTGATGTAAGGCCTGTTATTATGTTAATGTTTATCACAGCCTGACAGTTTTTTGTAATTTTGTATGTTAGATATGTATGTATCTTCTGGCCAAATTTGTTTTATGTATGTATCGCTTTACTGTAAAAAATAAAGTTGTATATGAACTTTCCGGACAGCCCTCGTAATGTAAATATTTCTTCTTCATATCATGCTACATACATGGGGCAGTGTTTTGTGTTCGGAATCGAGAACGTTATTTAAGTCAAAATTTTGTTTTTGTGACGTTGTTGAATTTATATATGTAAAAGAAACATATATGTTAGAATAGACATATTAAAACAAATAACAAAGCAAAAGAAAATGATTAATGAAGAGAAAGAGGAACGAAGTTTTATCGGTTATTATTGGCAATGGCATTAAACTGAAGCTGATTTAAATAAGATAACTAATGTAAGAAAAGAAACAGTCCTCATTATTCTAACGCACAAATTAAAATTAATTGAAAAGTGGGAGTCGGTTTCTAGGTTTACCTGTCACATTTGTAAAGTATTTGCTGTTGAATGCCGTCATTTTTAAATTTAAAAGTTAATATGAATATCAGAGAGAGAGAGAGAGAGAGAGAGAGAGAGAGAGAGAGAGAGAGAGAGAGAGAGAGAGAGAGAGAGAGAGAGAGAGTCCGAAATGAGATCATTTTCAAAAAAAACTAAGACCATTTAAATTGAAATAGTTATAGTTCAATGACACGGCCTTTTGCTTTTTTTACATTTACCGTTTAATCAATATGTATGTTTTTTTTCGCTGGTTAAGTAGATCCATCCACACACGCCATTTGATCTGGATCTGCAATGTTCACTTTTTGGTGCGACAAATCCAAATGGATCTAAAAGTGTGCAGTATAGAAGGCACGGATGTGCCAACTGATCTGGATCTACACTGTTCGAACATGTAGTTAAACGACGTATATATGGAACAATAGGTTAAGCATATTATTACCGGGTAATTTTAGTATTTATTGGCTTTACTTCAAAATAACATGCATGCCCTTCTTGCTGAGGTTTGTAATATACATTTACGTAATAATGTACGTATTTTACTTTTGACTGTTTTCTTTAATTACCATCACTTAATAAAGGTTTCCGAAGTACCTTGTTTTAATTGAGTAGATCTTCTTGATAATAATTGTCGTTTAATTGCTTTCACTCAAGTTTAACATTTTTCAGTCTGGCAGTCTACCATTTGATACTTATATATTCATGCAGACATTCAATTAAAACATGAGATTGTGCGCAGCAAATATTGGTCAAATTAGTAATGACATAGGCGGATATTTTTAAATATCAAGTTTATACTATTTTCACGTCTATAAAGGCTTGGTAAAACAAAGACAGCGATAATTAAGGCTTGATCTATTGTAATGCAAATTGAGCCTCTTAGTCTTTATATATCTCTTTTAAAGTACCTACTCTGATTAAGACCTGCTCAGTCATCAATTATTCAAACTCAGAATTTTTAATTATATAAAGGATATCTGTTTTAACAAGTATAAGAAAGAATTATATTTTACCGAGTGAGCTATGGAATTCGTAACTCAATAAATAAATTGTTGCCGCGTTCCAAATGTGATATGAAATGAAATTTTGCTTGCTTCATTTCTGATTCTTCAAATAGTTAGGAATCTAGCTGGCTCTTGTAAGATATTAGTTATGAAAATGATATGAATAAAATTATTACGGGTGTCATGTAAACATGGAATACCTCTTAGCCAAACAAAACGGTATTGAAGAATGACATCTGACAACTTATACTTTTAATATGACTTTCCGCCCATTAAGGCTTCATTTTTGGGGAAGGAATTACCCTGATTTTGTAATTGATATCGCTATTAGTCAAGTGGCTAATATGACAAATATCCTTCTTTATCCAGTGATAGTGTGAGCTGAAAAGGAGTGTTATTCCTTTTTCTTCTTTTCTTGTCAAGTACAATGCATCCATGCCTAAAAAATTGGAATTTCTAATTAGATTAATTACTTTAAAGGCACATAAAATTCCAAATCATCTTAAAGATTTATTAACACCGTCTAGATTAGTTTTTGGGTCGGCAGACCCAGAGTTTTCTGACCCTTGACAGTCTTAACCAGTCTAAAAATAGAAACAAACTGCAGACCTAAGAACCGCCAAAAGTAGGTCGAATTATAAAAATAACTTAGATCTTACTTTCAAGTCCTAAAAGTAGGTACATCGTCCCATCAATACTGTCAATTTTTTGATTTCTCTGGCAAACACATCCGACAAATGTGTCAGTTCTCGTCGTTCTCATTTTTGAAAAAAATGTTAATTTTGAATTTAAAAGTTCTGTAAAGTCTGAAAGCTAATAATTTCATTTGTTAATCAACGCTAATTGAATTACTCAAGAAATAATATATATCACGGCATGTAAGAAATGCGCAAAACAATATAGTAGCCAAACAATTCGACAGGTTTCACAAAGGATGAACAGAAATAAACTTAACATTAAAGGCTTTATATATTCTTCTTTTATTTTGCTACGAGCATAGCTGTGTATTTTTAAAAATGGCAGTCACTGCGTTGTAGATTTCAATCGTGTTACCATTTTAAGTTACCGGTGATGACATGGAAAGAATGCCAAGTGTAATATTTTGGATGAATTAGGTAAAAAATGCATACAAAATGTTTAAATACAAAAGCTTATATTGAGCCTAAGTTTTTGTTGAAATCACCTTGTATATAACGTTGATTTAACTGTAAAATCACGCAATGTCAAAGTGGGTTATGTTTGTTTCCATTTCAACAAAAACTTACGGCACTATTAAAGTGCGGCAGGCGAATATTTCTATCTTTGTTTCTTTTTAATGCATTGCCTCGTTCGTCATTGCCTTGCCATAGACAAAAAAAGAAAAAATAAGAAAAATCTCTCAAACGACACAATGCAGTTCCATCAAAGTTTGCTCAAATAAATTATTTGAGTGTATGATTATTTTACAGTAGAGAAAAATAGTTAGACGTGACAAATCCCTAAAATTCTATTTGCAATTTATCACAAAAAGGAAGCAATGCAAAACAACGATCTAAAGGACAACATGAGTGAAATGATGCTGACAGTAATATCTAAGGTCGTTGAAAAGAACTTTCAATTATGAAGAGAGAAATGAACATTTTTATTTTATGTCATTCATTTTCGCGACCAGGAAATTAAAAGTCAAGACACTTTTACAAATAACTCACAATGTATATATTTGTTAGGGCTAAGGATCTTAGGTATCGTTGTCAGTAAGTCATTACTCATACATCATTTAAATTGATGTTTATTGTTGCTTCGTTTTTGTGATAAATTGCAAATAGAATTTTAGGGATTTTTCAGGTCTTACATTTTTTTAACTGTTCCTACTTTTCTTAGCGCATGTAAATTAAACATAACATAGGTTTTTGCAAAGTTTGATGGAACTTTTATGGTAACATTGAATAAAAAACGAATGGTAGATAAATAATTGCATTAAATGGTTTTATTTGGGTTATTTTTAGCTAAAAGACCAAATGTTTACCTGGATTTATATTAGATAGGGTGGATAATTAAATATAATGCAACACCTAAACATGGTACTTGTTTTTTTTTAAATTAACACTAAGCCACATCTTCCATCTTTAAAAGCGACAATTTTAGCGGTTTTACATTTTATTTGTTAAGTTCAGATCCCATAAAAATTTTTTTTTATATTCTGTACCAAAATACTCAAGTCGTGCAAGTAGAATACGCATTCGTTATTGTTTAATGTGTTTGCAACGTGTTTTAGGAAAATACTACTCACGTGTGTCAGCGAAAATATATGCAATATTATTGCTCAACGTTATGACGTCATTTCAAGGAATAATGTCAATTTTCCGATGACACCTTTTTCCTTGAGGCGTCACATATAAAATTTGTTTGGAACCTTAGTATACTATGATTTCATTTTATGTTGGCTACTGAAATCAATCAATCGTATTAATTATGAAATAAATATATTTCTATATAGATTGTTTTATTTATTAACAAACATTGTATATTATAATAGTCTAGAAAACCTTTGGTTCATCTGTTATGTTCAGATTCATGTTCATGTTTAAGGGGTCGCTAACATTGCAAATTGCGAAAAGTGGCTAAAATTTCAAAAATGAATTTTGAGGGAAATACTTATTGCCACCTAGATTTTAGTAAAGAAATGTATTTAGCTAAGGATGTAGTTAATGTTTGCAAGTTTTATTTAGTCTAATTCATGTTCTAATTACCAAGCACATACTAAAACAAAAGAAAACCCGTTTGCATGAGAACTCTGAAATTCATGGACAATATACCAAAGCAACTGATACTCTTAAGCACTTCTAAATGAAGGAAGTATTTTAGATATATAAATTTGAATGTCAATGCGTAAAAATTTCTATTTCTACATGTATTAAAGTGTTTGCGTAAATATTTCTTTATTTCAAAACAAGTAATTGTTTAATATAATTCAGTATTATTTTATTATCGCTCTTAATAAAAGCAGAATTTACGGCCGTATGCTTAAAGCTTGTTAAAAAGATTGACGGCAGCTTCTAGCGATCCAAAGGATTATACATGTATCGATTTGACATGTTTCCAATATGAATCCGCTCCAAATCCGCTTCTATCCAGACAGATTGATATTCCGGTTCTGCTCCGCTCCCTTTATAAGTTTATCTTCATTTTACATATATTAAGACATTTTAAAGTAAAGGCAGTAAAGTAAAAAGCAATACCTTAAAATCCCCTAAATTCTATTTACGTAAATTCACAAAAACTAAGCAACACAAAACATTATTAAATGCCCACTTTTAAAAGTAAAATGATCCTGACAAGAAAATGTCATGTCCTTTGTAAAGAACTTAAATTGAAGGTCAAACACACTTCTACTTATGATGATTTATTTTGTTTTGTTGTTGTGAATTTATGTAAATAGAATTTTAAGATCTCGTTATTTTTCTTTACTGTTTTGACGTGTCTTGCCTTATGCAAAATAAAGACAAATTAGTAAGATTTAATTGTAAGAAGTTTAATTGAACGGCATTATGTCGTTATTGAGATTTTGATATTTTTCATTTTTATCGATGAACGTGCAATTATGACTGTGTAAAAATATGTTTTGTAAATCATTTAATGCAAACATCATCAGGAATTCACAGGGAAAATTAGTAAGTCTCTTAACACAAGCAGCGACAATCTTATAAACCTGTTTTGGGGTTGAATAAACCTCTTTTCAGGTTTTGACACGCATTTATCAAAATACGTATAGTATAATGTGTATTTTTTATGTATGTTATTCACAGATTTTTATCGTGACAATATATAAACACATGTGTATATATACTGTCACGATTAAAAACTGTGAATAACATACATAAAAAATATACATTAGACCGTGACTGTGTAAATTCAAAATGCACGAGATGCACGTGCCGATGAAAACCGACATGGTTTTATTCACAAATTTCGTTTTTACGTTAAACGAGTATCGTCCACAATGAAAAAAGACGGAGTTTCATATCTGGTAGCTAGTATGGGCAGCCGTCCTCGCCTTTGCATTAATGACAGAAATATCGCTTTGGGACTTGTGTACATGTTGCTGACGTAGCAGATCGTTTTGGCTGCCATGAGCGAACAATATATCGTATGCAAGCGCTATTTTGACAATCTGGCAGCATCAACCACTACAAAATAGTGAGTAAAATGTCACTGTTGATTTTGACTCCCCTCTTAAATCTTAATCTTAATGTTGATCAATTTTATCGTATCAAGTATTCCTACTGACTAAACCGTTTCCTCTCAGCGTAATATGAAAATGCCACATTTATTCATGTTTTTACAAAACACATAAAAAATAACAAAATAAACAAGTTTCATATTTCGCAATAATAACGCACTCATCAATCTGTTACAACGAAGAATTTAGTTGACATGACTGTGTAAACAAATAGCAAAATTATTTAAAATCTAACGAATCACCTGCTGGTTTGTACATTAACCCGGCAACATACGTTAATGCATCTACATGTACTTTTCGATTTGAATAAACAAAAGTGCACACGAGTTGAACCAATTACAAACTTTTTATCTTCCCTTATTCTACATTTGTATTTTGTCCAGCTTACAAACAATCCTATTAACGAGATGCACTACAACAGAAGTTGTGTACCAGATCAGTGATCGAATTCAAATTGCATTTCGAGAATTAAAGATAGAAGTCATACAACAGTTGGATAATTCGGTTTTAAATCATCTGTATTAGAAAGTACAATTTCTTCTTGATGAGTCCAAGCACCAGTTACACAACGAGTTTCCATTGTAAAAAATAAAAGTTCTGTATGGTGGTAGTGGACGTTATGTGTTACCTCAGTAATGCAGAAATCTTCGTTTCCTTGGAATCAATTATTTTTAATTGTAACTTTTATTAATTATAATAATCTTATTTTATAAGGCGCCTTCTTGGATACAGCTTATATTCCACGCGTGACAAGACTAAACCATATCAACTTGCCCATCAGTGCAAACTGATCATATCCTTAACTGTTCATTTTTAGATCTAATAAAAATGATATTGCCTCTACCTTGGAGCGAATCCGCACCGTCACGGCGACAGCGCCTAACCCTACAATTCAGACGACACAACCAATAGAGCTTACCGGGACAACCCCAAAAAGGTTTATCGGATAGCCCTGATATGCGTTATTTTCACTGCACGGCATCGGTAACGGATTATTTTACTGATAACAGTACCGACTGTATGTACGGGAGACTTTTTACGGCCGCAAGTTACACATAAGTTCTGACCAAAAAAGTGAAATATGCATGATATCAGTAATTGCCACATTCAAATGACATTGCCTCCATCCAAAGCCACATACAAAGATTCAAACGTGTAGTCTCAGGTCAGATTAATATGGCACATGGAAATCAAAATGGTCTTAATGGTTTTAAACAGAAAACAGCAAGCGAAGGGTGTCTGTTTATTGCACCCAGCTACATTGTAACGATTATAAACAGCCGGATTTTAGACAAATAAGATTATAGACAAAACGTTCAAATAGCCTGTATTATGCAATAACTGTGAAATTGAAAATAATTCAGTCAATTTCTAAGCTGAAATAAATATACTTTTGACTACGCAGCAGTTTTCATACTATGATTGACACACAAACTTTTGGTGTGCTCCTTTCATCTATTAAGTGACATTTATGAGAGTGCGAAGTATTGCAGTTACACATGAATATAAAACTATGTTATTATCATCAAGTTCAACTACTGTTACAGTACTGTGAACGTTTTAGGTTACAAACGAAACTCACGATACACCATAAACGGACGCACATTAAACGTTAGACGGATGCACCATACACTATAGACGCACGATAGACGTTGCACGATAGGCGATACACGTTTCTGACATACAAATAGTGGTGCTTCGATCTTAATTTAACGAAAATGATTTTTTTCGCAATGCAAATTAAAGTATAATCAGTAGTACGAACGTGTGTTTTGCTGATATATTAATCTTTTTTTTCAATTAATTGACTTTGCTGTCAATTGAAACAACAATAACATTCGAATTTTTAATTTTTGTGAAGACTCGGATTTACACAAGCAAACTGTAACTGGATGCTAGGAAGATACATTTTCATGACTGTAATGGATAATTCTCATAGTTTTTAAACTGATGATTAAATAAAAATATCATGGAATGACTGAGCATGGAAATAGACATATTTATGGATGAGCAATCGATTCGGATAAAAAAATTAAGTGGGTTTTTCTACATTCAGTAACATGGAAAAGGATCCCTAAGCGCTTTGGAAAACATCATTGCAAACATTCCACAAATGGCGTCCACCTTTCAAACTAAGTCTATAGAAATTATTATTTAGTAGTCTCTTACCTGAAAAAAATGGATGTAAACAAAGCTTGATTTTTAACAATATTATTACTAGTACAATCTTAGTTTATTCTCCATTTTTAATTCCTAACACATGCAAAATAATACAGATTAAATCCTATTAAGAGGAAATGGATAATATATAATATTAAATATTCATATACAAATGTACTGTGAGTAATATTGAATCATTTTGAAATGAATTTCGGACCAAACAAAATAATAGAAGTCTACTTCACAAATAATTTGACAGTTTTCCATGCGTTCAATGATTCTGCATGTAAATATATTTCTGGCATTATTCGCAAATTTATTGGGGTATGCAATATTTCCCAAACGTATTTGTCGAAGTCATGATATAATTTTGTGTGATAAAAAATTTGTCGCGATAAACACATTTGGAATGTTTTTCCCCAACATGTAGCTTTTAATATCTGAGGTATCTTAACTTTATTGTTATTGTTATTGTTATTTTTGTAGCATTTTGACCCCAGTAAGTGTTTTAAGAATATTCTATTCTTTAAAACATGTAGAATTATACAAATGAACCACACTTAAGTAAAAATGGTTGATATTTTATATAAAATATCCCTACATATGTACTTTGATTAGTGTAAATGAATTTTAAAGGGTTAACAAATAAAACTGGTTTGGAACACATATTATTTGATAGTTTTCAAATGTTTTTAAGGATTTTGCATCTGAATATGTTTCTCTCATTCTTTGCAACTGAATTGGATTACATTTAGCCTGAAAAGTATTGGTCAAAGTCATTCTATTATTTTTATGATTAATAGTTTGCCGCGACAAGAGTCGTTTGGAATTTTTTCCCCATTAAGTTGTTTTAAATATCCCAGGTAAGCTATTTGTCATTTTTTGTAAGATTCTGGCCCCAGTAAATGTTTTCAGCATGTTTTTATTCCTTAAAACCTGTCAAATAATATAAAAACATGAGGAGAGGAGAAAACAGTTATTAGCATGCATTATATAATGTTTACATATAAACGTTCTTGGATAATTCTTCGTGAATATCTTGGAATGCATTTTGCCGAAAAATGTATTTGGTATAAATCATGTAACCATTTTGTACTAAAAATAATTTGTTACCACAAGACGTGTTTGACTTGTTTTCTCAGTTTTCCCCCGGTTGATCAAATAATGGGATTATCTGTTGATATGATGATCCAGGGACAAGAATCTTATGGGACGGAGTCTAAGAAAAATCAAATTGCTTCTTTTATTTAATATACCTTTTTTAAATTGTCAAGACACATTTTCAACCTGTGTAGTGGGATACTACGGTTTCAAATGGCATTTTAGTTTTTTTGTTAATCTAGATGATTATTACTGGCTTCACTGCATTGCTATATAAGATGCCTTGATTTAATATACAAGGCACCAAAATAATTCATAAACACTGTGCCAGGACATTTCACATCTGTCAAATCGTTTCATTTCATCTGCTAATCCAGTTCTATTTCAGCTTAAGGTCTTAGACAACAGCGTCATTGTTGAAAGAGGAAGACATTCTTGACAACGATGCTAAATTAACTATCTCCAGAATGTATTATCCACTTAAATATCCACGATTTTATTTAAATATTTTCACTTCCGTGTTTTTTATTTGTTGTTGTTGTTGACGGGAGTGGTCTAAAATGATTAAAATCCAAACCTTAATAACGTAGGCTGTTTCACACTGTGTATATACATACCGGTACTACCAATTAATATATTTCGTGTAAGAGATTTCTTAAAAGTGAAAATGCTTTCAAATATTCGACGATTGATTAAATTTGCATATGCGACAAACGGATGCACGTTACACGATGCACGTTACACGATTAGACGCACGATGCAAGATAGACGATAGACGGAAGCACGATACACGATAAACGAACGCACGATAGACGTTAGACGGACGCACGATACACGCAAATTTTGTAACTTCAAACGTTCACAGTACTGTAAGCAACTCGATGTACTGGATCAAAATTGATTATGCTTACTTGCGAAACATTAAATTGCGTTCTACCCAGGTCAGGGCATTTTGATTACTGGTACTGCTCGACAAAACCGAGCCTGCATTGATTCTGTATCTGTCATGCTCGGCTGCTTTCAATGTTCTCCTGTTTTGTTTATTTCAATAGTTCTTCTAAAATTAGCTTTGTTTAATATTTCGGCCAGTTTGATTATGGGTGGTTTCAAAATCCCAGCAACTATGGATTTGAAAATTTCACTTATTGTTTCATTTTTAAATATTTGAAAGTTATTATTGTTTTTTATTTACAGTGAACATTTGACTGCAACGAAACACATATTACATAAAAGTATTTTATAAAACATATGCGGTGCACATTTTTCAAGCAGATTTCTCGGCAAATGTTTTTTCGACAATTAATACAAAAACAGTTTGTAATCAAAGCCCTCTAGATGTTTTCTCTGACTGTAATAACTTTTTTGGGTTACATGCACACAGAGTTTCTTCTTTTTTCAGGTATTTTATTATATCTTTAATGGCTGGAATGAAACTGGAATTCCTGTTACATTGCGGGGATTATTGTATCACATTTACGCCCCACTTGCTTCCAACCATTTCAGTGCTTTGATTTACTCAGGTTTATGATAGAGCGAGAGCATGCGTTTATAAATTTTAACTGTTTAAAAAAGACGTCTCAAATTAGTATTGAAAACGGAAAACCAATGGGTTACCGGCTAGGAACGGTATTGAAAAACATTTTGCCATATGTATTTTTAACCACGTTTTTACAAACATGCAAAATCCTTTATTTAAAATTTTTATTTTTTTATTGATTAAGATGTTTTGCTATTTGAGCTAAAAAATAAAATTAACACAATGAGGCTATAAAATACTTGCAAAAATAGCATAAAATAAAGATAACTTGGTTTTGCGAAATATAACGCCAGTATAGTCTTTATGAATAAACGCATTTTAACACGAATGCCATTCATTTCTTAAAAAGAACTTGAACCTCCTGTACTTGTGCAAGAGCTTTTCAAAGGTCGTCAGTATAATTTAATATTATTATTTTCCTTAATATGATTGAACAATTAGATGGGCATAAAACGAGGTATTCGTCCTTGACCGTCAATAAAACAGTATAGCTTTCTTTGATTACTCATTTTTATCTTATCTTTTTTGTTGTTTTCCGCGAATTATTACTAAAGTAAAGACGATTTGGCTGTTTTGTACTTTGATTATTATCATTCTGGAGTTTGTAATTGTTGCGATTTTACCGTAATTGTGTTTTCCACACAGGGAGTTTGTTCTATCCTTTTTAACAAACTATGGGCGCAGCTAATTATTTGGTTAACAATTGCAGGTAATAGACGTAAGCCTTATCGTTTACTCTAAGGAATAATTGAATTGATGGAAAAGAACATTGAAAGCCACCAAATACGACCGATGTCAAAATAATGTAGGCTCTGTTAGATAGAGCCCGTTCCTGGACAGTAAAGGATGTGCATATTACTGTCCATGCCTCCAAGCACCTGTTTAGAGAGCTAATTAATATGTACACAAGTTTTTGTATCATGCTCGACGGCCTTCATAATGACTTTCCTTTGAAACTCACAAATCTTTGCACAACACAAATAAAGAACAAAGTCTTACTGTTTCTTATAGCGTTTATATTTTACTTAGCACTGGAACAAAAGCTTGCAAAATCTTCTAAGCCGTATTCATAAGTTACATAAAACATAACTGTAACAGACATTATATGTACATCCCGACCATTTACATATTTAATTAGATATATTTTTCTCAATCGATATGTAAATGTATCATAATATTAATGTCTGCATGACATATGTACAAACACCGTATAGTTTCCTCGTATTTAAAAAGAACTCTCTGAAAGCGTTGATGCCCAAAGCTGAATTACCATAAATATTTAACCAATACACACAGCTCGTGCATTAAACGAATAAAAACACCTCTTGATGTTACATTCAACGGACCTTATGAAATCAAACCACATAGTTTGCTTCGCTTAACTGGCGGAAAATATCTTTCTTGTGGTGTGATGTGAGATTTCCTCATTAATGTAGACACTACTAGAAACCTATAATTTTGAAATGTTTATATTCAACAGGTGGCGTCGTCATCAGCGATCAGATTCAAATATATCAAGTTGAACGCGTTTCTTCTTACGTCAGTGTTAAGATCGATGGACATAAGGAAAGAAATACTTTTACATTTGATTGATTAATATGTTTACCCTTTTGTTACGCACAAGCCACTAGAAGGATTTAAACTGACAATGTCACCAAGATCTTTTATTAAAAGCACTCAGTCTGACATAATTCAGTACAATAATGACGTCATACAGGAGATATGGTGCACTTAAATATTTCAATGTGTTGTTCGGTGAAATGATATCCTGGAATTAAAGTCCAGAGATACAGAAATGACGATTTTGTTTTAGATATTGGAGAAGGCTTTGCAATATTATAATCAATCGTAATGGATTCCTATAAGGTTATGCGAAAAGGAAAACATCTGCGGTCTATGAAATTGACATGTAGTTCAGATAGACAAACCCTATCAAAAAGCATGATATCTATTATCTATCTGTGTATTATATTATTTTACTTGGTTGGTTATGCAAATGAAAATAAGAAACGTACGTCGTACAGAAAACAGTTCAACACAAAATCTTTATAACCCTGAAGAACAAAACTTATAACAAACTTACTTAGTTTGATATACCTCATCCCGTTTGGACCCCCTTCCCTCGCCCCCTCTCAAAAACGGTTTTCAATTAGAAATTGTCATCTGTTTAGATATTATAAAAAATTATACATTTTACACTCAACACAGTTTAAAATTGATATGTTTAGAACTTGATTGATTTGAATTATGTGTCTTACAAAGTACATTCAAATCAGGCTCTTGTTAAACCGCATTGCCTTACCACAATTATTCTAATAATTCCCGCAGTAAATTACCTCAATTAAAAGTACTCTGTAATTATTTGTTACAATTTTGTTTGCTAAATATGTATCCCATGCTGGGATTTAATAACACAGTCATTTTGAATGGAATGATTTTGCAGGTTTTTAATATTACGAATAGCTTAATGAACCATTAAAAGGTTTAAATTTGATTTTCTTATTGCTCATATTACGATTTTAAATCCTATCTTGAAAACAGCGCATGTTTCCCGGAAAACTTTATACGAAAATTTAGAGGAGAAAATGAGATCACGTCAAAACTGTACTAAGCCAATGAATACTAATAACCAAAGAAAGAAAATTACAAACCTTAGTAAACGAATTCGTTCTCTGGAATCTTTTATCATGATTGAACTCAGGAACAATTTTAAGACAGATTTCCTATTAATATTCATTTTTTCATGACGTTCATTTCGAGCAGGATTTTAAATTGCATCTTCTCATCACTTGTAAAAGTTTATGACTTGACTATGTGTAATTTAAATATTTTAATTTGAAAATCTTACTGAATTTTCTCATTTTTTCCAAATAAATTTTAATTGACTATAATAATCAAATGTTCCCTTTATATCAAAAACTTTAATCCAAAGCTCCTTTTACCAGTTTCTGGGACCAATGGAAAAATCTAATTTGGGCCGACAAAGATTAAAAAGGGTTTATTATTTAGTTTAAAAATGTTGGAACTTGTTTACCTTTTTTCTCTGAAGTCGCATTCAGTTCATGTTTTTAGTTCAGTCTTTAAAAGTAATATTAAGTTCATTTTAACTAAAACTTGAAACTTTGTACAAAAAGAAATCATAACTTTGTACGCATAGAATATTGTTTATGAAACCAAAACTTTGTACGCATAGAACATTTATCCACGAATCCAGAATTTGAAACCAAGACTACGTTTTTACGCAAAAAAGACAGAACCCGGTACGCAGAAATCATTGAACGTACGGAATACAATACAACTGTGGACTAAGAAATATTTTGTGAATTATTACATTTGAGACAAAAAAACAATTAATGTCCAAAAATCGAAACTTTCACACAAATACACAAAAATATATCGATGAAAACATTGTATGAGAATAACTCCAAGACTAAAAATCAGAACTGTGTCAGTCGAAAACATCAAACCTGTGTCTTTGGCAGCATAGAAAAGTTTACAGGAACAATAGTTTAGAAAACAAACGACACATTATTTCAAAACTTTGTATAAACGTTGTTCACAGAGAACGATGTACAAACGTGAATTCTGGACGTGAAAACTGTTTTTCCTAGAAAAATCACGAATTTCAGAAAATATGTATGTCATGAATTGCCACACTCAGAAAACACAAGATAATCTCGCAGCAAAAAAGGAAAATAAAGACTGGGTTAATAAGAACATCAAATTCAAATAAGAAAACACCCTATGGGGTCACTACATTAGAACGGTCAGTGACAATACAATTTGACACTGGGGTTAACACAAGGTTTTAGGATGCACCAAACTCAAGCTTGCCCGAACAGGTTCTTATTTAAAAACAAACAAGTACAATTGCTTTGGTGAAAAAATCTCCAACCCACTTATCAACTCGACAAAATTGCATGTAAAAGTACGCAAACATATAGAACATACGAAGCTAATAGCATTGTCAAGCAAAAAGAGCAGGAACTCAATGACCTTACCGAGACCAGAGCTCCTGGAGTCAAATCAGCAAGAACACGGTGACAGGGATAAAAGAAACAGATTGAGTTTCTAGATTCTTTCCCAACAAACCTGCATAAATTCTTAAATTCCTACCACCGTCGTTCAAACAACGAGCATAACAATCAAAAGTAGATGGGTTAATCACCAGGGCTGAAGGTTATAAAGCTGAGATTGGAAACCAGTCTCAAATCTCAAGCATCTGATTGGCTGAAATGGCGACTGGTCGCCATTTCAGCCAATCAGATGCTTGAGATTTGAGACTGGTTTCCATGCTCAGTTTTATAACCTTGGGCACAGGCAGCAGAGCGTTGTAGAACATCATGTTGGTAAATGGTAACCTTTTATTTTTAATTTACAGATGGTTTTGACGAATAAAGTGGAGAAATCAACATTTTCCTTTTATTTTCTTTACTTTATTAAGTCTTCATAAAATAAACTGCCTGTGAAATATCTTGTTGCAATGGTGATTTTTAATTGCACACGTATTTTGGTATTGTGTCTTGGTATCTCCGATGAAACTTACAAAACGTTTAACTCACCTTGCGGTACCGATAACCCGTTTATAAAGTTTTCTGTTATGCAAAGATTATGTTCATTGAAATCTTTAATATCGCTACAAGCTCAAGAAAAGAAACAAGCTGTGAGATATAAACCCCGTAAGATGTTGCACGAGGAACATCACCGTCTAAAAACCGAAAATTTTCAATATAAAAATTAAAATCATACCCTTTATCATAATTTTAATATAGTTAATATTGGTGTCTTTGTCTCGTGTACATGTACATTGAGTTATTAATTGTTTTTGATAATATGATTATTTTTCGTCAACTAGACTGTTTGTTAATGTGTACTTTGCTTATCTTTGAATGGAAGTCTATTGAGAAAGTCATCTGGTAAACGAATCTTATGAAAAGCCTTTTTATGTCATTGTTTCGTCCGAAGCAAGTGCAATCTTGGCATTTACATCATCAACCTTTAAGAATGCAATTTAGCGATTCCTTTGGAAAGCCCTACGTTTTCTATTCCATTTATTTGTTGACATGTCATATCTTATAAAACCAGTTAAGTGCAATTATGGACAGGTTACATTTTATAAAACCATTAAAGTGCAATTATGTCGTTCTTAATTTTCCTCTTCTACATTTTTCTGATGACTATAGAGCCTCTGTCAGTTAATGACAAAAGAACCAATTTGTATGTTCCGTCAGCACTTGTAAGGCCACACCTTTTCCTTTGGACCATTTCGTGTTTGTTCCGGATACTTTTATAATTTCCAAGCTAAAATGACACGAGTTATATGACACTTCTTGACACTAAGTAAATGTCACAGCCCAATATGGTTCCAACTGCCTTTTTGAGGAACATAGTCTTTGTCAAATTCTGGGCTGTGATAATTTAATTTACATTGTACCTTTTAAGTAAAAATTGTTTGATGTCACCACAACCAATGTCGTAATGTGCTTAAGTTCAGCTCTTCGTTTTAAACATTTCTTTCAAAAGCTGTGCAGAAATTGAATGAGTGGCTAACGAACGTACGCATATAGGAACGGTTTTAGTAGTTGAAAATGTGCATTCGAATTTACTTTCTAAAACATCGGTAATTATCTTCATGACTTTAAAATGTTATTAATCTGAAAATACCACAACCCAGTTTCATGGTAGCCTTTATATGCACACCGTCGTTTAGGTCTAAATCATAATCTTTGATGTTTATTTGTGTAAAAAGCATCAATCTCAAACGGAAGTCCATATTTGGGACATAAAAATTGCGGATTTTATAGTGTTTTTTACAGGAAGATCGCATTGAATAACGCCAGCTTGCTTACAGCACATCTGGATGTGGCCATTCCTGATATACATACTATACTTTTTTACTTCGAATTTTAGAATAGTATCGTCAAAAAGAATGTTTAAAACGTCTTAAAGTATATATGTCTAACATAATGTTTTTCACATTAATGAGAATGATAGAACACATATCATTACATCATCATTCAGTCCGTCATTTTTTTAGTTAATGGTTAATGTAAACAGAAAACTCTACCTCTTTAACGGCAGATTTAACACTAGAATTGCATTTCAAAAAATGTTTCTATCGCATATGCACTTATAAGAATATGTTTTTCATTACAACGAACTTTGAAATAGAAATCGCAGAAAAAAACATTTGAGTTAAAAGATTAATTTCGTATTTGTTATATAATATTTAATATTTTTATTAATACATTTGCACAAAAAGCGACGTTGATTTATATGAAAAGTGATCTTAATTACCTACGTAATACGGTAATACATGTACGTCTGTGCGCTATCTCGATATATTTTCACTGATTTTCAAAGGAATGTGACGGTAAAAAGAGCACTAAAGCATACCTATTATAATGACCAATTCTGTTCCAATTCTAGTTAACTATACACAATACTTACACAATCATGTAAAATGTAACAGAACGTCGGAGAACATATAGCATTCTGTGTAGTAATAAAAGGTTGTTTTGGTGAAAAGGGAGGGTTGTGAATGGAGTGTATGAATTAATGATCATAACAGTATTGATTGAAAGTACGGGTAGACGTTTTACAACATATATGAAAAAAGTAAAATATGCATATCAGGAATTGCAACATTCAGAAAAAAAACAGCCTGCCAACACAGCCAAGAAGAAGAAAAGGGAGAGATCATGGTTAATAAAATGATCATTTTCAAAACGGATCAACAGTCAAATAGGCCTCAAGTCATATAGGCCACAAGTCAAATAGGCCACAAAAAGTCAAATAGGCCACATTTGATTTTGAAAAAAGTCAAATAGGCCACAAAAATATGCCACAATTTTATTTTATTTATAAAGACTTTACTATCATTGTGTTAGCATGTGCTGAGTCATTTTATGATGTTTTATAAAATATTTTTCCACAAGTTGTTTCATTGATTATGCATTTTGTACGAAGCAACATGTGCTTTTTCCAGATTTTGGCCCACAACCATCATGACTGAACAAGTAGGCAAACAATTGAAAAAATATTGAAACAAAAGAAAAGAACATATTTTTAATTCCAATTTAAACAAAAAAAAAAACAAATATCACAATGAAAAAATGTTTTATATGAACAAAATAAGTAATACACTCTTCCAGTCATCGATCAGAACAACAATAAACATCACTTATGTGTCAATATGCTCTTTTGATCAATGTCCTTAGTCTACACAATTCACTTCGTCTATATTAGCAGCAGAGAATCTAATATTGATGCAGTTGCAACATAAGCTGTGCATTTTGCATGGTCCGACATAGAACTTTGATAAAAATAAATTTCATTATTTATTTAATGTGACACCTTTGATCGAATCAGCACCTCTGACTGTGACTGCAAGTGTTGTAAATTGTGATTCATAAACAATGAGACACCCTGACAAAACTGATTAAATTAACACCTTGGGTAATGAAAGTGTGGGGAACAGATAAAGACTATTACACAAATTTATTTACTTTTTGATAGCAGTCAAGTTGGTAAAGTAAAAAAGACAATCAGATGACGTTTTTATTTGTTCTATGTTTTCAGGATGACAAGCATAATTTTAAATATCAATTTAAAATGATACTTTTTAAAAACCCTAATGTAAATTTAAAAACAAAACTAAGTGTATACAGTAAACTTACAGTGATGACTGTTAGAATAGTGACAGCCAAATTTATGTCAAATGTCAATTGATGCAATATGATTGTTAAATAAACTCTCAAAATATGAAAGGTCATATGAACTTACTACAGACATCAACTTCATTTAAGTTAACCCAGAGCTAAAAACTTCAAAATTAACAGGGCACTTAATTGGCAATTTTTGGGGCCCATGGTGGGCCCAATTCCCCTCTCAAAATAGTATGTGTTTTCCCCTTTCTCAGAAAAAATTCCCGTCCAAAATCTAAAATAAAATTAAAATGAACTCCAGAAAATACAGGTAATTGATAAATTGATTTATTTGTAATTCTAGAGTCACAAAATATACTAGCTATTATAAAAATTGGTCGAAAACATTGTAATCACACTGTAATGATTAAGTGTGATACTTCAAAGTCAAAACATGCATATATGACTTAAAATTTCCTTTTTTGTCTTTATAGTCTTAAAACGACACAAAATTCCCCTTCCGAAGGGTATGGGTACCTGTCCCCAAAAGTTGTCTAGTTCCCTGATTAAACTTTAATTCAAATAATTATTATTATCTTGACAACAGTGATATTATTTATGATATTAATATTTTATTACCTGTTTTTACAATAATGTCTAGTTAACAGCATACCTTTTCCAGAATCACAAATCACATTAGGTGACAACATTTACATTGACTTATTGCAACCTTTAACAAATTGTAATAGATTAATAATATTGCAGGTAATATTATATCCTTCTTTATGGATGCGATTTGCACCCGAGACACAAACAAGATGTTTTTATTTACCATTAGTTCCAATATTTTATCCTTAAATGTTAATCATTTTTAAACACTGTAAATCACACTTCGACTTAATTGTTGATTGTTTAACACCCTTTATACATTGCACAGCACATTTTAAACATTCATTAACATCTAAACATTTCTTAATTACATCAACTAAAAAAATTCTTAAATCTGATTTTCTTATGTAAACAAATGTGTGGCGTATTTAAATTTTTGTGGCCTATTTGATTTTTTGTGGCCTCTTAGATTTAAAAAATAAAATGTAGGCCCTATTTGACTTCTTTCTGTGGCCATTTTGACTTATTGTGGCCCAGTTGACTTGTTACCTATATGACTTGTGGCCTATTTGACTTGATGCCTTTAAAACAGACTCCTTAAAAAATTAACAAAAATGAGAACCTGAGGGGTTACCGCCTAGGAACGGTCAGTGGCAAATCAAATTGCCACTGGGGGTTTAAACAAGGTTCTAGGATGCCACAACCTCACATTTGCCCCAACAGGTTCTCATATCAGCATACCAGTACAAGTTGTCTTGGTGAAATCAGACATCAATAAGAAGGTACTTTTCTATTCTTATGTCAGATTTATATGTATAAGAGTTTGATTAAAACTATCAATTTTACTGTTAATCAGAACTGCTCAGTTCTTTTACAGTTGTAATGAACAATATAAATAAAATATTTAAGATGATAGTGCCTCTAGCTGGGAGCGAACCGTCATGGAGACTGCGCGTAGCCCTGCAATTCCTGCGACGCAACCAAGTGAGCTAACCGGGAAAACCCCAAAAAAGGTTGATCGGATAGCCCTGATACGTAACAATCACTGCCTGACATCGGTAACGGGTTATTAAACTGATAACTGTACTGACTATATGTACGGGGAGACTTTTTACGGCCGCCACATTGCACAAATAGCGTTACTGTGAATTTCAAATGATAGTTCCTCTAGCTGGAAGCGAACCCGCACCGTCACGGCGACAACGCCTAGCCCTGCAATTCCTGCGACGCAACCAATTGAGCTAACCGGGACAACCCCCAAAAAGGTTGATCGGATAGCCCTGATATACCTATCAAACACTGCGTGAAAACTTCCTCCGACTGTTTTTCTTTTCTTAACTCAGAGTTTTGTTTAAAATAGTTTTAGATTAAAGCATCATTTTTTGTGTTTATTTGTACTGACAAGTTCTGGTAATAATGGTAATGAACAAAAAAGTTCTTGTAATAAATCTTATTCAAATTATTGAAACTGCATCGGGTGTTTTTTTCTCTTTTCTAAACTGAAATTTTTGTGTACAATAGCATATGGTTAATTATTATCAGTTTAATGGTTTTATTAGTACTAAAAAGTCCTTGTTATGAAACCTTAAACATAATAATTACTTCCTCGTTTTTTTTCTAAATTCAGTTTTTTGTTTAAAATAGCTTTTGATTTTTAAACAAATTATCTTTAAGGCTTTATCGTTACTTAAATGTTTTTGTAAAGAAACCTATTTAAATAATTAAGTTTTTGTTAAGTTGATTGTCTTTTCTTAACTCAGATTTTGTGTGTAGTTGCGTTTGATTAACAACATCATTTAAAGGGTTTAAGTACTTAAATGTTCTCAAAAGGAAGCGTATTAAAAAATTAACACTTTCACAGCTCTTTTGTTTTCTGAACTCAAATTAGTAAAAATTGTTGATTAAAAATCATGTCCAAGGTTACATCTGCACCAAAAAGTTATTGTAAGGTACCTTATTAAAAAAATTAAAACTATCTCAGGAAATCTAAGTAGCTTTTATAAACGCAGATATTACTTTCATATCACTTTGCGTAAAGCAATAAAATCTATAACAAGGTATCGCGATGCTATTTGTTCTGAACAAAAATAAAAACCGCACTGTTTATTTGCACAGAAAAAAAATGTCTCGGCTTTAAGTCATAATTACATTTGCGTAAGAGTTGGCCTGATTTCAACAATGGAAAATTATCATCGATAATTTCACATCCTTAGTGCAAAAATGGTATACGTGTCATTAGAATAAGAAGGGTTTAAACCGTTCTTACACTAAGGTGCCTAACCGTTTTAGTATTCAAGTTTTTGTTTCTTTGACATTTTAAAATGTTATATTGAAACATTTAAATAACCTTTTGCAAGTTTTATCGCAGATACCCAGATTTAATTCAAAAATACAGGTGAAGCTTAAAATCACTATTGCACCAAGGTATTTCAAAGCCAGTTCATTAACAGAGATTTAATTTACAAACTTAAGAAAATTAAAGGGCAATGCAAATTCAAAAAGAAAGGTTACAAACATGATATTCTACAGCGCTCTACAGGCATGGTGATCATCCAAAGTTGATAATTATGCTTTACTTTTTGGTTGCACGACGATGGAAGGGGTTTAAGAGTTAATGAAGGTTTATCGGGAAATCTTTTCTTCACAGAACCTAGAAGCTCGATTTGTTTCTTTCATCCCTGTTCTTGCTGATTTGACTCCAGGGGCTCTGGTCTCGGTAAGATCATTGAGAACCTTTCCCTTTGGCTTTGCAGTACTTCTTATGTTTTATATGTTTATGTGCTTTTGCATACAAAATTGTTGAGCTGATGGGTGGGTTGGAGTTATTTCACCAAGACAACTTGTACTAGTTTGTTCATATGAGAACCTGTTTGGGCAAGTGTGAGGTTTGTGCACCCTAGAACCTGGTTTTAACCCCTAGTGGCAATAACCGTTCCAAAGCGTCAACCCCTAGGTTTCTCATTTTTGTTAATTTTTTGTGGTGTCTGTTTTGAAATTGGTCATTATATAAACAATGCTCTCTCTTCCTGTCTTCTTCTTGACTGTGTGGGGAGGCTGTGTCTTCTTAATGTGGCATTTCCTGATATGCGTATTTTACTTTTTCATTTAATTATAAATTTTTATCATTTTTCAATATTTTTACAACCCTTCTGTTTATATTTAAATATATACAAAAAATATTTTCTTTTACATTTGGTTATTCCTTAATAAAGAATGTTACAAACTCTATATGTGGAAAACAGCATCGAAATCTGAACATAAACTGTGACATACTTAAGTCTCACTGCTGTTGTTGGGATATTCTTATAGCTGATTTTGGCGTTTTCCTTTTCAGTCGGCATTTAACTTGTAAATTGCTAAAGAACAAGGAATATTTTAACAAAAACCTTTAAAAAACTATTAAAGCCGAAATACCATGTAACTAATTGCCACAAAAACTGCTTTGTATGAATAACAGGTAACACTGTAACTATGTAACAAAAGATGTTCGTAAAACATGTATGCCTCCTTAACGCCAAATGGATAGTAATTTGCTGTTATTTTATTGAATGTCACTGTGGCCTTGACCTTTGACCTACCGACCCCAAAAGAATCAATTATGTTCAACAGGTGTGATGGCAAACCTACCTACCAAATCTGAGGACTGTTTGCCAAAATCGTTGTCTAGTTATTGATCGTACAAGTGAGTTACGGACGGATGGACCGACGGACCGGCCGACATGTGCACAGCAATATTCCCCCGCTTCTTCGGGGAAATTTTATTAAGAAATATTAAGGAATACTGAAAAAAAAAACATCATCAAACCATTCCAGATCGGACTTCTGTTACGTGTACGGAGCTTATTAATCACAGTATAATTATTTTCCTTTAGCCTTCTTTGCTTCTTTGGATTTTTGATTGCAGACAAATGACTGGCTAAATGACGAATGTACACTAATCACATATAATATGTTGCTTTTCTAACAGAGTTCCAGCTACGACCCGGTTATAGTCCTCATTACTATACCTAGTCCGACCTTCTAGAAAGCTAAGCAATTGATGTATGTAGTTGATGCGGAGTATATTAGCATCGAAGTCTCAGTCTTGTCTCCAAATAGTATGTCTCTCACAAACCTAGATAGCTTCCGCTTTCTTTGATCCGTCTTGAGTAACAACCAAAGACAAACTGAGTAATAACACTGCCAACTCACCTTATATATCCAAGCCTTGTTACATGAACTACTTGGATTGGCTGAAACCTTCTGTCTCATTGAACGTTTATAACTTACAGTTTCAACATGACTCTATAGCGCTGTGGTGTTGCCAGACGCTTCTGTTAACATTAAACGGCCAAATAATAATAAGGGGAGATATTTTGTTTTAAAATTTAATGCCCTCATTTAGCCATTTATGAAGTCTTAATTCTCTTATTTCTGAAACTTTAGTACCTAAAAGCTGGTTAAAATGGAAGTGTCCCATACCTGCTAATAACGTAACTCTTAATTTAATTTGTCCATTTTTAAAAAGCAAGCATAATGAAACAATTGTTTGAATCGAATCACTGCCATCTGTTAAATTATGAGTTATTTATTCGATAAACCTGTCATAATAATTTTCTTTATAGCCCCTATTTTACTTTTTTTCTTGGAAATTCCAGTCTAGGATTGCATTTATTATGATTAAGTCTATCAAGTCATCTTTAAACACAAGTAATGTTTTGTCACGTTTGCCATGTTTTAACTTCCCCGTGAAGAACCCACATTTCAGACACGTATTTGTCTTTTTTGCGTTTTAAAGCAAATAAAAACAACTTTCATAGCAGAAAAAATATTGATATTTGATCATCCAACTGAATACTTTGAAAAATCTCCATGTGATCAATTTGGGCATAAGCAGACGATAAAAATGTAACTTGAATAAGCAGACGATAAAAATGTAACTTGAATAAGCAGACGATAAAAATGTAACTTGAATAAACAGATGATAAAAATGTAATTTGAATAAGCAGATGATTAAATGTAACGATGTAACTATAACAATTTGAAATACCAAACTTCCATCAATAAAATGTTCAAATGAATTTTCGTAGGGACATGATTGAATGTCCTTTTTAGTCTATTAATTTACCAATTAATTTCTGGTGTATATGAGTCTAAAAGCGTACCATTTAATAAATACGTACTCTTGTAAGCAGCCACTTTATTACACCAACACACTACTCCCAATGACAAAGTTTGATTTTAACTTTATTTTTATTTCAATTCTTTATCAACCTGAATCAAGTACTTTTTTTATCGTTATTTGTTTATTCTTTTATTTTGTGTCCATATAAATGACTTCACTAGCCATAAGGTTTGCGTACTGTTTCGTGTGTCCTGATTCCAAATTTTATTCTTAATTTATAATTACAGTTTCAGTTTAATATTATTATTTGATTCTTTTTCATGAAATAATTTGTCAATGAGTTCTCTCGTAATTTTCTATATCCAAAGGATGCTAGATTTAAGGCTCCTAGTCGGTCTTCAATGGTAAGTGGCCGACTTTTGAACTTATTGGTTGCCTTTCGTGGAACCATTTTGATGTCTTTCTCAAATCTGCGTCACCATAGTTTATATGGTTTGAGAACAGCATTTTGTCAACTCGAAGACAAGTTCTCTGATAAGACCAAAAAGTTCGTTTTCCTTTGTTGATAAAGTTTGATATATGTTTCTAAGCCGTGTCAAAGGTTACATCTAAACTTTTTCATGTTCTTCACATGGTATTGTTTTAAAAATTTCATCATCTCAGTTTATATTTATGTCCTCTTTTTTTCAACTCTTTGGACATCCTATAATCAAAACCACAAAAAGACGGCATGTTTGTTAAAGTGTACTTTAGATTCCATATTATAAACCTGATTTGTTGAGCTCTCTTGGTTTTGAAACCAGTGTTAATATTTTAATTTTTAAAACATAAATCTGTTTAATTAGAAAAAGAACAGCATGATTAAGTTGATTATATTTTGTTTTGTATTGAGGACGTTTTTCGAGACACTGTTGCAAAAAAAGATAATAGTAGCGAAAGACACTCTGGGTGACCTATCAGAGTCTGGAGCAACATTAGCCGAATCAGCATAAACACATCACCATGCCGGGGAGCGGAGAGAGCACATATAACAGTTAGTGTTTTAAGACTTTATAAAAAGGTGAAATCGCCGTGCAATCAGTGTGATTGGTAAAACATTTACTATGGAAGAAATTATCACCAAACATGCACAGGGCTCTATTGTTTCGTAATTGAACAATTAAAATCAGATATTTCTGAATAAAATATCTTAGAGAGACTTAAAGGCATAATATTTTATAGCATGACCGATACACGTAAAATTGTTTTTGCATTTTAGCCAGAATTGAATTGTAACTTTTGTTTATTTGTTACTTTTAAACGTGACAAAAATACTTTGTTACTTTGTGCGGCAAGCAATTAAAAATAACCCTTTTCTAACTTGTTTTCTTGAGCGTACTAAACACATCATACATTTTCTCAAAACCATTTTTTTTAATTTCAATTTTCATAATCTGATCATTAATAGTGACTTCCTATTAAATGCTCACAAGTTCCATGCAAAATATTTTATGCCAGATCCCCATTTATAGGAAGTATATTACCTTTTGTAATAAGGGAACTTTTTATGTTTATTTTTGGGTGCAGCCTTGTCGATTACTATAGTTACATGCAAACGTTCTTCCACCAAGACAGCTATATATTTTTGTTTCTGTCACACACAAAAGTTAATGTACGTCTGATTTACTATACAATTTTAAACACACGTTGGCAATGTTCTCTGCAAGTTGCATTTCTATATATGCGGGGAAGGTGGAAGGGAGTCGCATCGATGCACTTGCAACTTTATTTGGCTGTGTGGCGAGGATGTGTTGCCTGCATGTAGCATTCCTATTCCTTGATAATGTGGATGGATTTAAAAGCATTTCCGTGGGTTCTTAAAATCGTGCATCTCAAATTTGTAAACTACGTTTATGCCAGTACCCAAGGTTATAAAACTGAACATGGAAACCAGTCTCAAATCTCAAGCATCTGAATGGCTGAAATGGCGACCAGTCGCCATTTCAGCCAATCAGATGCTTGAGATTTGAGACTGGTTTCCAAACACAGTTTTATAACCTTCAGCCCTGTTATGTTCGATTCTTAATTTTTTGATGGTTGTAAAATCCACAAACAGTAGCAATCCGCGTATAATAATAATTTCAAAGTATGCATCGTTTACTACTCTTTATTCATACAAAACTGTTAAAACATTTAGCTTATTGCTACAATTTATAGAAATTGCATTAGTAAATTACCTAATTTAGGTTTTGTCTCTTACTTTTATAATCACAAACGCATTAAACTTTATATTAACAATATTTTAGATAATTAATCTTATTCGCTTTTTTGCTTGTTCAAGTGCTTTTGGGTTTGAATTGTTTGAAAATTATGATGAATAATTAAAAACCTCGAACTAAATCTATCTTCGTTATTGATGAAAATCACAATGTAAGACATCCGAGAAGTGATCACGCTGACAGCAAACCACATTAAGCAAAATTTCTCATATAAAACGTTCAGTAAATTTCGATTCAATTACTTCACTTTTATTTCTCCTATTTTATTACAGACATTTTGCGATTATGACAGAAGAGAAACCACAATCATAGTAATCTTGTAAGTAATTCTTTGGCAATTTGATTACATTCAGAGCAAATGCAATATCTTAATAACACTTATTAAAGTAAAATAAATAAAAAAACTTGTGGAACTTTCTCTCCTTCACATGTAAAACAATTCCTTTCCAGGACATTCTACAGATTGAAACATCGTCTCTCTAAATATTCAAATAGTAGAATGAATAAGACAGCATATGTTTTAAAGTTACACTCTATGAATATTTGCTGTTTTCGTTTACATTTTTCTATTAAATTCCCATGAAATAAACCGAAATGCAAAAATGATTAATCTTATTTCAACACTTTTATAAAATATTACTAAACAAACTTTTCAGTAAAATATTTAACATATCTTTGTGTTATGTATGTTGATATTTACATAATAAACAATTTACATAATAAAAAAATCAACTAGAGTATTCTGCTAATCAAAATTATTGTCCTAGTCATCTTTTATACGTTTTCCCAAATGTGCATCTATTCACAAGTGTGACCTTCAAATGGGGTATCTCTTTTGTACAACAATATTAATTTATCTCAAAAATGAGCAATTTCTTTCAAAAATAAGGGGAATCGGAATCACCTTACCATGCTTACTGCAATTGTACTTTTTCAATATTCAAGCCAGAATGTATCAAGTTTTGTTTTGACATAAAATTCCTGATTAAAATTAACTTCCACAATTACTGCTACGACGTGAACGGACAGGTAGACAACTAATGTTTTTGAATACTTGTATCGTACTGAGAGATATATAATTGTGATCAAAATAATTTTCTACAAGTCTTTTGCATGCTAAATGATTGTTTTGTATTTAAAAATGTGAAAATTTGTCTAAAATGTTCACTTCTGATGCATATGAGAAATTTGAAAGTATTTTCAATCTATGGATGGGCTGCTTAGATCACTTACAAATAAAATTTCCCCGTAATCAGGCTGAACTTTCTTCAGTACATTACAAATACCCCAAAAAACTTGTGGAACTTTTTCTCTTACAAATGTAAAACAATTCCATTCCAGGACAATCTACAGATAGAAACATCTTCACTCCACAATAGGCTGTTTCGATCACTTACAAATCAAATTTCCCCATAATCAGACTGAATTGTCTACAATATATTGCAAATAAATTAATGTACCCAACATCGTGATATACAATCACAATTATTAGATTTGGTAACCTCAGATTTTTAATTAGATACTTTTACTTCTGTCTAATTGGCCTCTGAAGTTATCTCAATAATTAAAAACAATGTCATTTTTCTCAGTTCGTTGATTTGATTTTTTTTAAAAAAACTTTCAGTAAATATTTTATGACTGTCGGATAGTGTACATGTGAAAGATTAATCTCCAAATTAAACTTAGATTCGACTGAAAACCGCTTTAAAATCATGTCAACATTTTATTGAGGTTTTGCATAGAAGAACTGTATCCACTGACAGCAGCGCATGAATAAAAATAACCAATTCCATTCTCCTTTAAACAGTTACAAGACAACATTATCTCATATGCACTTATCACCTAAGTGTATTAATCTTTATGGGTATTTCTGCATGATATGATTTAACAGTATTTTAAAATCTCTTTTTTTGATTCTCTAATACATTTCGATTAGAACCCCATTGACGCAGAGTTGATGAAATATAAATTCTTAAATAGTAGCAACAATGATAAATTTGCTATGAAGTATGTGTTATGCTTTAAAATTAAATTATTGTTTACATAAAAATCTTTATTGCAAAAAGAATGTGTCACGTGTCTTTTTATGTTAAGTGTAAAATAAAATAAGCATGATTTTTAAATAAAAAATAAAACAGAAGTAACCCTGCTTAAAACTGAATTCACAATAAAAATAACCACAGTTGTACTTATAACATACGCATGCATGATGCTTGCTTGCTGGACATACAATTATTAAGTTTTTTTTAACTGAACATTATTCGTCTTTAATTGGTTTAACCCATCGTTTTATTTTGCTTATTTAAACGACATCATTAAAGTCAAGTAACTTTTTAAAGACATTTTCGGACAAAACATTAACTTTTGCTTTTGTTTTCTTCAATTTGATGAATTATGTCATATGATAACATAAACACTCATAAATTGACATCCTAACAAAAAACACCAGATAACCGAATGCTTCTAGAATTCCCAAGAAAAAAAAAGTATTACGTTTTTAGAGGACGTGATATGTTGCAAGACGTATACACTTCACAGAAAAAGAAACGTTTATGTCTTGAAGTTATTAAAGATTTACAGTAAAACCCCACATAAATACGTCCCAAAACTAAGATCACAGCGGTTATAATATCATAATAATGGTATTAAAGATTTGTATTATGTTTGAATAAAGGCGACCTCGCTATTCTTATGCATGTATTTTCTTTCATGCGTTAGAGTTTGCGAGCTAAAATTAAATTCACGTGTATTTCGAATCAGTGAAGTACACTTCAATGATTATATCCGATTTTGTTCTTTCCGTTTTCACTGTTGGCACATACCGATTTTTGATTGTTCCGTGCAACAAAATTAGCTACTAAAGGGTATGTGTTTTGTTTTTATTTCCATTCTGTTCACACACTGTTCTGTTTACATGGCATAGACAATTATAAATGGTTTATCGATTAAGAAATTATTGGATCAGTTATTGTTTGCATCCTTATTGAACAGCGTGATTGATAATCGGCTTTTTAAAATTCTCAAGCGAGGACAGTAACAGTTTTTCATATTTTAATTTGTAATTTATTCTGTAACAACTTTGCTATTTGCTCCTTCCTGAATATTTGATTGCATTTTGAAGCTTTCTATTTGCCTTTCTTGTCATGCAATTATAATACGTAAAGGTGATAACTTGTATCACCAATTGGCTTGTAATTGGATGCCATGTAGAACCGTTGGAATTATATCCAGAAAGATACCCCATTGACTTTGTTTCAAAGCCATACAAATACGGTGGCGGCGCCTAGCAAACCATTAAAATGACACAAACTGTACATAACATCCGTATCCCCGGAAAATGACAGATTAAGCATGCCTGTTTAAGGCTTCTCACTATGACATTCTGTGTCGTTTAAGATTAGCATATTACCAGCGAGGGGGTGGGGGTAATTGAAACTGATATCAACATTATGTAGAGGTGCCAATTACCTTTAAAAAAATTAATGAAGGGGTCGAATGCAAGCTTTCCGGCAAAATATTTCCAGGTTTAGGCCATTGTTTGGTATTGTATGTTTTTTATCGAACCTTCTTAATTATAACTAGTGGCAATTCAGAATGACTTAACACCGTCAATCAAACAGTAAAGTTAAGTCGATCTCGTGCAAATATATTAAACAGTTATTCTTTCTTTCGGCTACTGTAAAGAATAATGTTCAAACAAAACACTGAAAGTATTAATTTTATTTACAGAACTTAGTCCACAATAATCGCACTTTAACCATGTCAACGCACTTAATAGATGTAGTATACCTTGATACTGTAATATGCAAGGTCGAGGTAAGAAAACGATGGCAATGTAACGGGTTTCCGCGATGTCGCCATCATGTCGGTGAATGTAGCAAATTTAAAGATTTGGAATTTTAGAGGTTTCTTGCGAAAGTTAATTGATCAAAAAAGCTAGCTACGTGTGTTTATGGACCACATACGCGTTGCAGTGGATTTGCAATGATATTGCTAATTTACAAGGTTCCGTGACGATTAACACATTGCTTGAAGGTCTGTATGATATAAACAACGTTTAAACGGAACCGTTTCGCTTTTCATGATCCATGTAAACGTTTTCAAAAAATTGTAATCGTTGGAGCCTTAGCCACAGCGTACCAATCACTTTGGTTTCCATCGCAGCGCATACTTATTATTGAAAATTCACTAGAAGGTAAAAGCTTTCTGAGACGTTTACGAAAAGTCGACTAGGTCTTTTAGTAAGATAAACAACGGTTGACATTGAGACTTCAAAATGCAATTTGGCAATTATAAATCACACGTTTACAAAGTGGTAAATGGTGAAGACAGCATACGTGGAAACCGTATCTATGTGAACGACTTGTCAATTACCTTAAAAGTTCTCACTTCTCGAGACACGATACCTTACAAACGATCACATTTAATTTAGTTAATATAATTTTTGTAGATTGTCTGAACATCACATTTCGTTTTAGTTTGTTTCCTGAACCTGTCATTTGTTGGAGAAAAGAAATTAGGGTTTCTTGAATATTAATTCTGAATACAAGATATAATGAAGTGCTGAATTTGCTGAATGTGGTTTGCTTTGTAATTAAAGCAAAGAGCATGCACACGCAAGTACAGCCTCAAGAGAATACATCTCTTAATTAGTTTTTGTCTGGCAAAAATTATCAGATATTAGCAAACCCATAGTAATTTGACGTTTACTATCTGGGGCATTAACTTCAAACTTGCACAGATAATCAGGCTGGATGTGTGAATGGCCGTATGGAAAAGAGATTTTCTGCAACCGTTTTGCCAGAGGTATGGCCCTGTATTGGTATTTGTTTCTGTTTTACAAATTTATTGCATAAAACTTCATTTACTTTCTGGTGGATTTCTTTGAAACTTGCACAAATGATCATTTCTTATCTAAACACTTTTTTGTGGAATTCTTTCCTATTGCATAGCTTATCAGGAAGAATTTAATGATAGGTATATAAAAAAAATTTGGGGGAGAATTAAGAAATTCCATTTGTTGATTTTAGGATTCAAGTTTATGATAATTTCTACCCTGTTACTGTCTGGCGAGAATCTTTTAATCTTGCAACGATATGGATGATCGGTAAGAAATTGTTTTGTACTTGTAGCCTATTGTTTTGTTATTGTGTGTTGTTTCCTTTTCCAGAATAATAAAATCTACTTTTCCGAAAACCGCATTTGCTTTCAGTACTCCCTGTACAATGAAATCATGACTGTGAAACTTTTCATTAAGTGAAAAAAGTAAGCATAAATTATGGTGGCTGATTTATGCCATTTCGTTTTTTCGTTATTTCGCCGCGAAATAACGCCAAGCGAAAAGACGAAATAACGAAAAAACGCCACGCGAAAAGACGAAATAACGAAAAAACGCCATGCGAAAAGACGAAATAACGAAAGAACGCCACGCGAAATAACGAAAAAACGCTATTTTTGCGCGAAATAACGAAAAGTCGCCGTGCAATAAAACGCCAATTTAACTGTACAAAATAGCGTTCTTTCTAGCTTCGCCTGGCGTTTTTTCGTTATTTCGCTTGGCGTCTTTTCGTTATTTCGCTTGGCGTCTTTTCGCTCGGCGTTATTTCGTTATTTCGCCTGGCGTTTTTTCGTTGTTTCGCGTGGCGTTTTTTCGTTATTTCGTCTTTTCGCGTGGCGTTTTTTCGTTATTTCGTCTTTTCGCGTGGCGTCTTTTCGTTATTTCGCTTGGCGTTTTTTCGTTATTTCGTATTTTCGCGTGGCGTTTTTTCGTTATTTCGTCTTTTCGCGTGGCGTCTTTTCGTTATTTCGCGTGGCGTTTTTTCGTTATTTCGTATTTTCGCGTGGCGTTTTCTCGTTATTTCGTCTTTTCGCGTGGCGTCTTTTCGTTACTTCGCTTGGCGTTTTTTCGTTATTTCGTATTTTCGCGTGGCGTTTTTTCGTTATTTCGTCTTTTCGCGTGACGTCTTTTCGTTATTTCGCTTGGCGTTTTTTCGTTATTTCGTATTTTCGAGTGGCGTTTTTTCGTTATTTCGTCTTTTCGCGTGGCGTCTTTTCGTTATTTCGCGTGGCGTTTTTTCGTTATTTCGTATTTTCGCGAGGCTTTTTTTCGTTATTTCGTCTTTTCGCGTGGCGTCTTTTCGTTATTTCGCTTGGCGTCTTTTCGCTCGGCGTTTTTTCGTTATTTCGCGTGGCGTTATTTCGCTTGGCGTCTTTTCGTTATTTCGCTTGGCGTCTCTTCGCTCGGAATGCATGTTTCTGGCAATGACTCAAAGTGCAATGCACAAGAACCGTAACTCTACCTTCTTTCGTTTTTTAATTATTGCCCTTTGATTTATTTCACAGAGCATTTCTTGTGCGGAGCGTAACTGTCACCATAGGTTCAAATGACTCCAAACTTGGTATGCATGTTTCTTGCAATGACTCAAAGTGCACTGCACAAGAACCGTAACTCTACGTTGTTCCGTTTTTGAATTAATTTTCTTTGATTTTTATAGAGCATTTCTTGTTAGGAGCGTAACAATGTCACAATATGTTCAAATGACTCCAAACTTGGTATACATGTTTCAAAAAGCAGTGTTAGGTATGCTTTGCGACAATATTGCTCATATTTTGTCCCATTAATGTCGTTAAATTATTCCCCTTTGATTGACTTTATAGAGCATTTCTTGTCATTCTTTTAAATTATTCCCTTAATTGATATTAGTGCCTTTCTTGCCCAGGACTTAACTTGTTTTGCATGTTTCTTGCAATCAGACAATTAAAAGGTTATTTCATATGTGAATTTTGTGCAAATACATTGCTAATAACTGTAGATCAATAAACTAACACAAATTTCGTTAGGCGACACATCTGACTCGCGGAGCTCTAGTTTATTTTATTTGTTAATCAACTCAAACCAACAAATGTTTTTGTTGTTGGGATTGGGTGGGAATTCAGGCACCTATCCATCACACCCCACCTGTATTTCTTTTTTTTGACTTTTCTTTCTCAAAACTCGCACCAATCAAAACTTTTTGGTGGTGGTGGTTGGGAAAAATCATTGGTACCGCCTCTGCCCTTCCATTTCTATCCCCCGTCGCGTAGCGGGTTGGGGGTATAGGAATGGTCTTCGTTTGTACGTCTGTCTGTCCTTCCCTCCTTCCGTCCGTGAATAGTTGTTTTTACCCATATGCCCAGCTTTACTGTTACTACACTT
This sequence comes from Corbicula japonica, assembly GCA_038501625.1. Taxonomy (NCBI): domain Eukaryota; kingdom Metazoa; phylum Mollusca; class Bivalvia; order Venerida; family Cyrenidae; genus Corbicula; species Corbicula japonica. The sequence continues at coordinate 460,523 of JAZAYU010000172.1, forward strand.
TGCGCATGTCAACCGGAAGGCGAAAAGACTAAAAAACGCCAAGCGAAATAACGCCACGCGAAATAACGAAAAAGCGCCAAGCGAAAGGACGCCAAGCGAAATAACGAAAAGACGCCACGCGAAAATACGAAATAACGCCAAGCGAAATAACGAAAAGACGCCACGCGAAAAGACGAAATAACGAAAAAACGCCACGCGAAAATACGAAATAACGAAAAAACGCCAAGCGAAATAACGAAAAGACGCCAAGCGAAAAGACGAAATAACGAAAAAACGCCACGCGAAAATACGAAATAACGAAAAAACGCCACGCGAAATAACGAAAATACGCCAGGCGAAATAACGAAATAACGCCGAGCGAAAAGACGCCGAGCGAAATAACGTAAAGACGCCCAGCGAAATAACGAAAAAACGCCAGGCGAAACTAGAAAGAACGATATTTTGTGCAGTTAAATTGGCGTTTGTTCGCACTGCGACTTTTCGTTATTTCGCTCAAAAATAGCATTTTTTCGTTATTTCGCGTCGCGTTCTTTCGTTATTTCGTCTTTTTGCATGGCGTTTTTTCGTTATTTCGTCTTTTCGCGTGGCTTTTTTTCGTTATTTCGTCTTTTCGCTTGGCGGTATTTCGCGGCGAAATAACGAAAAAACGAAATGGCATAAATCAGCCACCATAATAAATACATCATTTAAACTTAATGTTACAATCTTCATCAGTGTCCTGTAAGCATAGTCTAGTTAAAGCGGCATTACTTCAATTTACATGTATTTGGAGCTGTAGGCACAACTTTGCAACATTAGTTCGGGCTAATATCAATTTACTAAAATAACTTTGGTTCGCGCGACTAAAGGCGAAAGTAGCATTTCCGAAATGTTACAGAAATCGAGATCGTGCATGAAGTGGTCTATTCCTCAAAAATCGGTTCAAAAATGTACCTCCACTATATTTAGCTTCTTAAAAGTTCGTTAACGATAATTTAACAATATCATTGAAAATCCCGTCTATAAGAAAGAATTCAATCGGACCTTTTGCGTTCTGTTAGATAGTTTATATATTGGAGTCTTAATGGACAAACTTGATGTTTCAATAGTATATTCTTACTTAGTTTAGGGCTGGGGCTTTAACGTGTATAATCGTTCAATATTACTCATGCACTCAAGACGGACATTTTAATACATGTGATAGATATAATCAATTGGGAATTCGAATCAAGTTTTCGTTTCGATAACATTAGTTAATTACCTTGTAAATTAACGTCCTTCATTCTGAATGTTTTATAGTACTTTATATATGTTGTATTTAATGTAAAATAAAAATGATGATCACATTACGATATTCATTTATATTGATACTAGGTAAGTAAGAAATTATTTCTTGAAACAATTTTAATTTATTATTATTTATTTGGACGACGTTCGGGTTCAATTAATTTTCGAAACCTTGGTTTAATATATAACTAAAAAACTTTAGTTGACTATTTCCTAATATGAGATATATACACTTAACAACTTTCTAAGTATACACCTGCGTACTGGGGCATTACTGGCTTGATAATTGAATTATTGCTCCAAAACTTTCAATAAAACATACAGACAACTGACTGCTCTCAGTCATTTAGAGTACTGGGACCCACAGAATACAAATTCACATCAGTCAATTTAGAGTATGACACCAACAGCGCGTATAACTGCAAGACACATTGAATCTCATTGAGCTAATACAGTGCTGAATGACTTCTTTATGGAATCTTAAGCCCATTCCTGAAGAAGCCCATTTTCAAATTGCATGGTTGGTCCCTCCTGTTTCGTACGCCTCTTCCAAGATCACACACGCACCATGGAAATATTCTGACGTTGTTCACCTTAAGAAAACGTCTACTGTTCGCCGAACGATGACACAGTGCACCACCATGCATTTACTGCATGCGCCTTTGTGCTTGGAGACGTGGAAGGACAACCGGAACAAGGACCTGTCGCTGATATTCTGCAGAATATAAGTTCCATTGGATTAAAACAGCTACAGTCCTCTTGTACATTGACACACCAGCCCACAGCGTTATAACTGATCACCCACAGTAAATAAATCCGCTTCAACAATATTTTCGCGATTTAACCGTTCATCGTTGATGGTGGCCATATGCGTCTTTAACTGATATTGTGAATTTGTTTTCTGTGGGTGTCAGTATTCTAAATGATTGTTAGCAGTCATTTGTCTGTCATTTTGAATAATGTTTTACTTATAAATCAGTTAGTATTACTTGCATGTTTTATTGAAAGTTTTAGAGCAATAGCTCAATTAACAAGCCAGTAATGCCCTAGTACGCAGGGGTATACTTAGAAAAGTTGTTAAGCGTAAATATCTTTTAAAACGTATGAGGGGCCCCATATAATCTGGTTTAAATACCAGTTGCAATTTTTTTTGTGACTGACTGTTCCAAGTCGGTAACCTCAAAGGTTCTCTTTTTCGTTATTTTGTTTGTGGTGATTTTGTTTGGAAATTGATCATATTATCAACCCTTGCACTCTTTTTCTCTCTACATTTTCGCTGCGTGGGGGGAGTTGTGTATTCTGGGTGTGGCATTTCTTGAAAATGCATATTTCACTTTTTATTTTAGGTTATGCGATTGCTCTGTGCGAGGCTGAATATTGCTACTATGACCAGTACCCGAACAGGCATTACATCAACTGTTCTTCCCATTGTTGTGGCTCCGATAGTTACAGATACTGTTGCAGCTTCATGTTAGTCTTCTTGTATATCATATTACTCACTGTTGCAGCGTCATGTAAGTCTTCTTGTATATCATATTACTCACTGTTGCAGCTTCTAGTAAGTCGTCTTGTATATCATATAACTCACTGTTGCAGCTTCATGTAAGTCTTCTTTTATATCTTATTACTCACTGTTGCGGCTTCATGTAAGTCTTCTTGTATATCATATTACTCACTGTTGCAGCTTCTAGTAAGTCTTCTTGTATATAATCATCCGTTTACACATAGCAAACGATAGAGTGAGCATATATGGTGGTGTGGTACTGTCATAATGTTTCTTATGCTTTTCGAACTTGCACATTCTATTATATTTTAATTTACACCAAATTTATAATCATAACACAATTTCTTCTTCCTAATGGCTGACTCAGTAAAATATTTTCTCAGAATTGTCAGGGGTTATGTGACATGCAAAAAAAGAAGAGATCTGTTTCATTATCTACGTAAAAAAGGGTATAATATTATTTGTTTACAAGACGTACATTTGACCAATCAGTTATATTCATATGTAAAAGCAGAGTGGGGCAACGAATTTTATTTTAACCCGTATACAAACAATAGTAGAGGTTTACCACAAAGAACTCAAACTCAGTTAATATGCTGATGATACTCAATTATTTTTAGATGGCACGGAAAAATCATTACGTTCCTGTTTACAAACTCTAGAGAAGTTTTATAAAATATCAGGTTTAACAATTAATAATGAAAAAACAAAAGCATATTGGATAGGCTCAACTAGAAATTCATTATTAAACACATTATGTGACGATTATCCGTTAGATTGGTCACAAGTACCATGAAAAATTCTTGGCGTGAATTTTTCAACAGAACTCTCCGATATATGGGTATTAAATGGACCCGACATCTTAATTAAATGTGAAAAATTAATTAAAACATGGTCAAAAAGAAATCTTACACTCATTGGCAAAATAACAGTTATCAAGTCTTTGGTTCTCTCAAAATTGGTTCATCTTTTTATAGCACTTCCAAATCCTCCAACAGAAATATTAAGGGTCTGCCACACTCCTCCCAATTCTATTCATCGATAAAAAGAAAATTATCAAAATCTCAATAACGGCAAAATGCTGTTAAATGAAACTTTGCACAATTGTATGTTATTAATGTATCTTTATTTTACAGATGGTAAGACATATTAGAAAAGTAAAGAAAATAGCAGGATCTAAAAATTCCCTCAACTTCTATTTACATAAATTCACAAAAACTAAAGAACACAAAACATCATTTTAAATGCCCACATGAGTAAAATGATACTGACAACAATTTATTGTGTCCTCATAATTTACTTATGTAAACTTTACGAGATATTAGTAAAAGTGTGTTTGACCTTCAATTTCCTGGTCGCGTAAACGGATGACAATCACTGATTTCTCTTTTAATAGTTGAACGTTTTTTACAAAGTACACAACATTTTCTTGTCAGTATCATTGCGCTCACGAGGGAATTTAAAGTTATGTTCTGCATCGCCTAGTTTTTGTGAATTTATGTAAATAGAATTCAAGGAATTTTTAGGTCTAGCTTTGTTTCTTTACTTTTCTAAGTTGTCTTTCTGTATGCAAAATAAAGATACATTAGTAACCTTCATTTGTGCAAAGTTTCATTGAATGGCATTTTGTCATTACTGAGATTTGATGATTTTTATTTTATCGATGAATAGGATTGGGAGGAGTGTGGCGATGCCTTAAAACAATTAGAACAAATGTGTTTTAAATTTGTATGGAGTAATGGGCCCGATAGAATTAAACGACATTTATTAATGAAAGACACAGAACAAGGCGGTTAAGGAATGTTCGATATTAAAAATTTTATTAATGCCCTAAAAATAAGTTGGTTGAGAAGGTTACTGTTAAATACTTGTGATAGTTGGGAAAGTCTGGCATTATTTAATTTACAACATTTATTGAACTTAGGATCAAATTTTTCAATTGAATTATCAAATACTCTTTCCAACCCGTTCTGGAAAAATGTACTTAGCAGTTGGCACTTAATGTGTAGTAAATCAAATATAAATCAAATGCTTTTTTCTCCATTTTGGAAAAATAACAAAATGGTAAACGGTTCACTGTATTTTAATAGTTGGTAGTTGGTACAAAAAAATGTTATTAATGTTATCGACCTCTACGGGGAAGATGGTCATTTGTTAACATTCGAACAATTAAAAGAACGTTACAGAATTCACGGCACCTTTTTGGATTATTATCGAGTTTTAAACAATATACCATTAGAATGGAGACAGAAAATTTCTAACCACGCCGAAAATACTACGAATGTAAAAATAAACATGTATACTAATGCCTATATTGCGATTCTTCTTAAAAATAACAAGGGTTCAAAATCATTTTACGAACACTTGAGAGTATCAAAAGAACCAGATAAGTTTGACAAATGGAACCATTTATTATTAAATTTAAACGAAAACAATTGTAAACAGATATTTGCTAATTTGAAAACTATTAAAGAAATTAAACTTCAAAATTTTCAATTTAAAATAAACAACAAAATTTTGGTTACAAAAACATTTCTATTTAAGATAAATAAAGCAACAGATGAATTGTGTTCTTTTTGTAAACAAACTAGAGAAACCATTGAACATCTCTTCTTAGAATGTCCGATTATACATCTATTTCCAACGAGAGATCAAAAATCGCTTGCAGAGCAATGTAGTGTAGATTTTTCTTTGAACAACAGGCATTTTATTTTCTCTTTTCAGGAAAACAATTGTATTGGAAATTATTATCTGTTCTCGTTAAACACTACATTTATAGGTCAAAATTTAGAGAAAACTGTGATACACATCTTTCTGTTCAATTTTTTAAGACATATTTAAAACAAAAACTAGAGTCAAAATACTATATCGCAAAGTTACAAGGAAAACAAGACGCTTTCAATCAAAATTTTGGAACAATATACAGGAAAGTTAAAGAATCATAAACAATTATTATCCTGACAAAAACACTGAGAAAAATCTTATTTTGTATTTCCGAATAACCGTTTTCAATCATCTAGATACATAATTTATTCAAACTTTAAAAAATAGAATAGAATGTGCAAGGTTCGCTAAGTTCAGAGTCGTTTAATATTCGTTAAATATACTATTTTCTGAGGCCACCTTACATTATATTCTTAACGAGTATTACATCTAAAAATGCCTTAAAATTGCTATAATTGCATCTAAAATAACATGTTATATGTATTGTATTTAACTTTGTAAATTTGTATAATGCATATTTGCAATAAAAGGGGTTACCCGGATAGGGGCCTCAAACTAAAAAAAAAAGTCTTCTTGTATATCACATTACTCACAGTTGCAGCTTCTAGTAAATCTTCTTGTATATCTTATTACTCACTGTTGCAGCTTCTAGTAAGTCTTCTTGTATATCTTATTACTCACTGTTGCAGCTTCTAGTAAGTCTTCTTGTATATCATATTACTCACTGTTGCAGATTCTAGTAAGTCTTCTTGTATATCATATTACTCACTGTTGCAGCTTCTAGTAAGTCTTCTTGTATATCTTATTACTCACTGTTGCAGCTTCTAGTAAGTCTTCTTGTATATCTTATTACTCACTGTTGCAGCTTCTAGTAAATCTTCTTGTACATCTTATTACTCACTGTTGCAGCTTCAAGTAAGTCTTCTTGTATACCTTATTACTCACTGTTCCAGATTCATGTTAGTCTTTTTGTATAACTTATTACTCACTTTTGCAGCTCCTAGTTAATCTTCCTGTAAATCTTGTTACAGATACAGTTGCAGCTTCACGTTAGTATTTTTGTTAATCCTGTTTTCAGTGTCTTTTTCTCGATCACCTTATCATCATGATAATTTAAACTGCCATCTTCGTTCTTTATGGTACCAGCATCCTTCATTTCTTGCATGTAAGAAAACGTTAAAGAAACACATAGCAAATACAAGAAAACGGACTGAAAAAAAACAGCTTGACTCATTTTTCTTACTAAATAATACATTGTTTTTTTCGTGAAAACAATATTTTGCTAGATAACAATCGTAGAATTATTTCACTGTGACAAAAGAGACAAGGTCAAAAATTTACAATATTACTGTTTGCAATATCGTAGAATATATCACTGAATTAGGAGACTTGATAAATATTGACTTCAGTGTCAAAATCTGTATTTTAAAGAACCCCTATTTTTTGAAAAATATGTTGTTTTCTTTTACGTTTGAGTTTATTATACAAAAAAAGTGAAATACGCATATCAGGGATGGCCAAAGAGTGTGCTTTCGAAGAAAGAATATGTTCGTTATTAGTTATCTTTACTTTATTGAAAAAAAAGATATCAGAAATAATAAACGAGAAAGAAAAGAAGAGAACGCCCGAGGTTACCACATGTGTTCGTTCAGCGGCTTATATAGCTACTATAATTTAGTATTGTAACAGGTTCTATGGTCTATTAACCTCAGTTTTCTTTTTTAAGAACATGGCAAGTTAAAAAGGACAAACATCTCAAACATCAAACAAAAATTGTTTGATACTTCATTTTCAGACCTGCGGGCACTATTGTTGGAGCGGTGTTAGGAAGTGTGATATTTGTTGTGATTGTTGTTTCCATAGTAGCCTGTTGTTTTTGCGCGTGGTGCCCTGGATACCGATATCGCAGTCAGGGCACAATCATAACTACCGTTCAGCAAGGTATGTTTTGCTAAAATTCGAGAGATCGCTATCGATATTTCTTTAAGTTTTCATATTTTATTACAATTTAGCCATATAGTGTCAATTTAGCTCTAAAGTGACAACTTCTTAAAGGAAACAACGCTTAAAATTAGAGTTAAAAGAAATTTATGACCAACCCTTTTTGCTGTTCTACTTATTGTTTTTGTAAAACTGGTAAAACTGCCAAAAAATAAACTAGAATTACTCTTCAAAATTGATTTTCATTAAATAAAAAAGCCCTACTAGTTTTATATATACCGAAATCTTAGTATTTAAATCACAAAATTTGTGTAAATAACGAAGTGGATATGCCTGTCTACAGATATTACTACTGCACAGTTTTTTTTTGCAATTATTATTAAGAGATTTTTAAAAAGGCGAAAATATCCCGTCATTTTGAATATATCTTAAAAACTTGTCGCATTGCATTTATAAGTGAAGCAGAAGAAGCTTTGCCCACAACTAAATGACCATATTCTAACGCCATTAGAAGAAAATGAAAATAAATAAATCAGTTTCGATCGTTTTATTGATTCAGTGTTTTACACGTTTCGGCATAGTACTGCATTTGAAATAAATTAAATACTCGTACTAGTTTTCAATATCCTTGTTTTAAGCTCTGAATATTTACTTCATTTATATACTACAGGACGAAACTATCAAACGATATATAATGAACCTTACCAGGACAATACTGGACCATATCTACCTCAAAATACCGGACCCTATCCGCCGCAACAAACCGGACCCTATACATCAAAGCCAGCAGGGGGCTATACCTACCCTCCACTATCCTATCAAGTGTAATTTTCGTCATTGAGTCGACAGAAAACTGTCTGTTTCCTATCTCCTGTTTCGAGACTGTTTGTTATGCGAACAACAAAATACTTTGTGGCATATTTATATTGGAATTTGTACTTTCTTTAATTAAATGGGAGGTAATTTGTAAATGGGATATTAAAGTAGTCGTATCTTATTTCTTTGCATTACTTTTACTTTTGTGTGACCTCTGTATATATCCTTAACGTTTAATTACAGTCAATGAATCTGTGTTTAGACTTAAATGTTAAAACTTTCAATCTCATTATTATTTCAGAAAGAGGAGATAACATTGAACTATGTGAATCATAACAGCATCTTCCCGCTTTTCCGCTTATGTGCAAATACCACAACTTAAATTAAAGATAAATTTGTATGGTTTTGGGGTTATACTTTTTGAAGTGGGTCAGATATTTTGGTTGAAAATATTGTTGGTCGGGTGTTTGAATAAAAGTTCAATGAAAGTGGTTCATTTCAATGAGAAAATTAAGTGCTGGGTTTGAGATGAAGGTCAGTTTTTTAGCAAAAATTATCTCCGATATCCGTGTCATGACAATTTTGCAATGTTTAGACCAATGGTCTTAAATTGAGAAGGTTATCATAGCATTTGTTGTCAAATTTCCTGACTTTTTTCAAGGTTATTGGTTCAAAAAACCTCCCGTTCAAATCTTCGTTCATTGTGACCAGATAACTAATGGTAGATTCCCGGTGCAAGGAGCATTTGATTTTGTTTTTGTGAGTGTTTGGTACACGAAGCTAATTTAGAGCATTTATTTGGATCGCACTGTGCGTGAAAACCTAAATATAGCAATAGGTAGATAAATATCTTCAGTAATATCAGGCCTGCGATTAAATTTTTTTCTCAAAACCCTTTCTTTTTCTAAACTTTGAGCATGCACTTTTTACTTCAAGTTAACTACTATCAGTAAAACTATCTTCTTAACACTCTACGATTACAAAACAACCGGACGATAAACTTTTAAAAGAGATCAAAATGTGTTTCGTTTACAAAAGTGAATGTTTATTATATCATTCAACATTGACCGACTTTTCAGACATGTTATAAGCAAACTTCGATTGCCTCGTCAAGTTTTAGTTTCGTTTTTGTATTTTTGCGAACATTTTTAAGTTACATCCTTGTTCCTAAAGAACTCAGTAAAAAATGGAGATGATGACAAAACTGGGATATTCATTTCTGTTAATACTCGGTAAGTAAGAAGTGATTTATTGAAAAGAATTAAATTATATTGTCTCGCAAATGCATATCAAAATGTAATTTATAATATCTGAAAAAGGTTAATTACAGTTTGAGAAGATATCTTGAAGAAAAGTACATGTACAATATAAAATATACGAGAAAAAAGACAATAGACTGCTTTTCAGTTAATAAATGATATATGTAGACGTATTTCAAAAACTTCTTTTAGGAAATGTAATAACTCTGTGCGAGGCTGACATCTGCTATTATGACAGTTACAACTACATCGACTGCGGATACAGCAGTTGTTGTGGATCTGGAAATTACGTGTACTGTTGTAGCTACACGTAAGTAATCTTGAATGTCTAACAAATTTTCTTGTAATCATCATCTTTTTCCTTTTTTTTTCTTCTTCTTCCTCAATACCAACTTCATCGCCTACATCATCATCATCATAATCATCATCATCATCATCATCATCATTATTATTATTATTATAATCATCACAATAACCTCCATCATAATTCTTTACCATTCATCATCATCATCATCATCAACGTCGTCCTGTTCATCGTCATCATTATTATATTAATCATCATCATCACAATAGTGATCATTAAGAATCATCATCGTCATCAATCATCAAGATCATGACTATCGCTATTTAAACTATTTCATCGTGATGATGTATGCTAAACCGTAGGATATATCACTGGGTAAAGTGTTGAGGCCTAAGAATGTATCACGAAGGTTAGCTCTTTGAAATACACTAAAATCTCTCTCATCCGGAATCCTTTTCTAACCAGCAAATCAGCAAAATATCTCAGCCCGAATATTTTCTTTTCATTTCTTTATGTTATACACTTTACCGGCCTTAACTGAACCTCTGTAAATCGAATTCAGAATATTCATTTCCGGTTTAGACTTAAGTATCATACTCTATGTATTGTTCTCGACTCGACAGATATGCGACCAATGTATATCCTGATCAGACTGTAATCATATGAGGCTGCTCTAGATATATATGCTGTTTTCTCTTGGATATAAGGCACATATTCAGCTGTTATTGTGCTTTAGCTTCATCTTTATCCCCCTTCCCAGCAAGTCAATGATGATTTTATAATTAATCAATAAATTCTAGATGCTAACAGTATCTTGAAGTGTTATAAATCCGTGAAGGTGGTTACGCTACTCTTAAGCGACTTTTTTTAAATCTACGTCCTCTGATCATTCACTTGCTGTGAAGGGGGGGGGGGGTAGAGATGAAGCTAAAAAACCTTAACAGCAGAATCTGAGAGAAAACAAAGTCAACAACGATATATATTTAAAAAATTAGTCTAGCATTACATAATAAATTTCGATACTTCATTTTCAGGTCTCCTGGGACAATTGTCGGAGCAGTGTTAGGAAGTGTGATATTTATCGTGATTGTTGTTTCCATAGTAGCCTGTTGTTTTTGCGCGTGTTGCCCTGGATACCGATATCGTCAAAATCAGGGGACAATCATTACAACGGTTATGCCAGGTACGTGAACCAATGGCGTAGCCTTATCTTTTCTAATGTGACTAGAATCTGGTAAAATCTGAAATTAACATGTGAGTTTTGGTCACTTTCTGAGGTTTCATACGCATGTAAGAATATGTAAATGCATTATAATCAATTAATTTATTATATAAACAAGTCTTTGTTTTTCGCATATTTTGTGCCATATGCATATAAATATACTTAATTTATTCACTGTAGGACCAAGCTATCAAACGATTCCAACTGCACCTTACCAGGGCAATACTGGACCATATCCACGGCAAAACACCGGACCCTATACAGCACAGCCAGCAGGTGGCTACACCTGTCCTCCACCTTCCTATCAAGTGTGATCACCCGTCATTAGTTCACGAAATCTGTCTCGAGACCGGACATCAAGGGAAAATGTACATACTTTATCAACATCTAGTTCCAAAATATCACCCCGGTGACAACTAACTGCGGCCGTCAGTCTTTATCAATGGAAAACTGTTTGAAAGAATTATTAAAAAATAATCTATAGTTTCATGGTGTACATGTGCTTGTGTTGAGAGTTATAAAATTAGGTTATAATTGTTCTTAACAGTTGTTATTAATACTGAATCGTTTTACTTGAAATAACTCGCCCGAAGTCGGTGCGCTGAACAAGAGAAGACGTGTTGTTTGTCGTAAAAGGGATCATTTAGAGATAATCCCAGTAAAATTTCTTTTCAGGTCGTCGTAAGGCTCCTGTCGACATTCCATTCTGCAGAATATGTTTTATAAATGATACAAAAATACGTGTATGATCATTTACTTTGCTCATTAAGCATTAAACTTGACTCGTTAAAGATGTGAAATATTTGAACAGTCTTTCCCAACAACAAAAACGGTAGAGAGGAAAATAGTATATCTGTTTAAAAATATGATTAAATTTTTAATTACGAGACCAGAAAAAAAACGACAATAAGAATCTAAAGGGTACCCGGCCAGGAATGGTCATTGGCAAATCATTGTATCACTGGGTGTTTCAAACCCGGCCCTAGGAAACACCAACCTCATGTTTGACCCTTCAAGTACATTTGTCTGAACTCCAACCCTCGCACTATTCGATAGTGTCGCATGCACAATCATACAAACGAAATGTACTAAGAAGCTTATGACATTGGCTGCAGGTTATAAAACTGAGTTTGGAAACCAGTCTCAAATCTCAAGCATCTGATTGGCTGAAATGGCGATCAGTTGCCATTTCAGCCAATCAGATGCTTGAGATTTGAGACTGGTTTCCATGCTCAGTTTTATAACCTTGGGCAATTGTCGAGCGAATTGGTTAGGTACTCGTACTTCAATTACAAAGATCTATCTTTCCCAATACCTTTTGGCTGTGTGTGTCTTGTGAATTAGGCTATAACTTCGTTATAGAAAGCAGTGTACACCGAGCTAAGTTAAAACCTTTTGTTTTATATTAACTTTTTGTATTTTCTCATCGTTCTGTGTAAATATTTATCGTTGCTTTATTACTCTCTAGATTTTGCCTGGGACAACTTATTGTTTTCAATTTATTCTATAGTCTGATACATAAACTTATACCGTTTTTTATCGTTTAACACTGACATCTATGACGGTGTATGCAATTATTTAAACTGAAAATTGTCTGCTGTAGACAACTGTAAAAGATACGCATTTACATGTACATGTTTAATCTCGAATGTTTAATCTTATATATTGATAACATTCCAATATGCTTCGTATTTTAATGTTTTGCTGTTATACCTAACCGTTGATATATGCATTTAGATACACTTTCAGCATTAATTTCCTTGTGTTTAGTTTCGCCTATTGTTTTCGCGTTCTATGGTAAACCCATTTTTGTATCAACTGAATCAGTAATATGCATTTGCACTACTGCTTTTACGCATGTATCAAGTATTTCAACATATGATTTTCGTCTGCTTTTTTTCAAAATTCGCATTTTCATCATTTTTGTCACGTGTTACACATGTGTGTCCGTACTGAAACGAGTTGTCGTGCAATATAATTACATTATTAATTAAAATCTTTAAAACAACCTTGTTCTTCTATGAGCGTTAGTAGAGTTTTATAAAACATTCTTAACGAGTTAATTATTGTTTTGTATCACATGGCAACAGGTGTGTGATTCTTTTTATCACATCCTTCAAAATTCAAGAAAAGATTGAACTGAAAAAATCATGCGGAGAAAAGCGCACATCGTCTATACAATGTTCACAGTGTCTAAGCGTACAGTTAACCGAAACGGAAGTTGCTGATCTGTACGCCGATGATCACATAGTTGCTTACAGAAAAACTCGCGACATCGGCTTTTTATTTGTAAAATATATTCAAATTAAACGTGCATTTTGCAGATATAATTGTTATACAAGTACATCGTTGATTAATAGTCTTACTGTGATCTTGAAGTCTTGAACTAACGGCTCGTTAAGTGGCAATCTGTAATCTTTTCACACGTGATCAGTACAAAATGGGGAAAAAGAGTGGAGAAAATCTGCATTTGTGACCTCATATTTTATCATGTTTATATTGGAAAGGTATATATTTGACTTCCCGTGAAAGAAAAATCATGTCCAACGCTCACAAAATGCGTTGAACGGTGCATGAACGAATTAGCACCGAGAAAATGGTCTTTCTGTGCAGCAACCGAAAGTTACAAGACTGTACGCAAAGTTGCAGTACCTCAATGTCAGACTGTACGAACAGTTGCGATCATAAGTGCATCATATACTGATCAACTGAAAAGCATCAATGAAGCAAGAACTTGTTAAATGAATCAATCAAAGGAATCAACCAAATCTAATGTATTATTTATCAAAAATAAAACCTTATATGATCACATTTTAGAGCTGACAAGCAAGTTTTGAGCTATAAATTGATAGGTTTTTAACTCTGATCTACTGTTGAACAATATGAACGAATTGGTACACTTTGCAAATAAGACACCGATAATTGCTAGAAATCCTTAATCCCCTGAGTGTGACAATTAATAAAACCTAGTATAAACCTGCTGAAATCCCCGCCGGTGTTGGCAAAAATATACATTATGCACAAATATTATCCAATATCATAAAGACTTTAACAATCTGGTCTTTGACAGGAAAATTCCATTAAGTGGTTTCAGATTTTGAAATTCACCACTTCGTGACTGAGATAAGTAAGTCTACAATTACGTCTGCAACTGCTAAGAATTGCATGTTTAAGGTCGTTAAAATGTCGAGTTGGATTTCATTTTGGCCGACTTTCATTGGTAGAATTCAGGGATTATGTTAATCTGCTTGGTAAGAGATGTTGATACAATAACATTCACCTGAAGAAGAGTCAAATAAACTCGCAACGCGTAGTGAAATATTGGAGTTTGTCTTCCTTTATTTGTTTATAGTTAATCTGCTTGGAGCATTCTGTGAAATCTTTAGAAGCTATGGTTGAAGTACTAACGCGTATTTGTCCAGCTACATTATGACTTCTACTGTTCGCACTTCAGAGAAGAAATGAAAACATTACAGTGGGCCTCTACATATCTTACACGGTCTTACCATTGATATAGCTCGGTTTGTCTATAGTCGTTTTTTCATGCCTCCTTTAATGAAGAGCTAACAAGAGATTTAAAAACAAATCTGACTTTGAAACAAGCCAAGATCAGTTATTTGTTTATACAATTGTATTATTAAAAGAATGAGCAACTTTGTTGAAAAAAAAGCATTTTTCAGGTTCCTGTGCAAGAATTATTAAGGTTAACTGAAGCTAAAATGATAACCTGTCGATATAATCAGAAAAGTATCAACTGGAACCAAAAATTGTTAATGATCTGTTTGACAACTATGCGTACAGATGTTAGGCATCTGTTAACAACTAACGATCGCGTACAGTTGCAACTATGCGTACAGTCTTATCATTTACAGTGACATAAAGAAAGTATCATTTTCTCGTTGCGAAGTCGTTCAAACTCAGGTCAACGAAGTACACAAGTTGAATAAATGAATTTTCTCCCACACCAATACAAATATGGTTCAAAATCTATTTACACAAAGAAATTTGAACCCAAAACGTCCCGTTTTGTTCAATGTTTTGCTCCTATTTTCACTGATCGAGTTTTGAACGATGATGGATTATAACAATACTAACCCGTCTTCTAAGTCTATATGATCACAGCAGGGCTAACAATTAACGTTGTACTTACCACAGAAATATTTTTTTCCAAATGCCCTTTAAATTTGGTTTATTTACCAATAAATAATTCGATGTCGCAGGTTTTTCTGTAAGCAACTATGTGATCATCGGCGTACAGATCAGCAACTTCCGTTTCGGTTAACTGTACGCTTAGACACTGTGATGTTGCTGTAACGCAATTAAAACAAGCTAGTTTTCTCCGTTGTTGTTGTTTTTTAAACTGCGACGGTTTAATGAATTGTTTGTGTCTTTTCATCATGTTGTTAATTAACCTTCTTAGAAAAAGTTATGATTTGTGTTTGTAAATAAGTGAACGGAAAATGCATAGGACTAATAAATGTAAGCAGTCAGTTGCAACGACTAAACGTCTGAGCATGGAGACCAGTCTTCAGAATCTCAAGGACCAGGGCTGAAGGTTATAAAGCTGAGATTGGAAACCAGTCTCAAATCTCAGGCATTTGAGACTGGTTGCCATTTCAGCCAATGAGATGCTTGACATTTGAGACTGGTTTCCATGCTCGGTTTTATAACCTTGGGACCTGATTGACTTGTTTCCATTTCAGCGAATCAGATGCTTGAGGTTAGAGATTGTTCTCTAATCTCAGTTTACAATCTTTGGCTCTGCATGTTACCTTACAAGATAATATATTCGTTGTTGGTGCATAACTGGGAAAAAACAAGACATGATAACAAATTCACATTTGTATCGTGACTAATGAAAATATTTGAGACTCATTCAAATATCCTTCCACTTAAGAATGTTAAAATTATTAAGAATATCTTCACGATTTTCTTATATTCAGAATGAAGAATGGAAATGGCTTTCAAAAATTGCAAAATAATATTTTTTTTATTAAGTCTTGTATCAATCCATGCCTTCGGTTATTTTTTGGTTGAATTTCTGCAAATCTTAGCTCTTCCTCATCCTGTTATCTTATCCTAATATGACCTTCTTTCACAATTGTATAGTCTTGCATATATTTTTTGTGACCGATCGTTTAAACTAAAGGTGTTTTTGCATTCCTTTGAATTATTATTCTATGAAGTTAGATCCGGCATAACAATTGTTGCTTTTCTTTTTCTACAAAGTGAATATTTTCTGTTTTGATTTGACTAAAATAAACCTGAAAACACGCAATTATTGATACTATATTAACCAAAATCATCATAAAAGGTCTCCCAGTACTGCTTTCAGTATGTATCAGAACCGGTATCATGCATGTATAATGAAAGTCACGTTTATCAGGGTTACCGTAACCGTTTTTAGGGGCGAGGTGGGGGGGGGGGGGAGGGGAAGTTGCGGGTGGTAATTGTTCCGACAGATGAAGATGTGTGTCTATACACTGTCGCCATTATTGTTCGCTTCTCGGTCTGCGCTTTCATAATATTTTTAAAATAATGTATATCTTAATTAATTATTAATTATGTTTAAATTAATGGGGACATTTTATCAAAAGTTCGAATGCAGTCAAGTAGGTATCTATCAGGCATGAATAACTTAGTAAGCTTAGTAGTTAATTATCTAGATATTTATGTGAAACACGGAAGTTTTCGCGATTTTTAACTGGTCATACATTTGCCACTGTAATTACTGAATGTGTAGGATGCTGAAAAAGTTACATGAGTAACAAACAAGTTATGTTGAAAAGTTTTCACATACACGACTAAAATAAATACAGTTGCACAGTTTTAAACGGCCACTGCTTATTAATTTCACACAAATGAATACAGATAAAGACCCCAACATTCCTTTTAACCTCACATTATTTTATTCACACATGGGGACATACACTTAAAGAGTTAATTTAAAATTATTAAATAGATTTTTATTACATTGTCACATGAGTTTGTACCCCGCATCTTAATAACGAGTTACAAACCAGAACATTTTGTTGCGAGCTTCACTGCACAAAACATTGTACCTCAACGTGATTCATAATCATGGGACAATAGTGTGTTATACTGCTTATCAAGTGTGCTATTATTTTGCTAAATATTTTGTGAGTTTTAGCTAAATAATTTTTCTCTTATATTTACAACCATTATTACAAAAAACGTTGCTAAATCAGGAAAAATGGCGGAAATGTCCAGTGTAGTGGTTATCATTTTAGTTTTGCTTGGTAAGTAGGCAATAAAATTTTCTATAATGATTTACATAGATCGGTGTAATAAACATTGATATTAAACTTTAATATTAACATTGATATTAACATCTTTTTTATTAAATATATTACCGCCATATGCATACCATCGTTTGGGATAGATCAAAATTGTACTGATTATTGGTGTAAATATTGAATTGCGCTCAACCCGGGGCTAGTAGGCGGGGGCAGCTATATGCGTTTCCATTACTGCCCATGAACAGGCTCAATCAAACCGAGCCTGAAATATTTTAATATTTGTCGTGTTAGTTGGCTTTCAAAGTTCCCTTTTCATCTATTCCGATAATCCTTTAAAACTCGTTGTGTATGTAAACGCTTTAACCGAGCATGCAATATTTTCATGTGTCGTGTTCGGTGGCTTTCAGGGTTCATTTTTCATCTATTCCAATTATTATAAGTTAAGTAAATGTTTTTAAAATTAATTTTATATTGCCCCAATAACGTCATCTTCGAAAAATGATATGAATGTCTTTTTTTAGTATATATCGTAAACGTTTGCGTTGGGGACAAGTGTTGGTATGGCAACGGATTCTACAAATGGCACGTCAACTGCCCACACGATGATTGCTGTGGAGACTCTTACTACATGTACTGCTGTAACCATGGTGACCATAGTAGAAAAACGTAAGTTTTCTGCTTATTATATCATTGTTAATTATTATCATCTATGTGATAAAACGATCATCCCCATCCTCCTCCTCCTCATCAACATCATCATCATTAAAATTATTATCCGTTCAATCTGATAAGGGTCTCCATTGTTTGTTATTCAAATAATAATTTTCTAAAAACAACAATGAATCCATAAGCTTAAATTGAAAAACAAGAGATGATTCTTATAAAATTACAAAATGATTTATACATGTCGTTTTGTTGCGGAATGAATTCATTATATTATAATATATTGGTGTTCATGCTACAATGGTTTGTCAATGCTAATAAAAATCTTACCAATAATGATTGCATTGAGCTGACCAACCCTTGTTTACGTTAGACCTAGATAATAAACACCTAGTTCAAGTAAATACATTATTCGAATCTCGCAATTCAGGTCTTCCGGATCTATCGTCGGAGCAGTGTTGGGAAGTGTGATCTCTGTTGTGATTGTCTGTTCAATAGCAGCCTGTTTTTTTTGTTCCTTTTGCCCTCTATACCGCTATCGAAAACAAGAAAAACTCGGGATTGCTACTCATAAAGGTTTGTACAATGTTTATTGTAATATGAGTTTGAGACATTTAAATTTGTGTCAATACTTACAATAAATTGAAAATTACAAGTAATAATATCGACCCATAGTGTCTGCTAATAGTACCTGAATGTGTGTTTCTAAGCAACAAGGGTGGATATAAATATGCTGAAAGTTCATTCAATTATCTCGTATCAACAGAAAAACTAATCCAATGCTCAATTTAGCCATGCAATTTATAGAGTAACATCCAAAATCCCTTTTTCTGAATATATGACGGGAACGAAATATCCGAATATTCAACCCGAATAAAACAGTGAAATCTAAATGAAACCACAGTAGACCACGGTCAAAGATCATAAAAACCAAATCAGGAGACCAATCTCAAACCTTAAGCATCTGATGGATGAAATAGCGACTGGTCGCTTTAAATAATAGTTTTTGGTATTCCAAAACAACGATCGGTCGATAATTAAAGATAATATTGTATTGTGTCTACGGACCTTAAGATTGATATGCAGAAATATGTGCATTAAGAGCATAAATCATTTAATATATTAATTACACATGGATGCTAGATTGAAAAAGTTTTATTCCTTATTTGAAAAATTAGTTCATCAAAAGAGACACATCTTTTCTTGTTTAAATAATAAAGAATATGTACAGACTTTTCTTATTTTCAGAATAAAGAAGGGAAAATGATGTCAAGTGTTAGCAAATATCTGAAATTTTAACATAATAGTTTTTTTTTATTTAAGTCTTAGACAGTCGTATCAATTTATGTCTTCGGTTATCATTATGGTTACTGCAGTAGATTGTTCATCAAGCTGATTTAATGACAGAATAACGAAGAAAGATTATCAAAATAATATGTAAATATGTATAGAGGTGAGTGTGTGCTCCACGATATATAATTAGATAGTTTCACAAGAAAATGAGTCATATTTTGTAAAACGAAGGAAGTTGTTCAGATCTTTGAAGGTCGTTGAGCATGATACTTATGTTTGTAAACAATTATAATTAGACAAAACATGCTTATTTCAATATTGCGGTCCGTTTTTATTTGATGTTTGCAATCTAGCAGCCATTATTGGTCATTTAATCGTTTTTCCTTTTCAAATGTTTGACTTAATCCCCTGCTGCAATGGCCGGGCCGGGCAGTTTTAATAAATACCTGCCCCAAACAACGAGCCGATATTCAAAGAATAGCAATACTCTGCCTATTCTAATAGTGTACACCTGCGATCAGCCGATGGGTGGGCGGCGTAGGCTATAACATTTACTTTTATAAATGCATAAGTGGAAATTAAATAAAACAACATTTTCTGTTGTGTTTTTTTGTTCTATTTTTTTTCTTAAATTGTGACTAGAGCTACAAACAAATTGAAACTGTTCCTGTTGATTCACTTTATTTGTTCGATTTTTCTTGTTTTTCTTTACATGTAGCGTATGTATTTTACAATGGCATCTCTATATTTGTCGTATGTGTACCTATTTGCCAAAATACTCTTGAGTAATGAGTTATAGCACAACTGCCTATTTGAAGCATGGTTATTTGAAAGCTGCGAAGAGATAAGTTTGATTATTTGACTTTCCTTATCCAAAAAACGACTTTCCTTATATAAAAAAATTAACATTATTTGTCATAATCGAATAGATTTTAGTTCCTCGTGACTGTTACTCACCTTTTTTGACAAATTTTGCATATTCATCATACAAAATTCACCACGAGTCAAACGACCTAATGCTATTTATTCATTTTATCTCTAGGACCATCTTATCAGACCATGCCAAATGCACCGTATCCACCAAGTACAGGGGTGCAACAAAACAGCACGGGACCTACTCCACCTCAAAACCACGTGACATATACAACTAAACCAGCAGACGTATATCCAGACGCTCCACCTCCCTATGAAGTCTAATTGTTAAGAAATGGAACCTTGTTGAATATGGCGGTGTTTATTATTTAGTTCAACTAGTGCTATTGTAAACAATATTTACCGGCATTTAGAGTTTGTTCGTATAGCTAACTGTATTATATTATGCATTATATCTACAATATCGGTTTAATACATGTTTTATTTCTCATTTCAATATATAGCTTGGTCGTATATTTTGTATGTAAATCCATAGTATATCGGTTGAAAATGAACGATAGAAATATGAGAGTAAATTCTAACATGTTAATAGTTGTTATAAATAGAATTATCTTAACTCTTTACAGCAAAGTATTCTTGATATGAATTTGGGTTTTGTGATTTATATCATTTTATTAAGTATATTCTAAAAATTAAAACGTAGGTCAGTCTCAAATCGCTATCTCTGGATGAAATTCAGACTTGTCGCCAATCCCAGTTTAAAAATCTTGGGCCCTGTGAAGCTTTTCACAACAGTAATCAATTTAGAATGGTTACTGTTTGACTATGGCTTTGCCTTAAAAAACGTGGTTTTACAAAATCACGGATAGCTATCGAAAACCTAAAAATATAATCAAAGGGTCATTGTAGATAATGGCCCTGCCATTCATAAGTTAATGCCCTGCGATCTGAATAACGCTTCCGGTCGTCACTTAAATTAGTTGAATACTAAAAATAGGTATACATGTTATGTTTCTAATATAACAATCTGTGCCCCTACTTAGTCAAACCAATCCATCAGCAATGATTGACTGCTAGCAGATTTTCGCAGCGCCGCATAACACAGTTCCTTTAGAAGTGTTTGCATCTAATCAGACTTTCCAGAAAATGATATTTTCTTTCACGAACAGCCTTAAATAGTTATGTTCTTTAAAGTTAAGTGTACTCCACTTCTCTTAAACACGCGTTTTCAGTGTGACTTTTTAGAGTCAAAAACGTATGGTGAGCTGCGCTGTTCCTTCCTCTCACCTGGAGGTGCTTTATGACATCTTAAGATAGACAGATGTGAAAAGCTCGGGCCATTGAACTAAGTGAAGTTGACGATCTTTACCAATTGCCTCTCTTTCGGCACTTGCAGAACTCTATGAGAAACCTTTATTTAAACATATACGGATGTGAAAGAAATGATTTAGATCAGACCGGGGATCAAACCGCTGCAGCGACTGTGCCTTGCCATAAAAATCCAAGCATGCTACCAACTGCAGTTAAAATATAAATATTTCACAACTTGTCCCGGCTACCTCAGTCGGTAGAGTGTTCGGCGTTAGGTGGCTATGTGCTGTCGCCGTGTGGCTATAAATTAATGTTAAGTACTTTAGCTTTGAATTCGATGAAATACGTATATCTATAACATACAATAGGAATCGTCTTTATGATGGCTGTTTTCTGCCGGTCTTTGTTCCCGATTGGCAACCTAAAGTCAAATTCAGTTAAATGACAGAAGGGAGAGCAATCGAAAAGACAAAATATAAAAGGCGACGCGAGTTGAAAAATAAATTGCTGTAACGTTAAGCGAAAAACAAGAAACTAAAAATTACATTGCGAATGCATCGAATGAAAACACGACAAAATTCAGTGTTGTTATTCGCGAGATTATGCATGGAACACCTGTAAGTGTCCTTATTCTCGTTGTTAAAGATCCTAGGCAACATCGGCTGATTGTATATTATGGTTTGAAGACGGAAATAATTTTATAATTCTACCATTAGTCTACTGGAAATTAATTAAGATGTCATTGTGTTGCACTTTGAATTAAAGTAATTGAATTGTAATGGTTATTCGTAGGAGCTCGATAGTTGTCATTCTTATTGTTTGGTATAAAGATGTTTTAGTTTTTAGAAAATATATTAAAAGTAAAATAATTATCAACATTAATAGATCACAGCCTCCACACAACCCGGTGCCAAGAACTTCAAAACTGGAATGTGTTTATTGCTTCCATTGCGCAATATCTTTAATCTGGGTAGTACAATTGTACAGGTTTATTAGATTATAAAGTTCTTTTGTCTTTTAAATAGAGATACAATGAGAACGTATTTTCAAATTTTTACTTCGGAAATGCAAATGCAGAAAATCTCATTTTATGGCTAGAATGTAGGCGTCATTCCTTCTTTTATTTCATCTTGTTTGAAATCTGATAATCATTACCATAAAAGAATGAATATATATCAAATTGCTCATTAAAGTTCAAAATAATAAAAAAACAATGTATTTTCTTTTCTTGTATTTTTTGCAAACATTTCGATTTTTGTTGAATACAATTTGGTTTTGCATCGACGTTCCTTTTTCATATAATGTAACAGACGAAACTATAAAACAAAAGTACCAAAGGGCACTGCCAAGGAATTTTTCAAAGACTGGAGCATCATCAACATACTCGCAATGACAGTAACCAGAAAGATTTTTCGAATAACTATTTTAAGACTTATATAGATACCTCTATTTATTCCTAAAGTAGTGCCTTCGATGTGTACTCAAGTGGATAAGCCAAGTAACTATTATATTTGGAAAGATCGCTAACAGGGTGGCTATACCATGTGACTTATTGGATGTCGTGCACATACAAAATCACTCGCTTCAGGTAAGTTTTTCGCTTATTTCTCAGTAATTACTGGACCTATTGCGATCAGAAAATGAGCACCGTGCTCCTGTTAAAAAGCATTTTCACCGACATTTAACTTTCATTATCAAATTTTGTTTGAAAGTGTCAATTTTGTCTTTGAATGTTTGGGAAATCGGCAGACGATTGATAATGGAGGTTAAACGTCGATGAAATTGCTTGTATGTGCACGACATCCAAAAAGTCACGTGGTATAGCCAACCTGGCCAAGCATGCAGGGCGTTGTAAAGTATACAGAATTAATAACTGTTCATTGGAAGCAAATTTTGTTGTGTGTGCTGCTGCTTTTGAGTGCAATATTTCCGTGTAAGTTGATGAGTAAGCATTCATTCACTAGGTCGAACGGTACATTTTTGTTCCTATGAAACTATAGCTATATACCTTAATCCAGGTCATAAGAATGGTCATGAAGTGATGCCATTGCGAGTGTAGGTTTAAGGTTTCAAGGAAAACTGTGCAAAAATGCTAGACTAAAGTTCTATCCAATTTGAGTTTTTAAAAATTCCAATACTTACGGTGTGACTGACAAAATCAGGCAAACATGGGGTAATCTCAACATAGGATAATATGAACGGAGACACTTCATAACAATCCGGCCAAGTCTTATTTAAATCCCTAAAGGAAGGTAGGCAGAGATGCCCTCAAAAGTCGAACGGAGAGAATCTATGATTATAAATATACCGTCGAGATATGTAAAATTGTTTCAAAATCGAATGGTTTGTTTGAAATGATTAGTTTTTTTCATATTTTAAATATAATATGTTTAATAGTGAAAACAGAATTCCTGACCATCGCCAATTTTCTCTACAATCGTGTATTTTTCTTATATTTATGGAATACAGTTTTCTGCTCTGAGATTTTTCACAGGTATGTTGAACAAAATTTTAATTTCGTATAGTTTTGCCAAATACAAACATATGGTATTTTACTTTATAACACAACTATTGCAATATATTTATCAGAAAATCCAAAATGTGTCTCCTTAAACTTTGTAATATGACAAAAGCATAAGCCACTGAAACCATTGTTACCCATTCAACAAGACAAATTGTCCGTATATGATATAATTTGGACATATTTTGCTTGTACCCACGCATGGCAAATGATGCTGTGTTGAAAAATACCGATGATGTGTCGAAGTGTTTTTACAGAATGGAATGGTGCATAAGTAGTGTTGTAAGTGCGCCAAATTCTTGTCTGACAACATACTACATGATTGTTCAATGAAAATAACCGTTAAGCATAAGGGTACATTGATGAAAAGTAAGATACAAATACAGTTATATCAGTGATGATGGACGGTATAAATTCTGAGGATATACTTAATGAAAATACAAAAATACAGATATTAATTTCAAAATATAATGCGTGTTTATAAAGAAAATGCTTGAACTATACGGCAGAAATGATCCGATCAACACATATCAGTTGCTTGACCTGACTAATACCCCACGTGTTCATTACATTTTCAATAAAAGTGTTGGAAAACCAATAGATCTGTTGGTTTACCAACGCACGTCTTTTGTCTTGTCAGCCTTGTCTGATTTATAGATAAAAACATATAATTCCATACCTGAATAAAAGTAAGTTACCAACTGATGCATTATATAACCAAATCCGATCATAACAATCACTCGCAGTCAGCTTAACAACTTAGAACAAACAGCTCAAAATCAAAACGCTTTCATAATAGTAAGACCTTCATCCAAAGTAATGTTAGTTGCTATGCTTTGCACTTTGTCATAAACAAATAAATTATTTATTTTTTCAACAAATATTAATTTATAGTAAACAACTGGAAGAACAATACGATGCTGCAGCAACTTTGCTTTAGTACGGTTGGTTGTCGTCGCCGTAAGGCCTATCGTCGGGTTGGAACGCCACATTATCTCCGGCGTAACCTGCAGGCTGTGGTGAGTAAGGTTGTGAATCATTGAAAGGTTGGTCATCAGCTGATGGATATGGTTGGTTATCTGGGTTGTAAGGACTTGAAGCGTCATCACCATAGGGCATATTATCCGGACGATAAGGCTCAACCCCTCCTGCCGGCTGACCAAATGGTTGATTATCAGGCTGATAAGGCTCAACATCGGGACGATACGGGTTGCTTTCCGGTTGATAGGGCTCAACGTCTGGACGATACGGGCTATTATCTGGTTGATATGGCTCAACATCAGGACGATAAGGCTGGTTGTCAGGATACGGCTGGTTGTCGGGATAATATGGCTCGTCAACCGCCCCGGCTGGTCTGTCTGGTCTGTAAGGTTCGACATCTACACGTCCGGCTGGCTTATTTTCATTCCCCATTTTATCTGAAAATTATAATAATAATCGTCCGCTTAAAGCAATGTCAGTTTTAATGTTTAAAGATGAATATGCATCCTAACTTCAATGCTTATGCATTCTAACTTGAATGCTGGTAAGCACTCGATCAAAATAACATCTGATAGATTTTGAACAAGAGTTTTTACCGTCTGAAATAATGCATTTTTTATTATGGACACGCCATGAGAGAAGTTATCTTTGTTAAGATTATATTGAATTAATGTTTTCAGGGAATTGCTTCATATTCAATTTCTTTTGATCCATATCACGACGACATTTCAAAAATGATGACAGCTTTTCGCAGACACCTTTTCCAGGGACAAGTGGTATGATTACTTAGTTATAAAGTGTGAAGACACAATAAATCAGAAGACAATGGCAGATTATTGACTAAATTTACTTTACAATAGCATAACGTATGAGGAAACACGGTGAAATTAGATATGTTATAACCTGCTTTGCCAAATCTACCAAAGAAATACAAACATATTTTGACAATGGGGATTGTTTTGTAAAGTTGACGAGTTTTACACATTACATGTACTACAATATAGTTTTGAAAGTTCAAACGTTTTGTGAGACAGTCTTGAATTTTCATTTAAGTTATTTCCGACTTAGTCTTTGAGCTATACAAAATGTAAGCCTATGTGCATTTGTAATATCGATGGCTTTGGCCGAATTCAAACTATCCGAGTGTGTATAATTAATATTACACGTACCTATATCTAAATCTATGTCAATATCCCGTGGTTCAGTGATAAACGCTTCTCCTGTCGTGATGGGCCTTTCTTCTCTATTTTCGTCAAAACTTTCAACTGATTCGTCAGTCGCCGAACCAACAATGATGTGAATGTTCTTTGGTTCTTCTTCACTCCTGGCAACTTCGAAAGATGGTCTATCCTGATCCGGTGTGGCCGGGGTAACCGAGATGTTTACATCAGGTGTAATTACGACCCTATCGTTGTTATATGCTTGATCAGCGCTCTCGGGGACACTTATGGTACCGTAGTTACGCGTGACTGAAAAAATAGGAACGCCATTTTTATTCCAAACTCTCTTTATACTCTCGCCAGTAGAAAGGATTGACAGCCATGAATTACATATATACGCGGAAGGTGTTTTCAACAGCTCACTGCAATACTCGATATTATTTTTACTATAATGTGTCAACTGGGATCAGTTACGTAGTGAGAATATTGTTTCTACTCCTTTTGTAACCGAATTGAACTAATAAAAGGTGAAATATGCATATCAAGAATTGCCACATTCAGAAAAACAGCCTCCCCAAGTTCAGTAACCTATTACATATGATATCTTTATACTAACACTAACCTCGGCGGTACTCAACTCTGTTTCTTCTTCTGTAACAGCAGTGAATAATGACGACAATGATCACAATGAGAATAAAAAATCCGACAATTGAGCCGAGAACTATTGCCCCAAGATGCCTGCAAAAAGGTTACAGTGATTCAAATATTTAATTGCAAATTGGGGTCTTTGTGCAATGCTTGTCTAACTCATAAAGAGGTATAAAGGAGATGGTCCAGTTATGCATCAAGCCTTCGAAATATACTGAAGCAAATAACTTATTTAATTTTATCATTAAATTAGGTCAAATTGACCAAAGATACAGTAGAGAATACAGGTTTTGACTTTAAACCAAACTTTCAACGAAATGTGTATGACAATTTTTTAACAGGGGCGGGATGTTTGAAACTGTATCTGCTGGTAAAACTATACTCAGTGTAAGGTTGGTGCACCCTAGAGCCTGGGTAAACCCCCTGCCACTGACCGTTCCAAGGCGGTACACCCCAAGGTTCCCATTTTTGTTAATTGTTTGTAGTGTCTGTTTCGAATTGGTCGTTTTATAAACCATGCTCTCTCTTCCTATTCTTTTTGGCTGTGGGGGGAGGCAGTGTCTTCTGGATGTGGCAATTCCTGATATGCGTATTTTACTTCTTTTTCTTCAACAAATTAAGTTAAAGTATCCACTTTCTTATCTTAAATTTCGTAAAATTAGAAAAAGAAAAGTCAAAATTCTATCTGTGAACAAATTTAATTTCTGTAATCATTGCAAAGAGATAAAGTTTTATTGAAAATCTGCAGTCAGAATTTTGTTATCTTTCCATTTGTTATAAATATGGTTTTAGGAAGAAGTCAATGATTCTTAAAAGTATTCACATTTATTTGAATTATTTCAATTTCTCCACCTCTTATGATTAATAAAATCACACATCATGCATAAGTAAAACAACTAGTCCTCATTAGTAGACATTCGCTTAAGTCTCGGAGTGGAAGCTTATGAAAATGGGCAATTAAACTTAAAAAAATAACAAATAATACTCCTTTCGGAAAATACCTCGTGAAATGAAAATATCTTAATGAAAATACAAGCATAAAAAGTGGATACTTTCTGTTTTTGTGCAGTGTATTTTTGTCTAGTCTAGTTAAGTCTAACCCGCGATAAAGTTTTAATCAAACGGCCCCATGAAGAGTGCTTGGCGAAGTATAGAAGTACCAAGTTCAAAAGAAACGTTTAAACTTCTAACTGTATGAAATAAGTTCTCAATTGCCAATGATCAAGTTTCATATTGCGCTTACTTATTCACGCAGCAGTACGAGTGGTTGAAATCACCGCAACAACCTCCACTACATGTGCGGTACCTCCGTTTTCCAAATTCGTTAATATATGCGCAAATTTCACCGCCGGTAACAGATGCTGTAAGAACAAAAAAAGCAAACATATGTTTAATTCCGTTTTGTATCGCTTTTTTTCAGTTAGGTTTTAGTATTCCAAGCGTTAACCTCGAAAATACCCATCTGTTATAGATTTGGACGTGTAGATTTTTTTGGACCTCCGTTTGTTAATTGGCTAAGCATTTTGGCATCATCGACCTTTTCCACTTATGCATAAATAACGCATTATCATAAATATTATAATAAACTACAAATTTATTTCATATTGTACCAATATCAATATAACATTAGCTTTTAACCGGTATTAGAGGTGAAATGGATTTATTGATAAAGCATAGCTTTTCCACTTAGCCCAGTATACAGTTTAAAGAAACATTATAGTAGACAGTTGAGGACCGAAATTATCAGCTGAGAACACCCTCGTGAAATAGTCAGTTTCGATTGGTGATTCAAAGCAGACCATAATCACATTATTCGAATAATAACCAACCGGAATAGAAGGTTCATAGTATATCAGTATCGTTGTAGTAAAGTTATTTTAGTTCATATTCTGATACAATGTAAGTATATTTTGTCTGATATCGTTTGAAAGCTGCTTAATCGTTTTTATAATAGTGTAAACTAAATTTCAACGCAACACGAAAACGTATTGTCAATAACGTCGAAAACATCGACTGTTAAGAAAAATGTAGATAGAAAGTGTAACACAACACAAATATAACACAATCACAAAGTGTTAATAAAAAAACAAAAAAGTGAAATATGCATATCAGGAATTGCCACACCCAGAAAACACAGCCTCCCCACGCAACGGAAAAGAGAAAAAGATAGCATGTGTTTAATAAGATGGAATAGAAACACTAAAGACCTACCTAGTATATTCACCAAAATGTAGAAAACGATACTACGCAAAACACTAAACAGCATATCAGCTGAGACATGAGGTATAATAACGTGACTAGCTCATATTTAAGGTCAGAGTGAGTGGTATATATGACTACGTTAATTGTTTTGTTTTGATTTTCATGAAACCGGATCTCACTTAAGTCTACATCCTCATCAGTATGAAAATCAATACAGATAATTTTGAGACACTTATTATTGATGTTCATTTTACACTACCAATTAAATGTAAACATAATTTGTCATTAAACAATTTAAGCGGTATATTATACGTTTGTCATTGAGACTTTTGTCTTAATTAAACGTATTAGGAGTCAGAACCTGTTGGTATAAATTATAAAGAGTATTGCCAAAAATGGCACTTAACATAAACTAAACACTTAAAAGTAAATGCTTCCAGACTTGAGTGTGAGTCATACTTGGTAACTTTTTTAAACTTCGGTTTTTATGCAGATTAGGTGTCTGACAGTTCATAAATCGATGAAAAGCAGAAACGAAACTCACTTTCCATAAAACCATGCTTGAATGAAAGAATGTATTTTGGACAAATTAATGTTAGAAGGCCCAGATTAAAACTATTTAACTCATTGTTTGACAGCATGTGGCGTCAAGTAGCAGTAGTTTTTGTTGCTTCTACGTTTGCAAGGAGTAAATTTGCATCTTAGTTTGTTTGTATTTATCATAGGCCTTTTGCGTTACTTCGTTTAGCAGACTGAGTGTATTTTTTCATTACGGACATGATATAAAAACCACATTGGACTGTGGATGAATTGAGATATAAATAGAATATGGATATATTTAAAGTCTGTCTCCTCCTGATAACAAAGAGTTTCCAAATTACATTTGATGTTTAAAAAGTGTTTATGTTATGAATATTATTTACGCCTGTACAACATGTACAAGTGCAATTTATATTTATTTATTCAGTGTGTTCTTTATATGGTTTCACACTGTTGTATATCAGTTTTTGGGAGATGAAACCCGACATGAAGTGACGATCCTATAACTCGGGTAACAAACAGAAAGAAATTTCTTATGGTTCCTACATAAAAGAAGGATTTTATAACAAAGCAAACACTGAATACAAGCAAAATTATGGGTTATTTAGTAATGAAAGCATTGGTTTCGTTTGACGTTATAAAAGCTCAGGAGAATATTTTTTTATCATTAACATTGGGTTGAGGAAAAGTAATAGACATTCTGAAGCCCACAGTATTTTGACAATATATTTTAGATAACCTAGGTAATTGCTTTTTTTTCTTTGCTTGAAAAATAGAGTTCTCAATAGATCATGAAAATGTAAATACAGCATTAGATTTATAATTTCTTCCCAAATATCAGTCCGGAAATAAGTATTTTTATTTAAATTATCTTCTTTTTTTAAACTTTTGTGCCATTTGCAAATTTGTATCCCTTTAATTATAATCTAATTAGTATTATCTTTACATGCCACAATAACTGAAGGCAAGAAATGCATTCTGAAATTAATAAACTATCAACAGACTGACTCATAGCATAATTTCATAACATTTCACTGTACATAAAATTTAAATCAACATTACTCATCTACACGAGGCGGACTGAACGCCATCTTTTAGATAACGTTCGATTGGATTGTCAAGTCTTTGTTTCCTTTTCGTATTATTGTAAACGATATTCGTTAAATCTTTAATTACATCCTTGTTTCTAAACGTTTGTATAAACGACCGATAGTAAAACATTAAAAATGACAAAGATGACCAGGTTGGGATATTTATTATTATTAACACTAGGTAAGTAAGGATTGATTTATATAAAACACCTTTTTATTATTTACCTTGTGTTTTCTTCATGTTGCAATTCCTGGTATATATTGTAAAGTAATGTATCGCATACGTAAATATTAATTGAGCTTTCCTGAAAGGTTATAGGTACATTTAAAAAGTGATATTTTATCTCGGAATCTTGAGGCAAAAAGGAGTCAAAAGTTCATTATATATCAAACGGCAGTTGATTGTTTTCCAGATAACTGAATATCTTTTTTATGTTTAGGCTATGTAATTACTCTATGCAAGGCTGAATATTGCTGGTATGACAACTACCGGTATTACATCAACTGTCCATACAGCAGCTGCTGTGGTACCAATAGCTACAGATACTGTTGCAACTACACGTAAGGCTTCTTGTCATCCGTGTTCCCGGTGTCTTTATCTTCATTATAATATTTATATATTGTTGCAATTCCTGTCAATCTTGTTTCCGGTGTCTTTATCTCCATTATTTATTTACTGTTGTTGCAACTACAAGTCATATTTTCAATCTTGTTTCCGGGTGTTTTTTTTTCTGACCGTTCCGAGGAGGTAACCCCTCGGTTCTCAATTTTGTTAGTTGTTTGTGTTGTCTTTTTTCATACTGATCATTTTATTAACCATGCTCTCTCTCTCTCTCTCTCTCTCTCTCTCTCTCTCTCTCTCTCTCTCTCTCTCTCTCTCTCTCTTCTTCTTCTTCTTTTTCTTCTTTTTCTTCTCGGCTATGTGGGGAGGCTGTTTTTTCTGAATGTGGCAATTCATGATATGCATATTTCACCTCTCCATTATAATATTTATATTCTGTTGCAACTACACGTAAGTCTTCTTTGCCCAAGATCATAAAACTAAATCTTGAGACCAGTCTCAAATCTCATGCATCTGATTGTCTAAAATGGCGACTGGTCAGATGCTTGAAGATTTAAGACTGGTCTCAAAACGTATAATTTTTATCTTGGACCCTGTTAACCTTGTTTTCAGTTCTTAATCTTGTTACTTTATCATCGTTATGTTTCAAACATTAATCATCTTCATCATTTGCATCATCTTTTAATCCTTAAAGTTTAGAAAAAGAAAATTAACGTACTGCACAAAAACTGTCTGTCAAGAAATTCGAAGCTTTTCCTTTCAGTAAAAAAAGAAACAGTTACCGTTTTGTTTTTCTTGTGAACACAGTATGTTGATACATTCGGATGCAAAATGTATAATTGGTGAAATGTCGAATTCTTACCATTAATAATGTAATAAATTAGCTGTCGATGCTGGCTTTTGACCTAGTTTTTGACCAACTAAGCATTGCAAATATTCAACGCAACGTGAAAACATACATTTTTTAGCTCACCTGTCACATAGTGACAGGATGAGCTTTTGTGAGGAGCCTTCGTCCGTCGTCCGTCCGTCCGTCCGTCCACAATTGTTGTCCGCACTCTAGCGGTTGTAATTTTGGTCCAATCTTCTTCAAACTTGGTCAGAACGTTAATCTCAATGATATCTAGATCAAGTTCGTAACTGGGTCATGTGACCCTAAAAACTAGGTCACTAGGTCAAATTATAGAAAAAGCTTGTCCGCACTCTAGCGGTCGTAATTTTGGTGCGATCTTCTTTAAACTTGGTCAGAATGTTTATCTCAATGAAATCTAGGTCAAGTTTGAAACTGGGTCATGTGACCTAGGTCACTAGGTCAAATTATAGAAAAAGCTTGTCTGCAGTCTAAATTTTGGTGCAATCTTTTGAAAAAGCTTGTCCGCACTCTAGCGGTCGTAATTTTGATGTGATCTTCTTTAATATTTGTAAGAATGTTTATCTCAATGATATCTAGGTCAAGTTCGAAACTGGGTCATGTGACATTGAAATCTAGGTCACTAGGTCAAATTAAAGAAAAAGCTTCTCGCACCCTAGTGGTCGTAATTTTGGTGTGATCTTCTTTAAACTTGGTCAGAATGTTTATCTCGATGATATCTAGGACAAGTTCGAAATTGGGTCATGTAACCTTGAAATCTAGGTCACTAGGTCAAATTATAGAAAAAGCTTTTCGCACTCTATTTTGGTGTGATCTTCTTTAAACTTGGTCAGACTGTTTATCTTTATGATATCTAGGTCAAGTTCGAAATTGGGTCATGTTACCTTGAAATCTAGGTCACTAGGTCAAATTAAAGAAAAAGCTTGTCCGCACTCTAGCAGTTGTTATTTTTTTGGTGCGATCTTCTTTAAACTTGGTCAGAATGTTTATCTCAATGATATCTAGGTCAAGTTCGAAACTGGATCATGTGACCTTGAAATCTAGGTCACTAGGTCAAATTATAGAAAAAGCTTATATGCACTCTAGCAGTCTAAATTTTGGTGCAATCTTCTTTAAACTTGGTCAAAATGTTTATCTCAATGATATCTAGATCAAGTTCGAAACTGGGACATGTGACCCTAAAAACTAGGTCACTAGTTCAAATCAAAGAAAAAGCTTGTCTGCACCTTAAGGGTCTTAACTTTAATGGGATCTTCTTCAATTTTTGTCAGAATGTTTGTCTCAATGATATCTAGGTCAAGTTCGAAACTGGGTCATGTTACCTTGAAATCTAGGTCACAAGGTCAAATTATAGAAAAAGCTTGTCTGCACTCTAGTGGTCGTAATTTTGGTCTAATCTTCTTCAAACTTGGTCAGAACGTTTATCTCAATGAAATCTAGGTCAAGTTTGAAACTGGGTCATGTGACCCTGAAAACTAGGTCACAAGGTAAAATTATAGAAAAAGCTTGTCCGCACTCTAGCGGTCGTAATTTTGGTGCGATCTTCTTTAAACTTGGTCAGAATGTTTATCTCAATGAAATCTAGGTCAAGTTTGAAACTGGGTCATGTGACCTTGAAATCTAGGTCACTAGGTCAAATTAAAGAAAAAGCTTGTCTGCACTCGAGCATTCTTAATTTTGGTGCGATCTTCTTTAAACTTGGTCAAAATGTTTATCTCAATTATATCTAGATCAAGTTCATAACTAGGTCATGTGACCCTAAAAACTAGGTCACTAGGTCAAATTAAAGAAAAAGCTTTCTGCACTCTAGCGGTTGTAATTTTGTTGCGATCTTCTTTAAACTTGGTCAGAATGTTTATCTCAATCATATCTAGATCAAGTTCGAAACTGGGTCATGTGACCTTGAAATCTAGGTCACTAGGTCAAATTATAGAAAATGCTTGTCTGCACTCTAGCGGTCTTAATTTTGGTCTTCAAACTTGGTCAAAATGTTTATCCATAGATTCCATAATGGGTTCCAGAGTTATGGCCCTTGAAAGAGCCGCCAGAGTAAGCTATTTTGACCTTTTCACAATAGCAGCTTTATTTTTTGACTTGATTTACCATACTTGCACAAATTTCTTGCAAGCATTGAGCAGTTGTTGACAGGTGAGCGACCCAGGGTCCTATGGACCCTCTTGTTTTATTAGTGGCGGTAAAAGGCTATGTTTACCAGTAAGGCATCTAGCAGGATAATGATGTATCCAATGTGAATGTTTAACAATTAAAAATGACTTTAATTGTGACGAATGCATCCTTGCTGTTCTGTCTTGTCGAAAAACCTTGAAATGAGGCATACTCGAGCACTCGTCATTTTCCTAGATAATTTGTCT
Source organism: Corbicula japonica (assembly GCA_038501625.1). Classification (NCBI taxonomy): domain Eukaryota; kingdom Metazoa; phylum Mollusca; class Bivalvia; order Venerida; family Cyrenidae; genus Corbicula; species Corbicula japonica. The sequence continues at coordinate 494,907 of JAZAYU010000172.1, forward strand.
GTATGTTGACTATTTTAAGATGTGTCGATTCTTGGTTTCTGGATATTAATCAAAATTGTTAAAGGTTTTACCGATGTATTAAATCTGGTAACTTTTGACATATGTTATACGCAAAAAATAATCGAGTCCGTTATTGAAGCAACCTTTTTCCAAAATGTGAAAATTTGCATAAAATTCTAGAATTTTATTTTCCTAGGAAATTCTCTTCAGTTTTAAATGGGCAGATAAAAAAAACTCGTTTTTATATTCTTTGTTTCTTACCATTAGCCTTAAGATTTCACTGCATACCGGTTTATCCAATTTTTTTTTGTTATCGATGCATCGCCTAATAGATTGATTTAGGTACAAACGTATCCAATACCTTTTAAAATAAAATAAATAAACATAACAAAAACTGTTCCACTGTTCTTATCATGTGTGTATAGTAGCTTTACATCCGAATGCTTTCGAAATCTTACAATTCTTAAGGAAACCGTAATATATACGAAATAGGAAATAATAGTAGCTAAACGTTGGTTTATTCATTAAATTCATAATTCATTAATAGGAAATATGTTTCATTCATTCAACCCGAACGCCGTTAATCTTTTTTAAAAATATTTCTTGCTTCTAATTAAAAACGTTGCTATATGCCTGCCGGCCATATCATTGCTTGTGATTTAAAGACTGTCATTACATATTTGCATTGGCACCTGTTGAAAAGGCTTTAGACAATGTTAATAAAGTGCCGGATACACAGTAATGATATTTATACCAAAAAGTTTCAGTGTAAATATGTTTATGTTATGATTTCATCAGAGAGTGATATTGTTACTGAATAAACTCTACAAGTGGCAATATTTAGAATAGTGTTGAGCCGAATCAACATTAAGTACCTACTACGTATAAGTAATGGTTGCCAAACATTTGCACAAAACTTCGTTTAATAATAACTGCCAACTTCAGTTTGTACACAGCTACAAAATTATTCGTGTTCTACACACATTAATCTTACTGCCATAAAATAACTCCTAATATTTACTGCGAAAAGTGGAAATCTATTTTAATCAATTAAAACGCGAACATCCGGAAAACACGCCTCCCCAAAAAACCAAAAAGCAGAAAAGAAATGAGAGTATGGGTTCATTAAATGTTTAAAATCAAAATTTATCTACAAACAATAAATTAAAATGAATGGGTTACATTCCTTGAATGGTCATGTGCAAAACATGTTGGAAATTGGGCTTTAAACAGGTTCTAGGGTGCACCAGCCTCACACTTTACCCTACAGGTTTACCCTACAGGTTCTAAAACAAATAAGAACAAGTTGTCTTGGCGAATAAACTGTAACCCACCCATCAGTACGACAATTTAACAAGCAAAAGCACACAAACATTATATTATAAATCAGTTAAAAAATTAAACAAGCAGTTATCTGGCGTTCAATTTGCAAACATACGTGTATGTTTGTATTTTAATTTCACTTCCGCATTATTTGATTAAAACAAAAGCTACATTGTAAACAATTTCATCCAAAGACGTTAACTTGAGGAAATAAAACCTTTATCGCATTCAATGAACATAGGGCTTTTTATACGGATGGCTCTTTTGATAAATTATAGATTTGTCAAGACCTGATCGAAGTTTTCTTACAGGTTAATATTTTTGTTTGATGTTGGTATTAAAGATTAAGTTTTCGTTTCTTATTTTTCAGACCTGCGGGGACAATCGTTGGAGCGGTGTTGGGAAGTGTAATATTTATTGCGATAGTTGTTTCAATAGTAGCCTGTTGTTTTTGTGCTTGTTGCCCGGGATACCGATATCGCAATCAAGGCACAATCATAACTACTCAACCAGGTATGTGATGCTAAAATTCGTGGTTTTGTTTGTTTGTTTGTCCTTTCGTTCGTTAGTTCGTTCTTTCGTTCGTTCGTTCGTTCGTTTGTTTGTTACAAAAGGTGAACACATTAAATGTATATATATTGAAAACACAAATAGTTGTGCCAACTGCTAGATGTGCGTACGGCGTAGCGTATGTCCAACGACATCGGTAGAAATAAAACGGAAAGAAATAAGTTTATTTTACATCGATTCACTTCTATAAGTCTTAGAATGCTATTGCAATATGTAAGGGCATCGTTTATGTATTAAATGCCAGTTTATCCTAGTTGTACGCCATATATTTGTGTACTTAATTTGTTTACTGCAGGACCAAACTATCAAACGATGCCAAATACACCTTACCAGGGCAATACCGGGCCATACCCGCCGCAAAACACCGGACCCTATACGGCAAAGCCAGCAGGCTATACCGATCCTCCGCCATCCTATCAAGTGTGAGCGTCGTCATCCACTGGGTATAATCAGCGACCCGTTTTGAGAGCATTCATCGGAAATAATCTCCCTACTATTCAGCGGTCCAGAAAATCACTCTGTTGGTGATTAAATGCGCTTAGACGTCTTATCAAGTTCATAATGTTTAAAAGATTGCTATTTTAAGAAACTTTAATTGTCATTTGTACGAGTACTTGTTTCAAATGTTTTGAAATGATCATTTTTATTTACTCGAATATTAAATATTTTTACTTTCACCCACTCACCGAATTGCTATATTGTATAGGTCTGATTTAAACTTTTTATTCATTATTGAGTAGTCATTCCGGCATAATATACCGCAAATATCAGTATGCTCATTTACTTATCGGATTGTTATTTAAAATTAACTAGAAGGGTTTATTCCATTCATCACTGCACTGTCATCGATAAAAAATAAAAACATCAAAATCTATCTAACGGCAAATTGTATTTCAATTAAACTTTTCACAATAAAATGTAACTGCATGTATCTTTATTTTACATTCTTAAATAAAAGTTAAAACAGTAAAGAAAAATAAGGCTATTGAGATTTTGACGGTTTTCTGTATTATCGATGAAAGTGCGATGACGACTGGTGTAAACCATTAAAAGGAACAGCAATACATGTATGCATATCAGGAATAGCCTCATATAGATAATCATAACAGAGCCTTTCCACACAACCAAAACCTAGAGGAAAACAATGCATGTGTTATTATATGATTCATTTTTGATAAACAAACACCACAGGAATTTTTGAAAATGAGAACCATGTGATAACTTCCTCGGAACGGTCAGTGACGAAGCATTTTGCCACTAGAGCTTTATATTTGGTTCTACGGTGTACCAGTTACTTAACTTTCAGAAATGAACACAAACCAACCCACCACATGACAATGTGGTATGAACAAGTATACAAACATACAATCGTAAGATCCTTATCGGCCAATCGAAAAGTGTAGGAACTGAGACCAAAACACCACGATTAAAGTTAACTTGAACATTTTTGCGTTTTAAAATTACCGTTAATTGTAAAATATTCTGCTGATTTATGATGAGCATATAAACTTACTTCCACAAACAAATTATCTTTTTCTGCTGCAATACAGTATTATAGTATTATAGCTAATACATAGTTATCTTATACCGATACCCTTTCAATTCTCTTGCAGTTTATTAATTTTGTGACACATAGGTTTATAATCTCAGATCCTCTTTCAACATTATATTGTACATTACCCCAAAAACAAATTACTTTGAATTAATTAATACAGTATTAACTGTTTCACTGTATTTATTATAATAAACTGTTTTTATATAGAAAATATGTTTGGGATTTTTTTTATGTTTTTGTTTCTTTGAAAAGTGCAATACTCATTTGGGGAAAGTCACGGTAAAGATTTCTACGGTGATATTTTTATCGTTTAAGTTCTTTGTGACGATCTTTTAGTTTTTACTATACTTGAAAAGTTTCTGTTATTTTCTCATCAATAGTTCGCGATTTTCTTAAATATATATAATTTGACTATATAATTTTATTTTACCGGAATATGCATAATGAGCAATGTCGTCTGTCAACTTCAAAGTCATTTCAAGGTTATTTTAAGAACAGACATGTACATGATATACATGTAAATAACATCGTGGTACAGCGGACAATGAGAAGAAATGGACTTCAGAAGTAGGTGTATGGTATATCTTATTACTATTGTTGTGCTCTAAGATAAGCTTGAAGGCAGGGGTAAATTGGGGTTTGTCCTAAAAAGACACAAAAAGTGTTCCTTTTCCAAATTTTAAGTTTATTGTTGTTTAATTAACGAAATCCAAATTCAAAGTGATCAATAATAGAAATCAACATGGGCTGTTTCGAAAAAAAAATGGCTGGTTTGGGTTTTCCTGTTATAAAAACGATTTTCCTACTTTGCAGACGTGTCTCAGCATGCCCTTTAGTGATTTGTGAAGTTTCATCAAATAGCACCATCCATTAAAAAACTATTCTAATTGTTCCGTGTGGCACTGATGATGGGCTACCGGAAACCGCTTTTGGTTTGGGTTACTGCATTTAAATGGAGCTCGAAGCCGTCGGTTTTCAATGGCCATTTTACAGTGCAAATACAGTGCAAAAATGCGTTTTTTCGGCAGTTTTCCCTATATAAAGCACCGTTGGAATAAACCAATCTCTTTGAAATTTGCACGGCGTTTAGAGGTCTCCGAGGCAAGCTTATGGGCGAAGTTTCAGAGCTCTAGACCGTCGGCGAGCGCTAGGGTGGGTGTAAAACCACTAAAAAAAGCACAGCGTAAAATTTCGAAGTCCGAAAACGTTATACAGACGTATTTGGTGCTCGTACTTCGAACCCGGATGGTAGCGCCATTTAAATGCAGTAACCCGAAAACATGATTGTTTCGTGTGGCACTGATGATGGGCTACTGGAAACCGCTTTTGGTTTGGGTTACTGCATTTAAATGGAGCTTGAAGCCGTCGGTTTTCAATGGCCATTTTACAGTGCAAATACAGTGCAAAAAATGTGTGTTTTTTCGGCAGTTTTCCCTATATAAAGCACCTTTGGAATAACCCAATCTCTTTGAAATTTGCACGGCGTTTAGAGGTCTCTGAGGCGAGCTTATGGGCGAAGTTTCAGAGCTCTAGACCGTCGGCGAGCGCTAGGGCGGGTGTAAAACCACTAAAAAAAGCACAGCGTAAAATTTCAGTCCGAAAACGTTATACAGACGTATTTAGTGCTCGTACTTCGAACCCAGATGGTAGCGCCATTTAAATGCAGTGACCCGAAAACACGATTGTTTCGTGTGGCACTGATGATGGGCTACCGGAAACCGCTTTTGGTTTGGGTTACTGCATTTAAATGGAGCTTGAAGCCGTCGGTTTTCAATGGCCATTTTACAGTGCAAATACAGTGCAAAAATGCGTGTTTTTTCGGCAGTTTTCCCTATATAAAGCACCTTTGGAATAACCCAATCTCTTTGAAATTTGCACGGCGTTTAGAGGTCTCTAAGGCGAGCTTATGGGCGAAGTTTCAGAGCTCTAGACCGTCGGCGAGCGCTAGGGCGGGTGTAAAACCACTAAAAATAGCACAGCGTAAACTTTCAGTCCGAAAACGTTATACAGACGTATTTAGTGCTCGTACTTCGAACCCAGATGGTAGCGCCATTTAAATGCAGTGACCCGAAAACACGATTGTTTCGTGTGGCACTGATGATGGGCTACCGGAAACCGCTTTTGGTTTGGGTTACTGCATTTAAATGGAGCTTGAAGCCGTCGGTTTTCAATGGCCATTTTACAGTGCAAATACAGTGCAAAAAATGCGTGTTTTTTCTGCAGTTTTCCCTATATAAAGCACCGTTGGAATAATCCAATCTCTTTGAAATTTGCACGGCGTTTAGAGATCTCTCAGGCGAGTTTATGGGCGAAGTTTCAGAGCTCTAGACCGTCGGCGAGCGCAAGGGCGGGTGTAAAACCACTAAAAGAAACAAAGCGTAAACTTTCAGTCCGAAAACGTTATACAGACGTATTTGGTGCTCGTACTTCGAACCCGGATGGTAGCGCCATTTAAATGCAGTAACCCGAAAACACGATTGTTTCGTATGGCACTGATGATGGGCTACTGGAAACCGCTTTTGGTTTGGGTTACTGCATTTAAATGGAGCTTGAAGCCATCGGTTTTCAATGGCCATTTTACAGTGCAAATACAGTGCAAAAAATGCGTGTTTTTTCGGCAGTATTCCCTATATAAAGCACCGTTGGAATAATCCTATCTCTGAAATTTGCACGGCGTTTAGAGGTCTCTGAGGCAAGGTTATGGGCGAAGTTTCAGAGCTCTAGACCGTCGGCGAGCGCTAGGGCGGGTGTAAAACCACTAAAAAAAGCACAGCGTAAAATTTCAAAGTCCGAAAACGTTATACAGACGTATTTGGTGCTCGTACTTCGAACCCGGATGGTAGCGCCATTTAAATGCAGTAACCCGAAAACACGATTGTTTCGTGTGGCACTGATGATGGGCTACCGGAAACCGCTTTTGGTTTGGGTTATTGCATTTAAATGGAGCTTGAAGCCGTCGGTTTTCAATGGCCATTTTACAGTGCAAATACAGTGCAAAAAATGTGTGTTTTTTCGGCAGTTTTCCCTATATAAAGCACCGTTGGAATAACCCAATCTCTTTGAAATTTGTACGGCGTTTAGAGGTCTCTGAGGCTAGTTTATGGGCGAATATTCAGAGCTCTAGACCATCGGCGAGCGCTCGGGCGGGTGTAAAACCACTAAAAAAAGCACAGAGTAAAATTTCAGTCCGAAAACGTTATACAGACGTATTTAGTGCTCGTACTTCGAACCCAGATGGTAGCGCCATTTAAATGCAGTAACCCAAAAACACGATTGTTTCGTGTGGCACTGATAATGGGCTACCGGAAACCGCTTTTGGTTTGGGTTACTGCATTTAAATGGAGCTTGAAGCCGTCGGTTTTCAATGGCCATTTTACAGTGCAAATACAGTGCAAAAATGCGTGTTATTTCTGCAGTTTTCCCTATATAAAGCACCGTTGGAATAATCCAATCTCTTTGAAATTTGCACGGCGTTTAGAGGTCTCTCAGGCGAGTTTATGGGCGAAGTTTCAGAGCTCTAGACCGTCGGCGAGCGCTAGGGCGGGTGTAAAACCACTAAAAGAAACAAAGCGTAAAATTTCAAAGTCCGAAAACGTTATACAGACGTATTTGGTGCTCGTACATCGAACCCAGATGGTAGCGCCATTTAAATGCAGTAACCCGAAAACACGATTGTTTCGTGTGGCACTGATGATGGGCTACTGGAAACCGCTTTTGGTTTGGGTTACTGCATTTAAATGGAGCTTGAAGCCGTCGGTTTTCAATGGCCATTTTACAGTGCAAATACAGTGCAAAAAATGCGTGTTTTTTTCGGCAGTTTTCGCTATATAAAACACCGTTGGAATAATCCAATCTCTTTGAAATTTGCACGGCGTTTAGAGGTATCTGAGGCGAGGTTATGGGCGAAGTTTCAGAGCTCTAGACCGTTGGCGAGCGCTAGGGCGGGTGTAAAACCACTAAAATGGCACAGGGTAAAATTTCAAGTCCGAAAACGTTATACAGACGTATTTGGTGCTCGTACTTCGAACCCGGATGGTAGCACCATTTAAATGCAGTAACCCGAAAACACGATTGTTTCGTGTGGCACTGATGATGGGCTACTGGAAACCGCTTTGGTTTGGGTTACTGCATTTAAATGGAGCTTGAAGCCGTCGGTTTTCAATGGCCATTTTACAGTGCAAATACAGTGCAAAAAATGTGTGTTTTTTCGGCAGTTATCCCTATATAAAGCTATTTGGAATAACCCAATCTCTTTGAAATTTGCACGGCGTTTAGAGGTCTCTAAGGCGAGCTTATTGGCGAAGTTTCAGAGCTCTAGACCGTCGGCGAGCGCTAGGGCGGGTGTAAAACCACTAAAAAAAGCAAAGCGTAAAATTTAAGTCCGAAAACGTTATACAGACGTATTTGGTGCTCGTATTTCGAACCCGGATGGTAGCGCCATTTAAATGCAGTAACCCGAAAACACGATTGTTTCGTGTGGCACTGATGATGGGCTACTGGAAACCGCTTTTGGTTTGGGTTACTGCATTTAAATGGAGCTTGAAGCCGTCGGTTTTCAATGGCCATTTTACAGTGCAAATACAGTGCAAAAAATGTGTGTTTTTTCGGCAGTTTTCCCTATATAAAGCACCGTTGGAATAACCCAATCTCTTTGAAATTTGCTCGGCGTTTAGAGGTCTCCGAGGCAAGCTTATTGGCGAAGTTTCAGAGCTCTAGACCGTCGGCGAGCGCTAGGGCGGGTGTAAAACCACTAAAAAAAGCACAGCGTAAAATTTCAGTCCGAAAACGTTATACAGACGTATTTAGTGCTCGTACTTCGAACCCAGATGGTAGCGCCATTTAAATGCAGTGACCCGAAAACACGATTGTTTCGTGTGGCACTGATGATGGGCTACCGGAAACCGCTTTTGGTTTGGGTTACTGCATTTAAATGGAGCTTGAAGCCGTCGGTTTTCAATGGCCATTTTACAGTGCAAATACAGTGCAAAAATGCGTGTTTTTTCGGCAGTTTTCCCTTTATAAAGCTACGTTGGAATAATACAATCTCTTTGAAATTTGCACGGCGTTTAGAGGTCTCTAAGGCGAGTTAATGGGCGAAGTTTCACAGCTCTAGACCGTCGGCGAGCGCAAGGGCGGGTGTAAAACCACTAAAAGAAACAAAGCGTAAAATTTCAGTCCGAAAACGTTATACAGACGTATTTGGTGCTCGTACTTCGAACCCAGATGGTAGCGCTATTTAAATGCAGTAACCCGAAAACACGATTGTTTCGTGTGGCACTGATGATGGGCTACTGGAAACCGCTTTTGGTTTGGGTTACTGCATTTGAATGGAGTTTGAAGCCATCGGTTTTCAATGGCCATTTTACAGTGCAAATACAGTGCAAAAAATGCGTGTTTTTTCGGCAGTTTTCCCTATATAAAGCACCGTTGGAATAATCCAATCTCTTTGAAATTTGCACGGCGTTTAGAGGTCTTTGAGGCGAGTTTATGGGCGAAGTTTCAGAGCTCTAGACTGTCGGCGAGCGCTAGAGCGGGTGTAAAACCACTAAAAAAAGCACAGCGTAAACTTTCAAAGTCCGAAAACGTTATACAGACGTATTTAGTGCTCGTACTTCGAACCCAGATGGTAGCGCCATTTAAATGCAGTGACCCGAAAACACGATTGTTTCGTGTGGCACTGATGATGGGCTACCGGAAACCGCTTTTGGTTTGGGTTACTGCATTTAAATGGAGCTTGAAGCCGTCGGTTTTCAATGGCCATTTTACAGTGCAACTACAGTGCAAAAAATGCGTGTTTTTTCTGCAGTTGTCCCTATATAAAGCACCGTTGGAATAATCCAATCTCTTTGAAATTTGCACGGCGTTTAGAGGTCTCGTTGGAATAATCCAATCTCTTTGAAATTTGCACGGCGTTTAGAGGTCTCCGAGGCGAGCTTATGGGCGAAGTTTCAGAGCTCTAGACCGTCGGCGAGCGCAAGGACGGGTGTAAAACCTCTAAAAAAAGCACAGCGTAAAGTTTCAAAGTCCGAAAACGTTATACAGACGTATGTGGTGCTCGTACTTCGAACCCGGATGGTAGCGCCATTTAAATGCAGTAACCCGAAAACAAGATTGTTTCGTGTGGCACTGATGATGGGCTACCGGAAACCGCTTTTGGTTTGGGTTACTGCATTTAAATGGAGCTTGAAGCCATCGGTTTTCAATGGCCATTTTACAGTGCAAATACAGTGCAAAAAATGTGTGTTTTTTCGGCAGTTTTCCCTATATAAAGCACCGTTGGAATAACCCAATCTCTTTGAAATTAGCACGGCGTTTAGAGGTCTCTAAGGCTAGTTTATGGGCGAAGTTTCAGAGCTCTAGACCGTCGGCGAGCGCTAGGGCGGGTGTAAAATCACTAAAAAAAGCACAGCGTAAAGTTTCAGTCCGAAAACGTTATACAGACGTATTTGGTGCTCGTACTTCGAACCCAGATGGTAGCGCCATTTAAATGCAGTAACCCGAAAACACGATTGTTTCGTGTGGCACTGATGATGGGCTACCGGAAACCGCTTTTGGTTTGGGTTACTGCATTTAAATGGAGCTTGAAGCCGTCGGTTTTTAATGGCCATTTTACAGTGCAAATACAGTGCAAAAAAATGCGTGTTTTTTCGGCAGTTTTCCCTATATAAAGCACCGTTGTAATAATCCAATCTCTTTGCAATTTGCACGGCGTTTAGAGGTCTCTGAGGCGAGCTTATGAGAAAAGTTTCAGAGCTCTAGACCGTCGGCGAGCGCTAGGGCGGGTGTAAAGTAAAACCACTAAAAAAAAACAGCGTAAAATTTCAAAGTTCGAAAACGTTATACAGACGTATGTGGTGCTCGTACTTCGAACCCAGATGGTAGCGCCATTGAAATGCAGTAACCCGAAAACACGATTGTTTCGTGTGGCACTGATGATGGGCTACCGGAAACCGCTTTTGGTTTGGGTTACTGCATTTAAATGGAGCTTGAAGCCGTCGGTTTTCAATGGCCATTTTACAGTGCAAATACAGTGCAAAAAATGCGTGTTTTTTCGGCAGTTTTCCCTATATAAAGCTCCGTTGGAATGATTCAATCTCTTTGAAATTTGCACGGTGTTTAGAGGTCTCTGAGGCAAGCTTATGGGCGAAGTTTCAGAGCTCTAGACCGTCGGCGAGCGCTAGGGCGGGTGTAAAACCACAGCGTAAAATTTCGAAGTCCGAAAACTTTATACAGACGTATTTGGTGCTCGTACTTCGAACCCAGATGGTAGCGCCATTTTAATGCAGTAACCCGAAAACACGATTGTTTTGTGTGGCACTGATGATGGACTACCTGAAACCGCTTTTGGTTTGGGTTACTGCATTTAAATGGAGCTTGAAGCCGTCGGTTTTCAATGGCCATTTTACAGTGCAAATACAGTGCAAAAAATGCGTGTTTTTTCGGCAGTTTTCCCTATATAAAGCACCGTTGGAATAATCCAATCTCTTTGAAATTTGCACGGCGTTTAGAGGTCTCTGAGGCGAGCTTATGGGCGAAGTTTCAGAGCTCTAGACCGTCGGCGAGCGCTAGGGCGGGTGTAAAACCACTAAAAAAACACAGCGTACAATTTCAAGCCGTCGGTTTTCAATGGCCATTTTACAGTGCAAATTGGGCAAAAAATGTGACACTTTTAAAAATCACATTTGTTCAGACTCATTATTTTACAAAAAGCTTCAACAAAGACAAGTTTTAGTGTTGTTTTAGTAAAAAGGTGCATTTATTAGGCATCAAATTGTGATAAAATTAAGAATATTATACTTAAAGTAATCAAAATTTATGCTATAAAGTCAAGCGTGGTAGATTAGAAAATACCTCAAGAAAATCAATAAATCTTTGCTTTATAAATTTATAGGACTTTAAAGATTTATAGTACATAAGAAATTTTTTGTGTATCATTAAGTTTTATGTTTCTAGATGCAATAATTATAATGTAATCATATTGTCTGCAGCTCACTTCAGAAAATGTAAGCTAAATTTTTCAGGATATGACATTATGCACATATTGCAATATTCTGTCCACATATCCTTTACAAGAAAACAAGAGCATGTTTTTTCCTAGAAGTCATGTTTCGTTAAATTGTGACACAGGAATGGCCTTAGTAAAACATTTTAGTACAATGCACTTATATAGTTGTCAGGAGTGTGACATGAGTGTGGCACACTTTCTTAAAAATATATAAAAAAATTTAATAGGATACCAAAAGTTCTAAAGCACTTATATTTGATGCTTCAACATGTAAATTAATAGAAAACACAACAAGCTTTACTTAGTTAATAAATTATATGAAAACGTTTCTTAAGCAACAATTAAAGTGTTTTAACAAATAATGTATTTAAATCAACTTACCTAAACAGACACAAAGAGTGTTCCTTTTCCAAATTTTAAGTTTATCGTAGTTTAATCGACGGATTCCAAATTCAAAGTGATTCCTACTGGAAAGGAACTGCCAATTTTATTGTTGCATTGCAACTAATAACCAATCAAAATTATTGATAAAAAAATGTGTAAGAGTTACCAAACTTTGACCAATAAAAATTAACCCCAAAATCCTGAGGACGCTGTAAAATTCCAGCCCCTGGACCGAATCCACATGCGCATGCCATTATCGCGTCTTTAGATGACATTCTTGGCTTCAAAGGCAGAAATCTGCATAATTAAATATGAGATTATCTTATAATTAAACAGTCTGACATCAAAAAGTTTCTTTGTTCAATAATGGTTTAAGCCACTGACTTGATAAGATTATGATCTTTGTTAGTTGCCAAAACTTTCCATGAATTCTGTCATCGAAATATCTTTATGAAAATAAAAATGCAAAACCTTTGAAGTTCATTTTTTAACACAAATACCTTTGCAAATTTAAACTCTATTGAGTGAATATTTTAACTTAAATTCTAAATACCATATACAATGTAGAAACAAAAATATCTTAACGAAAATTAAAATACAATAACCTACAATATAAAATGAAGAAATAAAAATATCCAAATTTTATGCACCATACACTCACACAAAGTTTTAAAGATGGATGGATGGATGGATGGATGGATGGATGGATGGATGGATGGATGGATGGATGGATGGATGGATGGATGGATGGATGGATGGATGGAGGACGGACGGACGGACGGACGGACAGATAGATAGATTTCTCCTAGAGGCAGAGCATATTTACACAATATACAAAAAGAACATTTTATTAACAAAACCAAACAACAACAAGAAAAAAGTAAGAAATGTTAGAGTAATGATTGCAACTTAAATAAGTTCTTTGAGTACTATTACATATTTACAGGTCATTTGTGCTTACATACACAACATACATATACGAAATGTTGCAAACAAGCACTTAACAGCACGAAATACAGAAATGTAACGAGAAAATGCTAAAATTAAATCATGCAAGAAACATAAATATCTTCTGTTATATGTTTTAGTTGTAAATTAACTGATATTAAGTTACCGTTTGATATCATCGGCGGATAGACCCCCAGACATTGACCATATCTTGGCAAAACGAAACACAGGATATGAGATATATCAACAGTAAATCCGTCAGCTGGATCAATTATTAAACATATTTCCGGGTTAGAAAGCCTAAGCAAAGTAAGACGATCTTACGGTGAACATTATACAAATAAGCAAGCAATAACAAGAAAAAAAGTGATAAATGCACACATTATTATGCAACAATTAAAAATGTCTGTACTGTACGGTATACTATTATAGGTTGTAACAGTGGTATAAGTTTTTAATGAGATTCCAGTAATCGTTTATTATAGTAGGCAGATTAACAATCTGGTATTTACCCTGTAATTCGGTTTATTTTGTCTCTTTAAAGTCGCTTTAACTTTTTTGTTTCAAAATTTAAAATCTTGAAAATTTAATAAATATCTCATTTATCACCATATATTAAAGCAATATAGCCTTGAATGATATTCAAGGCTGGATGTAAAAAAGTCCAAACAAAATTATAGAATTTGATTTTGAGGACTCATTCTGCCTAAAATTCTTATATATCTTAAATGAACAGTAAAAGCATGAATAATAGAATATAATTTATACACATTAAAACAACATTGAACATCAACAAAAATGTATAGATATCAAATGTTCAGTTATCGATTCAAATATATGCCAAGTAATAAACAAAAAAGTGAATTAACATGAAGCGTCAATAGAGCAAATTGTATGCACAGAAAATCAGCATCAACCGTAAAATATATAAATATTAAATGTTTAATTATCAATTTAAATACATGGTCAGTAAATAAACATGAATAGTGAATAAACATAAAGTAATGACAAAAATATACATGTACGGATTACACATGTTCAATCATGTATTTAAATACAACCAGATTATGAGAATAAACAAACACGAACAGTGAATAAACATTAAACATTAATTAAAACTATATGGATAGTTAATGTTCAGATATCGATTAAAGTATGTACACAATTAAATGTAATAAAATGAAAAGATTAAAATATATGCACACAAAATGAACATGAAACATCAACATATTTAATTTATCCCATTGCATAAATGCATATTAAGCACTCATTCAATAGACTAATCAAGGGATGCACAATAACCACAGAACTTCAAAAGATTAAAAAAATGCACAACAAATGAACATGAAACAGAAAACAAACTCTGATATAGTCTTTACAAGACCAACTAAATACCCCCATATTTATATTTTTTTATTTTGTTACAGCAATATTGGACCCGCTCAATAATTATTCCAAAATCCCTGCACTTCATTTTGTCAAATTCCTCATCATAGATTACCCCTTATTAAAAAGTTTGCCTGTCAAATTAGTTTTATTACACAACAATACTGAACCAAAATTCAGAGATTTATTTTTAAGGAAAGTAAAGCGTTTTCGTAATGAAACAAAAATGATAATTAAATGTTTATAAAAACTGAAAACTACAATTAACAATTTTTCTAAGTACACACCTGCCTACTGGGGCATTACTGGCTTGATAATTGAACTATTGCTCTAAAACTTTCAATACAACATGCAAGTTAGTTTCTCATAACTAAGAAGTGATTTTCATACTCATTTCGACAATAAAATGATATTTTGTCCGCCTAATGCATAAAAACTTAAGTCGTCTGCTCAACTTTATTGCGTCATTTTAATGATTGACGTCAACTGTCCGAAAGTACCTTTTCCCGCGCCTCATATTAAAGGTGACATTAAAGTTGTCCCCGTAATGCTGACACGCCTCTAGAGAGTAGGCTTGCAATGGGAAATGGTTACATGAGCTTATCACTAGATATTGCGTCGCTTTCGTTTATGTCCCCTTAAGTCTATTTCGACAACGAGGTAATCTACACCGTAATTTTTTTACCACTTGTCTGAACCGGGAGCCACTCAAAACATAGAGAAAAAATTAACTCCCGAATTAAACTGTGATAAAAATGAAAATATATACGCAAGTGATGCAGAAAGGTCTGATAGTGGCTTGTTGGGGTCATTATATGGCCAAATACAGTCTTCAGCTAGAGTTAGAACACCAGCTGGAACTTGCAAAATTATAAAAGTTATGTTCGCCACCAACAGCGAACGTGTCATGCTGATAGAAACATGTGATTTCTTTGTCATCTGTTGGTTGTTTGTTATCAACAATCGGTTTCGACTGTTTTATTTTAATACAATTAAGACAGTTCCAGTCGAGGTTACGATAATGGGAATACCGAATACAAATACGGCATAAATGATATTCAACACTAGTATGCCGTTCGGAACTTCCTCCCGGTACGTGGCAGAAAGATTTGAAAAATAATAATCTACTGTCACATCGAAAATCACAGGCTCCGTGACAAGAAAAAAGAACACAACTAAGATTACTGAAACCTTTGATAATGGTGATTTGTAGATGTACAAATAATTTTGATTTTGTGAGGAAAATAAACACTTAAAACTCGTTCAATTGTTATTAAACACAGAATTGAGTGAGATAATTTAAGAGTGATTCCAACGAATATAATTTGTGCCTGTGCAATTATGAAATCGGTATTCACGTCAATGTCAACCTTTTGATAAATCGTTCCAATTATTTCATCATAAACAGCTGGCGTTACACCAACCTAAAGGTCCATCACCGCAAGTGCTGTAAACAGTACGGCCGTTGATGAATTGCGTATCCATGGTTTTGACATTACGACTATGATCAATACGTTGCCTAGCAACGAAGGAGGCGCTAAAACATATTTCGCCAACATTGCACGAATAGCAATTGCAAGCCAAAACCACTCATACGGTGGTGTAAAGACATAAAATGTAAAATTGTATCCATAATATCCATAATAATTAAAATTCCAGCTCCAGGTACTTGCAACTGACATTCTGTCGTGCATATTTAGACACTAAGTTTTAACTGTTTTCAATTCAATGAAGTCTGAAGAAAACTCGGCAAAAGTTCTCTTTTTGTAGTAAGAGGCCAATGGTGACTGGCTTTTTTAACAGACAATATATTTTAATTTCATATTATACAAACACTTGATGTCGGGAAATTGTCATTAGTCACTTTTATTTTCTAATATCAGCGTGTTCCCACTGGCAAGAGGAGTTCTTTGTTTACGTACGTTATTGTAATGAAGATGAAACGGAATAAATGAAATAAATGAATAACACGTATAAATGAAAAAAATAACAGATTCTTTTAATTTAAAATCAAACGGATAAGGTTGAAGCATGATACATATTGACACCTTAGGGTTCAATCTTAATTGTCTCTGGGATAAGAAATAAATTTCTTCGGAATTAAAACAATATATTTGGCAAAACTAGATGTCAAACAATACTTCACTGTAATTGGAAACCAGCCTGAGTATTTGCAATATTAGTTTTCAGTTCCTTGATTATTCGATTTGCTTCTGGTTTATATCAACTGCCACACCTTATTGATACCAACGTTCTGCTCGGCAATCTCAGGCAATTATGATTTTACAGAAAACTTCGGGGAAATGATATCGCTCTTTATTTTCCTAAAGATTGTGACATGTGAGCCTTTATTTTTTATTTTGTTTTTTTTTATTTGTTCGTGTTTATTTGTTATTACTAAGATATGTATTTGTTCACACAAGAACCTGTTTGGGCAAGAGTGAGACTTGAGCATCCAAGAACCTATTTCAGATGGGTTTTTTCCCCGTGCTTTTCCGTTAAAACGAAAAATTATTTCGTTTAAACAAAATCAAAGAAAAATTATTTCGTTTAAATAAATGAAAAACTATTTCGTTAAAACGTAATAATATTTCGTTTAAACAAAAACATTTTTTTGTTAAAACGAAAAAAAAATAACATTAAAAATATGGAAAATGAATAAAAGTATTATAAATGTCACTGTAGTGGCTCCGTAGAAGAAAGAATAGATAAACGTGATGATAGGATCTTATTACGAACATGTTATAATTATAATTATAATAACTGGTTAAATTTGTCGTCTTCGCCTCTCAAGATGTGTTATGTTTAATACATGTGTATGCTTTTGCATGCAAAGTTGTTGACTTTGTGGTGAAGCTACTTTTTGAGGTTACAGTCGTTGCATAATTTTGGGGTGACCTTACATAAAGTTATATAATTTAGATTTTAAATGTATTTTAAAGTAAGGTCAATTTAAATTAGTGATAATTTAAAAATAATACGGGAGGTTTTTAACCCGTAAAACTTAAATGCGTTGTCAGGATGACACCACTGGCTGTAAAATACGTACTGGTAAGCCCAGCCAGGAGACTTAACTCAGTAAATGATAATGGTTTTCTTTAATGTAAAAGCTGTACTTAATCTACATTGAAAAGAAACAACAGTCTGTTTTGATGAATTGTAATGTAAAAAGAACTAAATCTAAATCATGAACATAATTATGTACATTACATGAAATAATACAAAGTATTTACATCATATAAGTGCCAGCAATTGAGTGATTCTGGCCTAAAAAATAAATGTAGAATTTAATAAAGACCTTTAAACGCGCTCAAGAAAGTACAGTTGACCAACGGATAGCTCACAGGTCTACCAGTCAGGATCTAACAACCATAAGTTCCCATATAATGATATAGCCAGGAGTTTAAAACCAAAAGGGATTAAAAACCCAGTCTATAACACAGAAACAAAGACAAAGTCTTCGTTGAAAGGTGGTCTATTTAGTTATAAATAATTACTAAAAAAGCCAAAGTTCCAAAAGTCTGTAATTAAATCAATCTATCTAATTAAATGCCAAAGTTAAAGCTTCTTTTCTGCTTTAATGTAAATAAAACAATAATTTAAAAATATTCCCCTAAATTCCCTTATTAATCTAAGTTTTAGAATTTAGAAATTACATTTTAAATAGCTATGATCTTAAGGATCAAGCCCTTGAGTTTTAGTTGTTACATTTTAGAAAATTGTGGCCAGAATGATAAATTCAACAGAAATTCTGGTTTTATAGCAATAATGGTATCTCCCACTGGAGTAATCCATTATCAACCAATCAAAGTGCACTAAAATAATATAATCTATACACAAAGTTAACTGGATTAAACAATTATCCATTAAATCATATTTGTGCTCTTATTTGTACCACAAATAACATTAAAACATTTTATAACATATAAGAAGCATAAATCATTGTTAAATCTGCACAACAAAGTATTTTAAGTATGCATATAAAACAAAGCAAATTTTGTATCCTTACTCTATAAAAACAAAGGAAAGTAGTTCCTCAGCAATGAGAAATAGTCCCTTAAAAGATTACTGAATTCAACTGAATACACTTACTTTCTCAGACAGTTCTATTTAAATATCATCTTGTTATGAGAAAATGTAGTTAAAACAAAATAATGCATTTAGGGTTAAAGTTCTATTGATGAGTCATATAGTTACATAGGCCTAAGCCTGAATTTAAGTACAGTAGCAGTTGCTTCCCTTGGCAATGCCTTAATTACCATAGTAATACTAATATAGGATATATAGGAAATGTGATTATATATGAAAGATACTTAAAGTGGTATTATGGCAAATGACATAAAAGATTACACAATAATACATAATCTGGTGTTACCGAATTCCAACTTTACCACAAAGCTCCCCCTTTTGAAAGAAAAAGTTTACCCCTAAAGTTTTTCCGATTTCGTCCTCGAAATCTTACATAGTGGTAACATCAGATTATGTTTTAATACAGAACACATACAAATGATATTTGGCTGGCATTTAAAACATAAAAATAATTAACATAATTATAATAATAATGTATCAAAAATCAGCATTTAAATCACCTTAAAAATATGTTAATGAATAAAAAGCATCTAAAATGTTTATCTTTAAAGTTCCACGATGTTCTTCTATGTATCTTACTTATTTAACTTTATCATACTTCACATGCCACATCTTGTCAGGTTAGATCATTATGGTCACAGTTTCATTGTCACTTTAACATTGTTTCATATTGTCTCCTTCTCGATAACCACTGTCACATCAGCATATAGGCAGGATCCCTCAGTAGTTGTACCTAGACCGTGCTCCGGCAAATAAAAGAAATAAAATCCTTGCAGTTTTGCTTAACAAACATCACTGTTAATTACAAATTAAATGTAAATGTTCATGTGCAATATTGAAAAATAATTAATGAATAAAATGTCAAGAAGAGATGAGACAATCTCTGGAACTAGCCCTGCCAAAGAGTTGCCATCATATCTCAGTTATACTTCAATTACACAGATGGCAAACTATCAGAATGTACATAATGAAGATTGACTCCATGCACTAACCCAATGTAACATTCTAACAGTAAGCCCTTCCATGAAAGACAGATGAAGATTGACTCCATGCTTCCAGCAAGTCTATGACATAAACAATATACAAGTTGTAAAGTCAAAAGGAGATTTACTGCCATGCTCCACAAAGATCTCTGTTACAAAACCATTAATTACTTAAACAATATCACAATCAACATTTACTTAAGCCTTAAAATGTGAATGGAGCACAGCCTGAAAATAAAGTCTTACATTGTCATGGTCTTTATCTGGTCATCCTCCTCAGCTTCAGTGGCACGGCGCGCTGCTCCTTAACACGTCTTCTGCCTTATGGTACCACTACCATAGGTGAATCTCACCTTCTTTGGATTTATTTCCTCATGTCTTCTTGTCCTCTTCTTGGTTGTGTTTTCTGCAGAAACATTGGTGTTTGTTCCAGCATTGCTCTTCTTTAGGTATCTTCTTGATGTCTTCTCTGGTAGTATGTTCTTACAGCATGTTTCACAATGCCTTACAATGTTTCTTATGTCACGATCTATCATAAACCAGTAGAAGTTCTCTCGTAGTCTCTGGGATGTTTTCCTCACTCCTCTGTGTTCTGTCTTCATTTGGTTGTGGTTGTCTTGGATGAGTGGTAACTGCAGACACTTTGGTACCAGTAGCTGTAGCTTATCACTCGCCTTGGTAGTCTTTTTGTAGATTATGCCATTCTTCCTGACTAGATTCTTCGCAAACTGTAAGTACTTCCTGCCAGAAGTACTGAGATGCTCTATGTCTTCTTTGGTTGGTAGTTTCTTAGAATCTATCCACTGGTGAAGGTGTGATAAGTCAGGGTCTTCTCTCTGGAGGTATTCTATGTCTCTTGGGTTATAGTTGGGAAGGTCAGTGGCGTTTAGGTGTGTTGTGCTTGTGGCTTCTTCGCTTAAGTGTCTTCCCTCTTGTCTTTGGTTGGTTGGTATTGAGTCCCTAAGTTCTGGGTAGGTATCTGTCATACTGTCAGCATCATGGAATTCTTTGCTGTAGGCTGTAGCTTCATTCTGTAGCTGATCATTGATAGCTGTAAGCCTGTTGAGCATAATTTGGAGACTCTGCCTTGTCTTCTCATCAGCTTGGTAATGTCTGTCTGTGATGTCCGGGATGGTAAGTTCTGTAAAGTCTGTTCTTGGTGTATTGGTCACATCTGGTTGGTTTACAGATGAAGTAGTTTCTTTGTTGTTCGTTTTTCCCTCACAGTTCTTCTCTCTGTTGGTGGCTCCTTGTCGTTTTCTGAAATACTTCTCGGCAAAGTCTTCTAGCATTGTCTGCATTGAGCTGTGCATGTTTCTTTCAAATTGGAGAAAACGCTCTTCTGTCACATATTGTTTTCTCATCAGGCTCTCCTCTTCTAATTTTCTGTTATCTTCATCAACAGTAGTTTTTCTTGCAAGTGGTCTTTCCCTAGTATGTTGCAAGCATGACTCCATCCAGGCAAGTCTGTCAGTTGCTTCTTCAATTGTCTTCGAGTTGAACTTTTGGACATCATAAGCTAGGTCTTGATCTGGGTAGCCATTCAAGAACTGTTCAACTGTCAGCTGCTGGAATGTTTCGGTGTGTTGTATGTCTGGGTATGCTTTCTGCATGGCTGTCTGTACTCTTGAAGCGTAGTCATAGAGTGTTTCTGTAGTAGTCTTCTGCAGGCTATGAAGTGCTGTACGCTGTATTTCGGCAGGAACTATGTAGCTGTATCTGGATTTTAAGGCTGTTGAAAACTGGAACGCGTCTTGAAGTACTTCGTATCCTAGGCTAGTTGCAAAAGAGAGGGCACTTCCTTTAAGGCTCATCAGAAGATGCGTCGCAAACTCTTCATTGTCGAAGTGGCAGGATCTGGCACCGGTCTGGAACTGTATCCAAAACGATTCCCATTCTTCGGCTTTCCCATTGAATGTTGGTAGTTTCAGACTTGGCCTCCATGTTGGCTCTGGTTGGTAATACAGTTGTCTTGGTCGGTAGTAAGCTTCTGTTGTCTCTGGTTCCATAAGTAGCTTGTTGTTGTTCTATCAGTGGGGCTTTGATAGGTGTATAATATGTTGTAGAGTTGGCTTCTCTTCTTTCTGACAACTTGAGAGTGCTCTAGTAGTTTGACAATCTGGGTATATTCTAGTAGTCTGACAATCTGAGTGTGGTCTAGTAGTCTGACAATCTTCAGGTATTCAATATGGCTTGTAGCTGGGACCTGGATACTCTTCACTAACAATAAATGTTAGCCAAACAAATTAAAAGCAGTTAAAGCTTTGAATCTGCTCGATATATCTCACTGGAAGTGAAATATGCTGAAACTCAAGTAGTGAATTAGTAGCATATATAATACAGTGCTTCTAAATAATCCTAAGTTCCCCTTTAAAATAATTATTTACAAAAATAATTGCTTGGCCAAATATATTACAAAAATAAATGGCACTTTGAAATATCAAAAATTTAACTAAACGCGAAGTTGTCAGAATCAGTACCTATCTTTAGTTTACAAATTCTGAAATACGTCCTAACATAAGCCACCTAACTGAATCCCGATTCTGACGCCAATTTTGTGGTGAAGCTACTTTTTGAGGTTACAGTCGTTGCATAATTTTGGGGTGACCTTACATAAAGTTATATAATTTAGATTTTAAATGTATTTTAAAGTAAGGTCAATTTAAATTAGTGATAATTTAAAAATAATACGGGAGGTTTTTAACCCGTAAAACTTAAATGCGTTGTCAGGATGACACCACTGGCTGTAAAATATGTACTGGTAAGCCCAGCCAGGAGACTTAACTCAGTAAATGATAATGGTTTTCTTTAATGTAAAAGCTGTACTTAATCTACATTGAAAAGAAACAACAGTCTGTTTTGATGAATTGTAATGTAAAAAGAACTAAATCTAAATCATGAACATAATTATGTACATTACATGAAATAATACAAAGTATTTACATCATATAAGTGCCAGCAATTGAGTGATTCTGGCCTAAAAAATAAATGTAGAATTTAATAAAGACCTTTAAACGCGCTCAAGAAAGTACAGTTGACCCACGGATAGCTCACAGGTCTACCAGTCAGGATCTAACAACCATAAGTTCCCATATAATGATATAGCCAGGAGTTTAAAACCAAAAGGGATTAAAAACCCAGTCTATAACACAGAAACAAAGACAAAGTCTTCGTTGAAAGGTGGTCTATTTAGTTATAAATAATTAAATAAAAAAGCCAAAGTTCCAAAAGTCTGTAATTAAATCAATCTATCTAATTAAATGCCAAAGTTAAAGCTTCTTTTCTGCTTTAATGTAAATAAAACAATAATTTAAAAATATTACCCTAAATTCCCTTATTAATCTAAGTTTTAGAATTTAGAAATTACATTTTAAATAGCTATGATCTTAAGGACCAAGCCCTTGAGTTTTAGTTGTTACATTTTAGAAAATTGTGGCCAGAATGATAAATTCAACAGAAATTCTGGTTTTATAGCAATAATGGTATCTCCCACTGGAGTAATCCATTATCAACCAATCAAAGTGCACTAAAATAATATAATCTATACACAAAGTTAACTGGATTAAACAATTATCCATTAAATCATATTTGTGCTCTTATTTGTACCACAAATAACATTAAAACATTTTATAACATATAAGATGCATAAATCATTGTTAAATCTGCACAACAAAGTATTTTAAGTATGCATATAAAACAAAGCAAATTTTGCATCCTTACTCTATAAAAACAAAGGAAAGTAGTTCCTCAGCAATGAGAAATAGTCCCTTAAAAGATTACTGAATTCAACTGAATACACTTACTTTCTCAGACAGTTCTATTTAAATATCATCTTGTTATGAGAAAATGTAGTTAAAACAAAATAATGCATTTAGGGTTAAAGTTCTATTGATGAGTCATATAGTTACATAGGCCTAAGCCTGAATTTAAGTACAGTAGCAGTTGCTTCCCTTGGCAATGCCTTAATTACCATAGTAATACTAATATAGGATATATAGGAAATGTGATTATATATGAAAGATACTTAAAATGGTATTATGGCAAATGACATAATAGATTACACAATAATACATAATCTGGTGTTACCGAATTCCAACTTTACCACAACTTGATTAGAGGGTTGAGGCTTAAACACTAAGATATGTGTTTGTTCACACAAGAACCTGTCTGAGCAAGTGCGAGATTGGAGCATCCAAGAACATATTTCAGATGCTTTTTCCCTCTGCTTTTCCGTTTAAACGAAAAATGATTTCGTTAAAACGAAATAATATTTGGTGAAAACAAAATAATATTTCGTTAAAACGAAAAAATATTTCGTTAAAACGTAATAATATTTCGTAAAAAAATATTTCGTTAAAACGAAAAAAAATAACCTTAAAAATATTGAAAATGAATTAAAGTATGATAAATGTCACCGTAGGGGCTCCGTAGAAGAAAGAATAAAAAGAGTGATGATATGATCTTAATACGAACATGCTATAATTATAATTATGATAACTGGTTAACATTGTCATCTTCCCCTTTCAAAATTTATCTCGTTCCAAGGGTAACCCAAATGGTTCTCTTTTTCGTTAATTGTTTATGGTGTCTTATTTGAAATTAATATTCTTATAAACACAAGCCTTGCTCTCTTTCCCTCTATCAATTTTCGCTGCGTGGGGAGGCTGTGTTTTCTGAATGTGGCTATTATTGATATGCATATTTAACGTTTTTATTTAAATTAGTCATTTAGAAAGAAAAGATCATATAATTTGGACAGAAAAAGTGAATTATGGCATAAAAAATATGAAAGGTTTTATAAATATCATTTGATTGTTTCTTTGACTAAGAGCCTTGGGTTACTATAATTATATTTTCCAATTATAAAGGAACACTTGCTTTGTATTTTGTCTGCTTGCAAAATATTGAAATCTTGGTATATGGTTTAAAAAAATCTTGTTAAAGATGCTGGAAGATCAATCTGTTTCTTTTGATCCGTCCAACGTGTTCTTGCTGATTATACTACAGGTGCTTTTGTTTCCATAAGTATTGCCTATTTTACTTGGCAATGCGATATCAGCTTCTTATGTTTAATACGTGTGTATGCTTTTGCATGCAAAGTTGTTGACTTGATTAGAGGGTTGAGGCTTAAACACTAAGATATGTGTTTGTTCACACAAGAACCTGTCTGAGCAAGTGCGAGATTGGAGCATCCAAGAACCTATTTCAGATGCTTTTTCCCTCTGCTTTTCCGTTTAAACGAAAAATGATTTCGTTAAAACGAAATAATATTTCGTCAAGTCAAGTCAAGTCAAGTCAAAATTTATTTATTGTCGGAAGTGTTGTACAACCATAAAACATTAGCTATGAGTAGCTATTTACCGAAAAAATATTTCGTTAAAACGTTATAATATTTCGTAAAAAAATATTTCGTTAAAACGAAAAAAAATGATGATATGATCTTAATACGAACATGCTATAATTATAATTATGATAACTGGTTAACATTGTCATCTTCCCCTCTCAAAATTTATCTCGTTCCAAGGCGGCAACCCCAATGGTTCTCTTTTTCGTTAATTGTTTGTGGTGTCTTATTTGAAATTGATGTTCTTATTACCACACGTCTCTATTCCTTTTCGCTGCGTGGGGAGGCTGTGTTTTTTTAGTATGACTATTATTGATATGCATATTTCAGTTTTTCATTTAAATCTCTCATCAGTAAAGATCATAGAATGTGCACAGAAAATGTGAATTCTTCAGATAAACTGATGGAATGTACTAACGATTTGTTTAGGACACAATACACTTAACAACTTTTCTAAGTATACACATGCGTAATGGGGAATTACTGGCTTGATAATTGAACAATTGCTCTAAAACTTTCAATAAAACATGCAAATTATATTAACTGATTTATAAGTAAAATATTTTTCAAAATGACACACAACTGACTGCTCACAATCATTTAGAGTACTGGTACCCACAGAATACAAAATCACATCAGTGAGTAATGAGTATGACCACCAACAGCGCGTATAACTGCAAGCCACATTAATGTGATTGAGCTTACACAGTTCTAAATGACTCATTTTGCGGAAACTTAAGCCCAAACCTGAATAAGTGCAGTTCCAAGTTTGCGAAGATTGCATAAATGGTCCCTCCCGTTTCGTACTCCTCTGCTAAGATCAGACCACAATTTTTCTTTTGGATTAAGATCCGGAGATTTAGCAAATCATGGACATATTTTTTGGTGTTCACCTCAAGAAAAGGTCTAATGTTCGCCGAACGATGACACGGTGCACCATCATGCATTAACTGCATGCACCTATGTACTTGAAGGACAGTGGGAACACGGACTTGTCGCTGATAGTCTTCAAAATTTAAGTTCCCTTTGATTAAAGCCGCTGCAGTCCTCTTGTGCATTGACATACCAGCTCACAGTATTAAAACTGATCCACAACAATATAAACAAGAGGGCCAACTGGCCCTTAATCGCTCACCTGTCAAACTTGACCTAGATATCATTGAGATAAACATTCTGACAAAGTTTGAAGAAGATCGGACCAAAATTAAGACCGCTAGAGTGCAGACAAGATTTTTTATATAATTTGACCTAGTGACCTAGATTTCAAGGTCACATAACCCAGTTTCAAACTTGACCTAGATATCATCGAAATATACTTTCTGACCAAGCTTGAAGAAGATCCATCCAAAATTAAGACCTCTAGAGTGCAGACAAGCTTTTTCCTTAATTTAACCTACTGACCTAGTTTTAAGGGTCACATGACCCAGTTACGAACTTGATCTAGATATCATTGAGATAAACATTCTGACCGAGTTTAAAGAAGATTGCACCAAAATGAAGACCACTAGAGTGCAGACAAGATTTTTATATAATTTGACCTAGTGACCTAGATTTCAAGGTCACATGACCCAGTTTCAAATTTGACCTAGATATCAATGAGATTAACATTCTGACAAAGTTTCAGAAAGATCGGACCAAAATTAAGACCTCTACAGTGCAGACAAGCTTTTTCTTTAAATTGACCTACTGACCTAGTTTTAAGGGTCACATAATCCAAGTACTAACTTGATCTAGATATCACTGAGATAAACATTCCGACCAAGTTTAAAGAAGATCACATCAAAATTGAGACTGCTAGAGTGCGGACAAGATTTTTCTGTAAGTTGACCTAGTGACCTAGATTTTAAGGTCACATAACCCAGTTTCGAACTTGATCTAGATATCAATGAGATAAACATTCTGACCAAGTTTGAAGAAGATCGGATAAAAATTATGACCGCTAGAGTGCGGACACCAATTGTGAACGGACGACGGACGGACGACGGACGAAGGGTGATCACAAAAGCTCAGCCTGTCACTATGTGACAGGTGAGCTAAAAATGCGCTTCAACAATATTTTCGCGATTTAACCGGTTTCCGCTGGAGGTGGTAATACGCGTTATTAATTTATTTGTGAATTTGTATTCTGTGGGTTCCAGTACTCTAAATGATTGTGAGCAGTCAGTTGTCTGTCGTTTTGAAAAATATTTTACTAATTAATCAGTTAGTATTTTTTGCATGTTTTAGTGAAAGTTTTAGAGCAATAGTTCAATTATCAAGCCAGTAATGCCCCAGTAGGCAGGTGTATACTTAGAAAAGTTGTTAAGTGTAATTTCTGATTTATACTTGTGTTTGGCGTAAATTTTTAAGTATAGCAGAGGGCAAAAAAAGAATTATCCGACTAATTAAAGACATTACCTCTTAACAAAATTTGTTAAGATATTATTAACAAGTGAAAAACATTATGGGTTTATCTACAATAAAGATAAAAACACAGATTATTATCGCGGGCTAAGTACGAAACAGTTGTAACTGTTTATGAATAAAAAGAGGCAGTTGAAACTGTCTTGCGCTTAAGCCCTGATATATTATCAGTTTATTGTTACCAATTGTTAAAGGCTCTCTAAACGTTTCAGTGTAAATTCCGAAATTACATTGCATATTCTTCATCGTTCATTATGTTTTTTAAATAACGGCTGAGCCATTTCACTCCATCAGCAGCAGTAGAAATAAGTATCATTAGTACCTGTATAACTTGTTATTAGCAAAGTGGAACTTATGCAGCAGTGCAGCGGCTGTAGATAGCCGAATGGATTCACCTTTGTTGAGGTTTGCGTTGCTAGGCTCTAAATACCTCTATATCGGTTATTATTAATAACCGGTTATATATGTATGAATGACAATAATGTTATTTCTTATTTAAATTTACGTATATATTTTACAATTATATAATGTTTATGTAGCTTAAATAATGTTTTAATGGGCTTTTCACTTCCGCGAGGAAAGTAGGCCTTTAACATAGTACAGCAAACATCCTCATACTTATAAATATAGATATCATATCCTTCTGTATTTATTTATACTAATGGCGACGAAGGTGGATAACATACTTTTACTTGTATTAGGTAGGCTATAAATGCTGTTTTATTATTAAAAGTAAATGATGAAATAGTTTTAATAAGTAGAGGTTCACGTGTAATTTTGTTGTTGTTGTTGTTGTTTTGTGTTGTTGTTTCCGATTCAAAGAATTCGAATTATTTGTTTGTAACGATTTTGCGAGCATATTGTTAACAAGATGTTATAGAGAATATATCGTGTGCTTATGTGATTATTATTTATGTCTGTATCAATTATGAGTACTCTTATTTTACCATAAATGCCCCGCTTATCCGCTTATTTCAGCATAAAATGATTAACAGAAATAAAATAATTGGCAGCCTTGTGTTTACAGTAAACATGACAATTTGTATATTATTATACAGGAGAATTGAAATGGTTTTACATTATAGTTGCTAATCACGTCAATTCAATATTTCGATAAACCTGATCTCAACAAAATACTTCATCTAAGATAAGCTGCAGTTTTGTTAAATAAATTTTGAAAACATATGGGCTATTAAATAATTATTTATTTCAACGTTGAAACAAAAAGTTAGTCTTAAGTCTGAAAAATAAAATTTGCCTTTTTTCGGAATTCGCACATCCAGAAAAAAATCACCTATCAGGATCTATAGCGTGTTTTTATCGACCTACCGAACCAATCAGATTTTCGGCAACAAAGTTGCAAAAGTACATGATGATCGCTTTAAGCTGGAATTGTCAAAGCGTTCTGAACGTTATATTGTAACGACTGCGTCCATGTTCATATCCGCGAAGAATATTTTTTTCTAAAGACAGGTGTGTCCTTTATGATACCAAGTTACTTTCCGCTATAATAGCATGAATCATGCTTTCTGATTGGCTGTTCTAAAAGTAGTTACTGTGCAAAACCACAATTGCTTATACATAGTGTTTGCAGCTGTCATTACATCAAACAATGTATTAAACCAGACTAGAGAGATGAAAAAAAAACGTACTACGTTATCAATTAACAAAAAATCTTATACATTTTCAGGACAGTTGGTTACATTATGTCATGCAGAAGAGTGCTGGAACGGCAACCACTTCGTTTCCTGTTGGAGCAGATATTGTTGTGATCCCTTTAAAGACGACGGAAAATGCTGTGACAAACCTTACACTTCAGACTTTTTTAAAAACAGCAAGTTAGTGTACTTTACTAAAACAACGATTTTGTTCTTTAAAGGAGAAAAAATGCAAAGGGCGAAAACCAAGCACATACTTAACATGCTAAAACAAAAGAAATTCACGGACAATATACCAAAGCAAATACCTGAAATACGTATATGCTCTCTTCAAAGCGGGAGACGCTATTTTTACAAGAATATCTTGTCTGTCTTCCAATCAATATGTCGTTTTAACATCTAATTTCTAAGTTCTAAGATCTAACATCTAAGTTCGAATCGTTGCCTTCTAACTTCTAACTCAAAATGGCCTCAAAGGGCTTCCGTAGTTTATGCATATCTGTATTATTTTTCTAGACGTTTCAAAACAGCGAATATAGAGTTCCGTGCAAATTGTATATCCGTTTTGTGTGTCGGGAGTCTTTCTCGAATTTCTTGAAGTTTTTCTTTCATGATTATCTCAGCAACATATTGCATATATATTAAAACTGTAAAAATGATGTATATTTTCAGAACCATTCCAATCATTTTCTTCAGTGTATTTGGGCTATTAATATTTAGTGTATCTGTGTATAAATGTTGCCGATTGATCAGAGACAAGACTAGTTCCCGAATGACTCAACCAGGTATGTGGTTCTTGTCAAATGTTATATTACTGAAAAGTTTACATATTTCTTTTTCTGTTTTCTACCCTTTTAAATATTATTACAAAATATGGATATTAAGTCGGCTGAATAATCTTTTTACCTTTAATATTTTACAAACCGAGTTTAAAAATGGGTCCAAATGATAAACCCTGGGCCATATAATTGTCTATTATAGCAAGGATTTCAATACTCGTAGATGAGGATTCTTACACTTTGATGCAAGCAATTTTCAAAAAAATTTCAATTTGTCTATGTTTGACCCTGTCTGAGCTTGAGACGCTCACATTATTAATTTATTACCCCTTTAAAATTCTAACTGATGGTTAAATGACTCCTGGTTTTCAAAACCATAGACATCACTAGCCATAGTTACCGACATGTCAACTAGGTAATAAAATAAAGAAATGAATACTGCCACTGCAAAAACAATATCGCCAGTTCGAAAAGAAGCCATTTAAAACAAACAAAAACTGTATACTAAACAGCGCGGTTGTTCACTGGGGTTGCCCGAATTCCCTTTTGGGACCAGCAATACCGGTATTAATTTTGGTACGGATTTCGGTCGGAAAGTACACCCTTCCTGGAAATCTTACATCCATCCATGTACATTACTGATCACATTTTAATCGTGTTCAATTTCAGGTGGTCATAATTATCAAACAATTCCGGGACAAAATGTGAGAAATACATCGTATCAGCCAGAGTCGGAACCGGAGTATGTACGTCCTCCACCTCCGTTGGTACCGCTATACGGACGTCCTCCGCCCTATAAAGAACACGAAACGACATCATTTACCGACCCTCCGCCGCCTTATCATGTTTGATCTGGACATTCGCAATAATAGAATCTTCAAACGAGCTGCAAACTACGAAGTAATAAGCTTAGCTCGTGCTTTGGTTTTCTTTTGTCAGTTTGTAAATACACAAACATCTATTTTTGTTATAAAATCTTTCGTTTTAATTCTTTTTGGGATTTATTGTTATTTATACAATTTGTTTTGAAGAGCCATACACTGACGACTACAATCGCATGTAGTAGTGTCAGAGATATAGTAAAATAACTTGTGAAAATCATATATATAAAGAAACGAGAAGAAGTTATAATTACTAAACACAGCCATGTGCGGAAGTGGTATCACATAACTCAGATACGTAGACAAATAAAATTAGTCACGTCTAGAAGTCATATACTTACAACAAAGTAGCAAGTGGAAGTTTTTAACACAGAACAAAATTATGGGTGGAAGCGGTAACCACATAACTCAAATACGTAGACAAATAAAATAAGTCACGTGTAGAAGTAATATACTTACACCAAAGTAACAGGTGGGAGTAATTAACAGACAACAAAATCATATGTGAAAGCGATATCCACATAACTCAAATGCTCAGACATATAATAAAATTACGTATTGAAGTTATATGCTAACAACAAAGTAACGAGCGGAAGTAATAAAAAACAGAACACAGCCATGTGTGGAAGATGGTGTCCACATAAATCAAATACTAAGACACATAGTAAAATCACGTATTGAAGTTGTAATACTCACAAAGTAACGAGCGGAAGTTATAAACAAAGAACACAATAATGCATTGAAGGCTGAAAGCGGTATCCACGTGACTCAAATACTTAGAAATATAGTAAAATCACGTATTGAACTTATATACTAACTATATATAGTAACAAAGTAACGAGTGGAAGAACACAATGATGTATTGAATGGTGGAAGTTATAAACACAGAACACAACCATGTGTGGAGGCGGTATCCATATAACTCAAATACTTAGACATATAAGAAAAAAGTAAAATACGCATTTCAGGAAATGCCACGTTCAGACGACAAAGCCTCCCTACACAGCCAAGAAGAAGAGAGGAAGAGAGAGCATGGTTTATTAAATGACCAATTTCAAAAAAGACACCAAAAACAATTAACAAAAATGAGAACCTGCGGGGTTACCGCAATGGAAGGTCAAATCACGTATTGAAGTATTGAAGTTTTATACTAACAGCAAAGTAACGAGAGGAAGTTATCAAAAAAAATGATACCTGGGAACGAATACGCACCGTCGTGGGGACAGCGCCTAGCCCTGCAATTTCGAAGAGCCAAGAAAAAGAGAGGAAGAGAGAGCATGGTATATAAAATGAACAAAAAACACAATCATGTGTGGAAGCGGTATCCACATAACTCAAATACTTATACATATTAATAAAATCACGTATTGAAGTTATATACTAACAACAAAGTAACGAGGGAAGCTATAAACAAAGAACACAATTATGTGTGGAAGCGGTAAATAGAAGCTGCAGATAACAAACCAGTGTATTGAAATCTATACTTCAAAGAAATTTTATTTCGTTGGATAGGAAAAAAGTGAAAAATGCATATCAGGAATCGCCACACTCGGAAAACGCGGCCTCCCCACGCAAAAGCGCTATGTTATTTTATTTTAACGGATCGGTTTTAAATATAAATGCGCGGTAACATCCCGTTTTTTATTTGAATTTTGGGAGAAAGGAAAACATTTAACTGAGCCGGTTAACAGATTGTTTTACGCTCTGTAAAAATTAAAATAACGAGAATGTAACAAAGTATTTTCAGGAAATAACAATACTGTTACACAATATAGCCTCCATTTACAGCCAAATAAATAATGAGAATGGAATAAAGGTTAGAATACGATCAGAAAACTTGGTGAGTTGCCACCTTAGAACGGTCATTAGCAATACATCTTTGCCCCTGGATGTTTCAATCAGGTCCATAGAACCTTTATAGTGTTAGTATGTTATTTCTCCAACTAATTTATTACATGCCTAGTTGACATTCTGTACACCTAACAGGTCGGGTTAGTGAGATGTATCAGAAGAGTGATAAACCGAAATGCGGGAAGCTACAATCAGAACCGTGATAAACCAGACCAGATATCTATGCGCCTTATTGTTGCTTGTTTCCGTCTTTTTTAACCAGCGAAGCTAATTTTACTAATCACAATTCTGAAATCGGTATCAAACCAACTTGCAAAAGGCGATTTACGCATTTCAGAGAAATCAGAGTAAGTAAAGTAGTCCCCAAGTTTCCTGTTACGTGTTAAAGTTGGTATTATCTACGTCATGTTGATAGGACAAAACCTGTGCGGTGCATCAATGGTAAATGTAAAATCGGTGCGGTTCATATTTCTAGGACTTGATCGGTGCGGTGCAACAATGGTCAAACATTGTCCGTGTCCGCGATTTTTCACTCACCAAGATATCGTTGGGTTTATTCCATACCTCCGTGTCCGTCCGACGTGGAACGGACACGGAGGTATGGAATACGGGTCGCACTAAAATGCGGTCCAATTAGCGGACGATATAGAATATCGTTGAAAAGTGCGGACGACAAAAACAAAGAAGGAGCGTCATTTTTCGTGTTCATTATGTCTTTGGGATGTCAGTACACAGATTTCACTATTACAATTTCTTGCCTAAAACCCTTTACTCAATATATACGCCTTTCATCACATAGGTTACCAGTTTAGGTCCCAATCAGCTGGCACAATAGTGCCATCTGATCTGGATTTAAAATTTGTGATTACTGGTCAGAAAAAAATGATAATAAAAGCGAACAGTTTAAATCCTAATCAGATCGCACAGATGTGCCAGCTGATATGGATCTAAACTTTTCGCACAAGCTATGAAGGTATATCTATAGATTAAAGGGTTAACAGATGCCTTCATCCAGATAATACATGGAAACCCTTATTTCCACTATCATTTAGACAAGAGGAAGTTCTTTGCGAGTGAAACAAGTTTTTTTGCTTTTTCGTAAATGGATACATGTATGAGAATCATGGCACTGGTTGTTCTCAATAAGAAAAAAACGCTTCGCTGGTTTTCTGTACTTTCAGTACTTTGATTAATTACTGTGCCAGTAACGGTGTTTGTGTCGTGTGGCGGTCGTAAAACGTCGCCCCATACATTTAATCAGTGTTTTATCAATTACACCTTTTGAGGACCGTTTAGCACGACATTTATATTTGTGAATATATTGTGTTAGGGTTTGGTGGCCTGGACACTTAATATCCGTTTCCATTACTTCTCAAGAACAGGTTCAATCAAGCCTGCAATATTTTGATATTTGTCGTTTTCCGAGTCTACGGCTTTAAAATGATACTTTTCATCTATTTATAGAATAAACACAAAGCATTAGCAACAGTGTAAATGTGAATAATTACATTAAACTGTTGGTGAATTGGACTCTGGAGATCTTCGGCAACAACTTCAGAATGATGTTAACAGGGAAACATAACTATTTTGTTCAAATTTCAGTATCTACGCTATCCATATCTAACTTCTTATTTATGAAACTTATCATTTATTACATTTCATCATAAATAACGAGAAAGGCAAATAAATAAACGTGGTGAAACGACCTTATTATGAATATGCTATTATCTTTGCAATTGTAAAAATTATCATCTTCCCTGCTCCAAATTTATCTTTTTATTTAATTGGTCATCTTATAAAGAAAAGATAAAAGGAAATGAACAGAAAGGGGGAATTTTTCAGATAAACTGATGAAACGTACTTGTTAATTGTTTGTGGTATCTATTTTGAAATTGATCATTTCATAAACCATGACCTCTCTTCCTCTCAACATCTTGGCCGCGTGGGGAGGCTGCGTCTTCTGTGTGTGGCAATTCCTGATATTCATACTAATTTACACTTTTTGCAAGTTGTTAAGGCACAGTATTTTTTGCTATTTGTTTGCCTAAAATATTTCGAGCAGAGTGCAAGGAGACAGTTAACAGATTAATGTGCTATATTTAAGAAAAGGTAAAATATGCATATCAGGAATTGCCACATTCAGAAAAAAACAACTTCCCCACACAGCCAAGAAGAAAAGCGAGAGCATGGATAATAAAATGATCATTTTTAAAAAAGACACCACAAACAATTTACAAAAATGAAAACCCGAAGGGTTACCGCCTTGGAACGGTCAGTGGCAAATCAAATTGCCACTGTGTGTTTAAACCAGGTTCTAGCGTGAACCAACCTCACACTTGCCCCAACAGGTTCTCAAACAAAATGTTTAAACAAAAATAATTTAGATATTATTATCAAGCGAAAAACAATATGTGTTTATCTACAATAAAGATACTAACACAAAATTATATCGTGGACTTAGTACGAAACAGTTGTAACTGAATTTGATTAAAGAAGGCAGTTACATCTGTTTTGCATTCAACTCATGATAAATTATCAGCTGACTTTTACCAATGTTAAAGGCTCTCTGTACTTGTCAGTGTAAATTTCATAGTAACATTGTATATTCTACAATATTCATTAATAAATTATAACAACGACTGAACCGCTCGACTCATCAGTATAATATGTCACTGTTAGTATTATCTGTACCTATATAAGTTGCTATTAGCAAAGTGGAACTTTCCTATAACGCTTCGACAGCAGTAAAGATATTGTAGCCTGCCGAATATATTGTCCCTGAGTGAGGCCTGCGATGGTTGATTATTATTAAAACCTCCTTGTAATTATCAATATTTACTGAAACATGTATTCATGAACGAACATAATTTTATCACATATTTACTTTTACATATATATTATACAATTATAAACTTCAGTTTCAGTCAGTAATATTGTTTTGATAATGAGCTAAATTGACCGAGGATGGTGGTCCGTATTTTTTATTACAAATGCATAACAAAATTATAAAGTGAAATATTCATTAAAGTGATTATTTTAATGAATATTTCACTTTATAATTAAAGCAGGTTATATAAAATTTATATTTAAAATATATTTTAATGATTCTTTTGTGTGGTAAGTGGACCTTTAACATGTTGAGCAAACTTCCTTATACATATAAATATAGTTATCAAATCATTCTGTTTATATTTTCATATCTCAAAAGTACAAATGGCAATGAAGGTGGATAACTTACTTTTATTTGTAATAGGTAGGTTTTAATTGATGTTTTATTGATGTAATAGTTTTAATTCAATGGAGATTCGCTCGTTATTTTGTTTGTTTTGTTGTATGTTTCGTTTTGTTTTTCATTTTATTTTTCAATTTTAAGAATTCGAATTATAAATTATGCTTGTTACGATTTTTGCGAGCACATTGTTTACCAAACGATTATAGAGTAAAAAACATTTAGGAGACCTTTAAAATGAACATTTAATTGTGTGTCCATCATAAATTCCTGTCGCCAGTTTTTCAATGCACTATTAACCGTTAATTTCAACAAAAAATGGCTCTGAAGAAATAAACCAAATGTGCACCATTATCTTTACAACAAAACTATGTGAATTGCTTATCAGATTATTTTGGAATGGTTGTACATCATCTTTTGTCAACAATGTGATAATTTCGAATATTTCGACAGAAGTTATCTTTCAAACACTACTGTTCGTGGAACTTCCGGTTTGCTTTAAAACAAATAAGGTTTAACGATGAAATAAAAGCGGCTGTGTGTAACATTACATTCTGAAAACAACAATTCTGTTGAAATCATTACCCTATCTGACGACGAGTCACTAAAATTTGCTTATATCGATAACCTTAAAAATCAAAATAGTTATCGGGAAAAACCACACTTCAATACGGTTTGAGGACCGTCGTCAAGTTTAACATTTTGTGAGATCTAACTTCGGTGTGATTGGAAAACAATTTTATAAAATTAAAAAGATTCTTATACATTTTCAGGACATTTGGTTGCTTTATGTAATGCAACACTTTGCTGGAACGACAAATACCCTTTCGACTGTGGAACAAGATCTTGTTGTGATTCTGATAAAAGAACCGCATACTGCTGTGACAAACCTATTGTTCCTGACAAATCTATTAACATCAGAGATAAGTTAGTGTGCTTTTTTAAAACAAGACTATTTGTTAATGAGTAAGACGAAATGTTAATGAATACAGTATATAGACCTTGAGCTGCAAATAGACCCCCCTCCCCTCCCCCTTGGGGAATTTTGAAGGGTATGTTTTTCTGAAAGCCTATACCATTCTACGAATTTTGCAATTCGTTTGCACTCTGGCGAGTGGGGCGTTTTTCCGTAACGCCTGTTTGAAAATGTTACCTTTGAAAAAAGTTTGCGTAAGAATGAAATATTTGACAATTATAAAAGTTCTAAAATAAACCTATTTTTTCTACACCAGGAAGCTCTTATCTACATTGCTACTGCAACAAAAAACATCGGTAACCTAAGGTATTGGTCTAAAATAGTGATTTAGTTATGTTACTTAACATAAAAACCTAGTAAAATAAGATGTATGAAACATTTCTTACGTGCAGTAGCAAGTAATTTGTGCTTATAAGTAAAATATAGTACGATAAATGAGAATTTAGGAAAAATGTAATACAGTGGCATAACTTGGGACAAAAGCCCATAACGCTATATTGAAATATGTTACCGAAAGAAAAGAAAAGGGGAAAACAGGCCATAAATGTATTAGACATTGAGCTGTAATTAGACCCCCTTTCCCCCCTGGGGGAATTAAGAAGGGTATGTTTTTCTGAAAGCCTATGCCATTCTTCGCATTTTGAAATTTGTTTGCTTTCTGGCGAGTGGGGCGTTTAACTGTAACGCCTATTTGAATATGTTATCTTTGAGAAAATTTTATGCTATGAAGAAATAATTGGCAATTATAAAAGTTCTGAAATAAACCTATTTTTTCTACCCCAGGAAGATGTTGTTGTTTTTTTATTTTATTTTTAATGCAATAAAACATCTGCAACCTAAGGTATAGGTCTATAAATAGTCATTAAGATATGTTACTTAACATCAAAACCTAGTTTAAAAAGTTGTATGAAACATTTCTTACTTGCATTAGCAAGTAATTTCTGTTTTATTTGTTTAATTTATTAATATAGAATGCAGTATTTCAATGTAATAAAATCACATTGAGACACACTTCTTGTTTAATGTATGTAATTAAATACATATATTTGGAAATTCCAAAAACCAAAATATCTGAAAAAATGCAAAAAAAAACCATCTCAAAGATAGCAAAGAAATTATCTATAAATAAAATAAATTATAAAGAAATAAACTCTTAAAGACATATTGATTGATTAAAAGGTAAACTTTGTTAAACATATTGTTAATAATATCCATAACTTTAATTATATGTGACTTTAGTATTATGTTATATCATATACTTATGCCTATGGTTAATAAATTTGAAGTTTTGGTGTAATTGTTTTTGTTTAAATACACCTCTTCATGAGTTTTAATTATTAGTTAGTTTTATATCATAATAAAAATAAATACCAAATCATAAATCAAATAATTTAAATATGTTACCAAAAAGAACGTATTAACCAATTTTAGTTACTGCACAATAGCGATATAAATTACATACCTTCTTTCATGATAAATTGCGACAATAATGTATTTTAAGAACCAACACACATCAGCCTGAGCTTAATTAGTCAAGGAGACATTTTAAGATGAATTTCTGTTTTAAGTTACAATTTTATACATAAGAAATAGTGATTCTAGTGATAAATTTAATCAATTATTCTCAAAGAAAGGTGACTGTAACTGTGATAAAACAGTAAACAAATCAGTGCCAGTTTTGTTTTAATAAACCAGTATCTTAATCCAGTATATAGGTTAACAACCTTCCTGCACTTTATGTATCTTGTATTAAAATAGGTCATATATAAGAATTATGTTACAAAAGGAAATTTAGGTTTTGATGCTTTTGATATTAAACAGTAATGTATTTTTTAATTTAATATTGTTAAACTTTAGACGTTAATGATCTGTGAACTGCTCAATATGTCTTGAAATAAATGTGTATGATGTAGATGGTCGTCCTTTTTTAAATCTTTTTAAATTAACAATAAACCTATCAATATGGCTAAGTGATAACATTGTAGTACAGCTAGCGTTTACACTAATTATGGGTTGTTGCATCCAGTCTAAAGCTAAGTCCAGATACTCTGGATTGAGACAGATAACACTAATTTGTTCTAACAAAATGTAGAAAAGAAAGAATAAACAAAATTACCAATTTTTTATCATTTAATTGTTCTCTTTATTTCTTTTGTCATATTATAATATGTTACAAATTTTTACTTTAATAATCAGCAAAAATAATAAGAAAAGAAAAGCAAGAAACTGCAAACACTTACTTAACATTTTGATAAATATTTTTTATAATATTATATTGTGTTAAAGTTGATTTATAACAAATTTAAAAGCTACTCGATTTAAACTTTACAAAAATTAGCTGATTAAATTATCTGATGTTAGAAATGTTTTTAAGTAAATATAGTTTATAGAATGTTCATATTCACATTATGAATGACTCTATTCTAGATACAAACTATAACACGATTTTGAAATTTGTTTTCTTTTTTTCTAAGTCATCTTTCTAAAAACACTAATTAAATAATTAGGTAACATATAATTAAATTTAATAAGTTTTGTTTGTAACACTTTTCAAAGCAATATTTGTATACTTTTACATTTTAACCACATAACATAACAAAGTATACACTATAAACTACTTACTATTATTATATTATAGTTTAATCTAAAATGATTGCATAGTTGTGATACAGTTTTGTAAATGTGTTCAGTTCTTTGTACGACAATATCAGTGTTAGAGAAAGTACTTCATTCAATCAGTAATATTAGTTAAAAAAACGACTGTCAATGTAATTAGAATTCTACACAGGGCTAACAAACATCAGGATATTGCAAAGAGCACACATAAATAATTTCTTCAAATAGATATCCGATTCAGCGAACACCATTAAAAACAAATAAAACCTAGAAAATAAGCCTTATTTTAATGAGTAACATATGTTATGTATGTTGAAAATTTGAAGTCATGCAAGTTTCAAGAACACTTACAGTTATCAAGCACAATTGTTCTATTAAACACTATATTTTATGCTTGTTCATCTAAAAACATTAATATTATGATTGAATTAGTAATAGGGTAACATATTAGATTATGGTAAAATATTTACTTTTGCCAGTGTGATTTTTATGAAAAACACACTGCTTCATATTGCTTGATCACGCAGCTTTCAAAAACATGTCTTTTTGCCTTAGTTTGCTTACAAACAAAAATCCTACAGGTAAGTTTCTGACTTAAATTTCATTTTTAGGGTTATGTATGTTACACACTAAATATGTTAGGTTAGAGCAAAAATTTTGAAATGAAAACTACATCAATCAAAAGAGAATACATCATCCTTATACACAAATATAAGTTTTATGAAATAGCTGGAATCGAGCAGAATTAAAGATTTAAAATCCATGTATTTTTTTTTAAATTAGGGGTAACGTATTAAAACCTCCGCAACACCCTTATGCCCCACTCGCCAGAGTGCAAACAAACTGCAAAATATCCGGGACATAACAGGCCTTCAGAAAAATCATGTCTACAAAATTCCCTAAGGGGGGAGCAAACATGTTCCTGGCCACCGGCCTAATAATAAGCAATAAAAAGTACTTGTATCATCCTGACTTTGTAATACAATTTAAACGTTCTCGGTAATAAAATCGTAACGAAATATTTTAATACGGTGAACATTACGTGTTTGTAAATATAGTTTTCCTTAAAAATTATTTTACTTATTTAAATTTTAAACTTAAGTTAACTTGAATTTTCAAGATACGTACTTGAATTTTCAAGATATTATTTAGATATTGACTTTTCAACTTATTAAATTGAATTTGAATTTTCAAGATCATTACTTGAATTTTCAACCTTTTAACTTGAATTTTCAACCTATTAACTTGAATTTTCAACTTATTAACTTGAATTTTTAACTTATTAACTTGAATTTTCAATAAACTAACTGGAATGTTCAAAATAATATCTTGAATGTTTAACTTATTGACATCAGTTTTCAAAGTAACTTGAATTTTCAAGATACTACCTTGAATTTTCAACATATTAAAGCCCCAGCCCTAAACTTAAGTTAGAATATACTTTTGAAAAATCATATTTGTCTTCATAGACTCCAATATATAAACTCTCTAACAGAACACAAAAGGTCCGATCGAATTCTTTCTTAAAGACGGGATTTTCAATGATAATGTTAAATTATAGTTAACGAACTTTTAAGAAGCTAAATATAATGGAGCTATATTTAGCATCTATTTTTGGCGAATTAAGCGACCACTTCATGCGCGATCTCGATTTCTGTGACGTTTCGGAAATCCTACTTTCGCTTTAAGTCGCTTGGACCAAATTTATTTTAGTAAATTAAAATTTTATTAGCCCGAACTAATGCTGCAAATTTGTGCCTATAGTTCCAAATACATGTAATATTTCATACAAGTGCGGGTTAAATTGAAGTAATGCCGCTTTAAGTTGAACTTTCAACTTATTAACATAAATTTTCAACTTATTAACGTAAATTTTCAACACAATATTATCTTGTAAAATTAATATAATAAGTTGAAAACTCAAGTTATTATATTGGAAATTGAAGATAATAAGTTGAAAATTCAAGTTAAGAAGTTGACAATTTAAGTTTATAAAAAGTTGAAAATTCAAATTATTAAGGGAAAATTCAAATTATAAAGTAAAAGGTTTAAGTTAGTATGTTGAAGTTTCATGATTATAAGTTGCAAATTCAATATATTATGTTGGGAATTCAAGTTATAGTGTTGAAAATTAAAGATAATAAGTTGAGATTAATTAGGCCGAAAATTCAAGTTAATAAGTTGAAAATTAACGATAATAAGTTGCAAGTTAGTATCTTGGAAATTTAACTTATAAATTCGAAAACTCAAGTTAGCATCTTAAACTTCAACTTAATAAGTTGAAAATTCAAATTATTAAGTTTAAGAACTGAAACACAAAGAGCAAATATCTGGGCCTTGTGTGCTTCTGTTTTTTGCAAAGTAATGAAACAGTTACATTTGTATTTGGTTTGTTGATAGGGTATGTGAGGATACGGTCAGGATGGCAATTTATTCCTCGCCAACGGCTAGGGCTAGGGTAATATGACAGGACACCCACACCGAGATATATCATCATATACTTTATCAAGAAACAAAAAACTAAATACTACACGTACATTGTGGCTATCAGCGAAAAAAATTTTACACTTTAGCTTGACGATGCGTCATTAGAATATTGATAGCTATTTATTTTTTTTTTTTTAAAAAAAAGGTTAAACTGATTTATTTTTTACAGATTAACTCCAATCCTTATCTTCAGTGCATTGGGTGTAACAATATTCTTTTGTGTGTGTGCGTGTGGCTATCGCGAATGGCGTAGAAACAAGACTCGTTCCCAACCGGGTAATTATGTGGTTCTAGTCAAATGTTCACTTCTTGTTTCACCAAGACAACTTGTACTTATTTGTTGATTTGAGAACCTGTAGCGGCAAGTGCGAGGTTGGTGCACCCTAGAAAATTGTTCAAACCCCCTTTGGCAAATTGTTTTGCCACTGACCCTTCCAGGGCGGTGACCCATCGGGTTCTCAATTTTTGTAAATTTTTGTGGTGTCTGTTTTGAAACTGATTATTTTATTAATCGTGCTCTCTCTCTCTCTCTCTCTCTCTCTCTCTCTCTCTCTCCTTCTTCTCGGCTATGTGTGGAGGCTGTGTCTTCTGAATGTGGCTATTCTTGATATGCGTATTTCACTTTTTTAAAAGCTTGTTTGTTGCGTGTTCATGATTTAGTCGGATGAATAATGCTTTTACCGTTGACCCCAACCAACTCTGAGCTTTAGGTCATGTTTATGCAGAAGTAGTTATGGAAAGTGGTATAAGTTGCATGAGAAAAAAATGTAACTTAAGTGTCTATTGCATTTTAAATTTGAAGTTAATGTATATTTGACCCATTAAAATAAACTAAAATGAAGTTCAAGCAATTATAAATTAAACAGTAAAGTTCAATGACTTGCGACAATAGGAATTTGATCCATTGATATTTCTAAATGAGTGACAAATAACCACTGGTTAACAAAAGCTATTGAAATCCCTCGTTAATATAATGGATCCAAATGAATTTAATCTTGGCTATGCAATGCTCTTTTAAAACATAGATTACAATGGATGCAGATTATTGCATTTTGATGCAAGCAATTTTCTATTTTTCCAATTTTTACCTACATAATTCTGAGCTTGGGGTCAATTTGATACAGAAAATTCATATGAAAAGTTTTCTAAGACAAAATATATATACTGTGTTTGTTGCATTTTTAATCGTATGTAGCATAAATTTAAATCATTTTAAAGCAGCCTGATAAGTAGTAAAAATCACCGAATACAACACAACATATGGCAATCAGCTTTTGAGCTCTTAAAAATTCTCAATGGTGTTTAAATGACCCATGGTTTTTAAAAGCCAACTGGAATCCCTGGCTTTAGTTACTGACATTTAACCCTGCTAACAAAACTAAGAAAGAAATACTAGTGTAAAAAAGCCATTAAAAGAAATAAAATCCTAAATGAATCATAAACCAGTGGCGAATCCAGTGGTGATTCAATGGGGTTGCTCAAACCCCCCTTTAGGGGCAGCACTATTTAATTTGCGTGAGGATTTTAGTCAAGAAGTGGAAATTATCGTGTTACTACCCTTATTACTGCCCACAAAGAACCCCCATTCCGGAAATCTTGTATCCTACCTTGTTAACTACTGATCATGTTTAAATCGTGTTTAATTTCAGGTCATAATTACCAAAGAATTCCGGGGGGAAATGTGAGAAGTACATCGTATCAGTCACAGTCGGAACAGCGTTATGGGCGTCCTCCGCCACAGTCAGAACGGCAGTATGGGCGTGCTTCGCCACAGTCGGAAAGGCAGTATGGGCGTCCT
This sequence comes from Corbicula japonica, assembly GCA_038501625.1. Taxonomy (NCBI): domain Eukaryota; kingdom Metazoa; phylum Mollusca; class Bivalvia; order Venerida; family Cyrenidae; genus Corbicula; species Corbicula japonica. Next base: position 538,172 of record JAZAYU010000172.1, read on the forward strand.
CCGCCACAGTCGGAAACCCAGTATGGGCGTCCTCCGCCACAGTCGGAACGGCAGTATGGGCGTCCACCACCACTGTCGGAACCGCAGTACGAACGACCCCCACCACAGTCGGAACCGCAGTATGGGCGTCCCCCGCCCTATAGAAAACACGAAACGACATCATTTACAGACCCTCCACCGCCTTACCAAGACTGTGTGTGATCTGGACAAAGAATCTTCAAAACTGAAAAAGTTAACCAACTACGCGGTAATGAGCATAGCGCGTGCATTGGTTCTCTTATACCTCAAAATTGATGGTTAGAAAATCTTTCATTTTAATTCTATGTCGGAATTTATTTTTGATTTATATAAACCGTTGTTTTCAAGTGCCAGACACAGTACACAATCACATATGATAGTGTCATACATAAAATAAAATCGCTTGTGGAAGTTCTATACAGTACCAACAAAGTGGAGTTTTAAAATTTAAATACAGAACACAACCGTGTGTCGAAGTGGTTCAAATACGTATTTAATAAAATCACGCGTGGAAGTCATATACAAACAACAAAATACCAAATGGAAATTATAAACACATAATAAAATCATGTGTGGCAGTGGTTCAAATACGTACTTGTAATCAAATCACGTGTGGAAGTCATATACTTACAATAAAGTAACGAGAAAGAAGTTATAAACACAGAATACAATCATTTGTGGAATTGATAATCACATAACACATATACGTTCATATACGTTCTGGGGACAATACGCTGCTGAACATGGAATGGTATTAATCTGAAAATACCGCATTTAAGGTTCCATGTCCACCGCCATATGCACACCATTGTTTGGGATTGTCAAAATTGTAATGTTTATTGGTGTAAATATTGAGATGCGCTCAACCCGGGCTAGGCGGCGCGGACAGTAATGTGCGTTTCCATTACTGTCCATGAACAGGCACAATCAAACCGAGCCTGCAATATTTTCATATTTGTCGATGGTTATCGATGGCTTTAAAAGTTCCATTTTCATCTATTTCAATATCAAAGTAGTGTTGTTTGTGCCTTGTGGCGGCTGTATAGTCTTCTATCAATCAGTGTTGTTATCTATTACGTCCATTGAAGGTCGTTGAGCACGATACTTGTGTACTATGTAAATAGTACTTCTAAAATTACCTTTGTTTTAAATTTCGGCCAGTTTTAAGATGGGTGGTTTCACTTTCCCAGCCTATATAGATTTGGATTTTGTTCGATCACCCGCATGGATATACAATCTGCTTTTTAAATTTTGCCTATGGCGTTTTCCGTGATATTCAGGATTTGTATTCTAAGATCCCCTGTCAAAATTCTATTTTGTTTAGTTCGGCCCATCGTTTTCTCATTTAGGGCAAATCCATTTTTTATCTGGGGACCATACTCCGCTGAACACGGAACGGTATAAGTCTGAAAATACCACATTGAAGGTTCCATGTCTATCGCCAAATGCACACCGTCGTTTGGGATGGTCAAAATTGTACTGTTTATTGGTGAAAATATTGAGTTGCGCTCATTCCGGGGCTTGGCGGCGTGCGCAGTTATATGCATTTCCATTACTGTCCATGAACAGGCTCAATCAAACCGAGCCTGCAATTTTTTCATATTTATCGTGTTCAATTGCTTTCAAAGTTCCATTTTCATCTATTTCAGTCGTTGCAGACAATGAACAAACTAGTGTATCATTTGTTACTACACTGCATGCTTGGTGTAATGTGTCCATCACATCAAACAATTATGCATTATAATCTCTTGAACCATGATGGTCGAGTTCAATAAAGTTTTTCTGCCCTGTTCTGCGAAGACATTTATTTGAATTGAATTATAGGATACGGCGCTGGTGTTATTTAACATCTTCCTTTTTATTTGAATTTTGGAACAGGAAAGCATTTTCTGAGTATGTCGTTTCAAGCTCAGAAAGTTGTAAAAAATGAAAACTAAATTAATCATGTAAATAGGGAAAAAAGCCATATAATGTTAGAGAAAAATAGCATCCCTATACATCCAATTAAGATAAAGGTTACAATAAGATAAGTTTCAAAAAGAAGACACCGCCAACCATTCAAGAAAAAGAAAACCATGGTGGGTTACCAACTTGGAACGGTGAATAGCAAAATGTCTGCCACTGCGGGGTTCAAACCCGATCCATAAAACCTTCATTTACTCTCAATCTACAGCAAATTGATGATGATTAGTTTTGTTTTATCAAGTCTGTTCATATTATTCAATGGTGTTATCTTGGACACTAATAGCACACTAGGTCATTTTTATGTAGACGTAGAACGTTTTTCGATAACTGGACAGTCACGTGACAAACCAGTTAAATAAATATGGTTTATCATCAAAATGTTTAACACTTTTTATATCGCCTAGGTCGAAGATCTTAAAATTGAGACCTGAGACCAGTCTTAAATCTCAAGCATCTGACCAATCGCCATTTCAGCCAATCAGATGCTAGAGATTTGAGACCGGTTTCCTGATTTAGTTTTATGATTTTGGGCCCTGGTTCTATTCATGAGTATTGATCACATGATATTTATATCTGCCACAAGATCATACTTGGTGATACAAACGGAGTCTCATGTGACTGACCATATAGACTAAGTTTGATTTGCGAAATATGTGTAGTATACATTGTCAGAGGGTTGTTTTGGTGCATTCGAAATTGAGTCATTCAACAAAGGCACTATGAAAGGGCAAAAGAGCATCAAAAAAAATTTGATCCAGAAAGGGGAACATTTAAAAGATATTACCTACACAGGATACAATGACAAAATGTGGCTTATTGACTTTGCGATAAGTGTACATCCTGATCAAATTGCAGACACACATGGTCTTAAGATGATATAAAATGTTTTCTAGTGGCATCAACGACGCTTCTCTAACAGCAAACAGTGAAGACCCTGACCAGACTGTGCTCCTGCGCTGATCTGGGTCTACACTGGTCGGATAGGTCAAAAGCCTGACCCTGACCAGACTGTGCTCCTTCGCTGATCTGGGTCTACACTGGTCAGATAGATCAAAAGCCTGACTTTGTCATAGTAATTCATACAGTCAAAAACTTGTAATAAACAGTCACCGAAAGAAGTGACAAAAAGTGGGCTGCTTAACATGGGTGACTGCTTAACCCTTTCTTACATAGAAATACCTTTATTGCGTGGGCAAACAGTTTTTAATCCAGATCAGCTGGCACATCCGTGCTGTCTGATCAGGATCTGCACTGTTCGCTTTTTGATTCATTAGGTTATTTCTGACCAAAATGTGACCAGTGCAGATCCTGATCAGACGGCACTGATATGCCTGCTGATCTGGATCTACACTGGTCGCAAATGCGTAAAAATGCGTATATATGTAGAAAAGTGTTAACACAGATAAAAATTAGAACAAAATGTCAGTTTATGACAATTCATACTGATTCAACTGTGTTGTTTTGTGGGTTTTCTCTTAAACTTTCATTCCTAATTAAATTTAATAAAACCTAATAACAAATTACTTTTTTTCCTTTTTAATTTAACATATTTTTTACTATTGTGCTTAACTGTCATATCCATACTTATTCCTCATAAAAAAAGAATTTACAGAATTAAAGTATTTTGTATCTTTTCCTAAATTTTGTAAATTATTAATGGTGTTGTTGTAATACATGTACATATTAACATGTATATATTAATTCTAGTAAAACAATAGACAAGCTTTCAATTTATTTTTATTACTGTATGCTTTACACAAACTAAATATTTTTTTCAGAAACTTAAAACTTAGTGGATATTAAATGTTGTTATTTAATCAGAACATACAAGCAGATACGAAACAAACATATTTCCAAAAAAATAATAAATTACATATTTTCAAAAAAATATAAATTATAACACAACATATGAAGGGCATGTTATCACTGCTATAATAGGGTATACGACAACGCCCCTTTCATGCATGCACGGTTGGAAAAAACCTCATACAATATTAACCCTTTCCTCCACATATATGCATTTTTAAGCATGTGCGACCAGTGTAGATCCAGATCAGCCGGCACATCCGTGCCGTCTGATCAGGATCTGCACTGGTCGCATTTTGGTCAGAAATAAACTAATAAATCAAGAATTTTGCACTATTCAACACCAGATACTCTTTGTTCAATTTTAACCCATTATTCCATGGGATATGGCTGTTATCCCATGGGAAAACAGTGTAGATCCAGATCACCCAGCACATCCATGCCATCTAATCAGGATCTGCACTGTTTGCTTTAGATTCATAAGGTTATATCTGACCAAGATGCAAACAGTGTAGATCCAAATCAGACAGCAGGGATGTGCTGATCTGGATCTACACTGGTTGCACATAAGTTAAAATTAGTAAATATGGAGTAAAGGGTAAAAAGCATAATGCTACCTCTGGAAATTGTGAAAGGGCTTGTAAACCTATTGATAATTTGGTGAATGTCCAGCCCAGAAGTGATTGTGTCCTACACTAACAAATCAACAGTAGGTTAAACAAATCAACAGTAGGTTAAATGTATGATGAAAGTGATATAAAGAAACATGGATCAAATTTGTAACCTTGTACAAGATTAACCTTGGCCCAAAATCATAAAACTAAATCAGGAGACCAGTCTCAAATCTCAAGCATCTGATTGGCTGAAAAGGTGACCAGTCGCCATTTCAGCCAATTAGATGCTTGAGATTTTAGACTGGCCTACAATGTAAGTTTTATGTTCTTGTGTCTGAATTTTCTATGGCAAAATAAATACACTGACTAGAAGCTGGTATAACTATGACATGTTGATAAATATAAGAGAGAATTATAAGAATTGTTGAAGAAAACAATAACTTAATGAGATTTACTGGTGTTAATCTGTGCACAAGTATTGCTTAAAATTGCCTCATCATTGGCCTTTTACTTCTGATCATTAAATCTGTTCCTCTTTCATGAAAAACTACTTGATCTTTAGCCACTGACTGCCTTTTAAATTCTGACTATTTTTATTTCTGAGTTTTCCTTAATTTGTCATAAATGTTCTCACAAACCCTACCATAAAACCTACTATACATGTATTACTATCATTTCCTGAAAATTAGTAAAGGCAAGAGCCTTTACTAATTTTCAGGAAATGATAGTAATACATGTATAGTTCAATCACCATTTACACCATATAAATTGGTTTGTTTTTCACTTTGAATGTGAAAAGTGTAGATCCAGAATCTAAACTGTGCCCAAGGTTATAAAACTGAGCATGGAAACCAGTCTCAAATCTCAAGCATCTGATTGGCTGAAATGGCGACTAGTCGCCATTTCAGCCAATCAGATGCTTGAGATTTGAGACTCGTTTCCAATCTCAGCTTTATAACCTTCAACCCAGGTCGACTTTTGTTTTTGGTTAGAAATAACCCAGACTTTAAAAGCAGACATTGAAGATCATAATAGATTGCATGCATGTCTGGCTAAACTGGATCTATACTGTTCAACCATTCCATATAATGCATATATTTGGAGTAAATGGTTAAATTAATGGGATTAACCCTATCAACACAATCAGTTTCTCACAAAATTTCATAATTACCGGTAAACAATGAAGTAAGTCTTTACATATTTACAAAATCCATTTGAGTGATGAATTCTTTACATATTTTAAATGTTGTGTCAGTAAAGTGATGAGTATTTGTGTAAACTTATCTACAGTTCTTCTTATCTAAGCTGTAGCAAATGCACCATAAAGTTAGCTACATAAAAATAGTCACAAGACAGATTACCTAAACTAAAATAGTTTTAATCAAGCCTCTACTCACTAAATTTGAAAGAATTTCTAACCACCAAAAATTTACATCCTTTAACCCATCAATATCAACATAAGTAAACAAACTTTCCTTTATTGACTGCATATGTTATGGTTAATACATATATTTAACATGAAAGCTTAACATATGTTTAAATTATAACAATTTAGAGCAACATTTTCTTTTGTGATCTACAAGATTGAAGTTATAGTAATATTAATAGCATCAAAAATTATTGTCGACATTTTCTGATGTCCTCGACAACATTATTACAATCATTTTTTCTGGAACCTGGCTCATGTATATATTAAACATGATTTTTTAAAATTAAAATTGGAGACCAGTAATTTCAAACAGTTGATTGATTATAACCGAGACCAGTCTACAAATGGACCAATCAAAAGCTAGTGTTTGAGATTGGTCTCCAATCTCAAAACGTGTTTCCAATCCTTAATGTAAGCATCTGAACCTAAAGATTAATCAACTAGAAGTGAAGACCAATTTTAATGTTATATCCTTTATTTCTCTTTATGAATTAGACCAGGGCCCAAGATCATAAAACTGAGATTGGAGACCAGTAGCCATTTCAGCCAATCAGATGCTTGAGATTTCAGACTGGTCTCCTGATTTACTTTTATGATCTTGGGCCCAGTATTGTGCCAAACCCTTGTGATAATCTGTTCAGCTAATTACTTTTTAATTGAGTATATCCATTATCTGCTTATTCAGAAATAGCAACACATTCTATAACCAGACATAATAAAAAAGGCTTTAACAAATAACAATTGACTTTAAGTTAGAAAAAAAGAACAAAGAAAAATGTTCCTTACAGAACAGTGAAACTGGATTTCAAATGTGTGCTGAAGAAAACACTCAAAAAACAGTGATATTTTACAATTATCCTACAAAGGTCGTGAGAATGTAACACTTATATGTGATGCACCACGAGAAAACAGGGCTCATTGACTTTGATCCAGGTCAAATTGCTTACCTGGGCTGAAAATTATAAAACTGAGATTGGTGACCAGTCTCAAATATCAAGCATATGATTGACTACAACTTCAATCTATATTTCTTGAGGGAATTACTTCAAATTTCAAATATGCGTTCCTTATCATCACTCACATCATTCTTTATCATCACCCACATCATATGTGGTAAGGTCCATAACTAATAATCATATTTCCAGGATAATCTCCCCATGAAACTAAATAATTTGCCATTTCAGCCAATCATATGCTCGAGGTTTGAGACAAATTTAGAGCTTTAGTTTTTGAGCATTCATTTCACAGTTTGAACAAATCATGGCATTGCGAAGAAATCTAGGCTTTCTTCATTCACACAAAACAACATATGGCAAGATACTTTAAACCATAAAGTCATTGTTCATTAAAATACATTATAAATCAAGTATGCTAAAAGTCAGCAATGTTTCACAGTTCTAACAGACCATTTCATAGGTGTACAAAAATATCTGTAAATGTATTTCAAATGTATTTCAAACATAAGTTAGCACCTTTAATCCACTAATAAACAGTAACAATAAAAAAAAAAATTCTATCCACTCTGTAAATTTTCAAAATGGCAGTCATCATTGATGAACATGTAACAGTGGAGTTACCTCTATTTGGAGTGCATCACGGAAAAAGATGTCTTCGGACATCAATTCTTGAAATGACATTATAAAGTTGAGCAGACGACATTTTGCATTATACATTCAAAATTAACATTATACAGTCAACATTTGTAATAAAATAAAAAATGAGTTTTCAGAAATCAACCGATTATCATACATTCTTTCCAAATTTAGTAACAGCTCAAAACAAAATATCGCTAAAGACACCATTTTCCCATGATGTGCCTCATTTAATGATATCACTGATACACTTCATGCCCGACAGTCAATCAGGTACCAATGCACATTTACAATATTTAACATCTTGTGTAAAGCAAAAAAGTGTTTATTTATAAGTTGTCACACTACATCGATACATGTATCCCATGTGCATCCAGTGTAGATCCAGATCAGCCTGTGCATCAATGCAGTATGATCTGGAACTACACTGCTGCTTTAATTTTATTAAAAATAATATTATTAAGATTATTTTTTTTACCATATGTTAACTATGATTGCAGATACTATGTAATTCTTCGTATTCATTAACTATAATTGCACATAGATGTAGTATGTACTACTTCGTATTCGTAAACTATGATTACAGATAGTATGTAATACTTTGTTTTCGTTTGTCAGTCAATCAATATATTTGTGTTGTCAAAGATATCAATTATAATTATTAATCAAATCCATGTCAGAAAATGCTCTCTTACCCAACAATATATCAGCAGTTCATTTATCATTCAGTCTACAAGCATTATCAAATCTACCCGCATTGAAAACACAAACAGATCAAAAACTAAAATGTATGTACCATGTATCTATCATTAAAAAATACTTTTAAACTAGACTGTGTCCTCGGGACACTGATGCCCCCCACTGATACAACAACATTTATAACAAAGGGCCATAACTCTGATAAAAATGATTTGAGGAAAAAATCTTTTCTTGATGATGATCTACACATCCTGTTTCATCATCTTTGCAAGTTTGAATGAAATGCACCTGAAAGTTAATAAGGAGTTGATGCCACAAGATTTGGGTGACGTACATATGTATGGACAGACAGATGGATGTACAGAAGAGTGCAACTCTGTATGTCTCCCATTTCATGAAGCATAATAAAGGTCACCGGTTCTGTTCAATTTAAAAAATATTAATATGAAGAAATCTTGGCCCAAGATAAAAAAAAACACCTAAAATTGCCGACCAGCCAAAAAATCTTAAACGTCTGATTGACTGAAATGAAGATTTGCTTGAGATTTGAGACTGATCTCCAGTTTAAGTTTTATGATCTTGGGCCCTTACCTTTGACTTTAACAGTAACAAGAATGTTAATTAAATGTGATACAAATTTGTCAGTATGTAAACAAAAAATACAACAAAAATAACATATCCATGTGGTCTTTGATATAGATCCAATGTGTAAGTCATGGCTTTTGTAAGTAATATTTATATACAATCTACATTAAATATACAATTATTATTTCACATAAAACACCATTGCAGACAATGTCAACACAAAACCTAGGCCTAAGATCATAAATCTAAGATTGGAGACCAGTCTCAAATCTCAAGCATCAGATTGGCTGTAATGGCACCAGTTTCCATTTCAGTCAATCAGATGCTTGAGATTTGAGACTGGTCTCCTGATTTAGTTTTATGATTTTGGGTTCTAGAATGAGCTTCTAATGTAACCCTTACTTGATATCAATGCACATTGTTTGTATCAGGTGATCGCTTACTCCATGAGATTTGGCTTATATTCCATTGGCAACCGATGTGCAGTCTTATCAGGACTGCTACTTTACCCTTTAGAATTGTTAGAAAATTTCTCAACAAAAGGCTAACAGGTATTGGTAATCATTAGCAAAGACACTGTACAATATCATCAATGAATTGAATTACTAAAATTTGTAAGGAATCTGAAGTTTAATTAACATTTCTGCAACAAAAGTGGCAGAAAAATAACAATTTTCAAACTAATAAAGTCATAATCATATTGAATTATTCACAAAATATTAACATGAACACAGATCGATGGATTTCTGAGTTCAGCTGTTTATATGCCTTATGATACACAGATGAAATACACAGATGAAATGAAACTATTTATACCAATGAAATGTTCAACACCTTTTCAACACCTAAAATCACATTCTTACACTGTACAAATAAATAAACTTACATACAAAGTCAAGTTTAATGAATACATTAGAATGTTGCAGACACAAAATATCAATTGTCATTTATGGGACTTTGACCGACTATTCCACAAATTCCACATGAGTTACTTCCGTTGCACAAAAAAATTTATAAATATGCTTGTATATCTTGAAAGACCTTCAAACAAAATGCAAACAAATACCAATATCTTTCCCTCCAGTTATAATAATACATGTATTCAACTATGTAAAAAGGCCAACTTTCCTCTTCTTTCCTATTAGGCCGTCCACTATATTACCCTATATTTTTAAAAAAGGTTGGAATTTAAACCTGAACTTACTCACACCAAATATATGAGAAGTCATTGATTTGATATATCAAGCCAAAATACAGATGATATACTGATATATCAAATACAATATACACAATAACAAGACAAGTTTAATATTGTAGGTTTGTTATCAAGTCGATGAGTATAGTCTAAAAAATCTTTTACACCTAGCCAGATTGAGGCTTTTGCAAGCAATGCAAACAATGAAGATCTCAATAAATCATACTTTTCTTAGATAGTAAAAGGCTTATACCATTAGCACATTTTGGAATATTCTTTTCATAGTGTATAAAAGTTTTGTACAGTACTACATGTATGTGTCTATTCTTTTCATTCTGCATGTAAGTTCTTTATTGGTAATTCTAAATTGTGAATTAATATTGAATAATAAACTGAATCAATCACTTCCTTATATATTTGGATCTGCTTTAAGTTGAGACCCATTCATTACATATTATTCATCCATTTATTCCAGAAAAATGTCAACAAGTTCCATTAATGAATTTACCAAAATCCAAAATATAATCTAGTCTATTACAACAATTAAAGCTAATCACCCTTTACTTCATAGATACATCTTTATCACCTAGGCAAAGGTGTATATCCAATATCAGTCGCCAAGTTCATTCTGTGCTGTCTGCTTGGGATCTACACTGTTCTCTTCTTGGTCAGAAATACCCATATGAATAAAATAGTTACAATTCAACAGTGTAGATCCTGGTCAGATGGCATGGATGTGCCGGCTCATCTGGTGTAAACTGTTTGCCAATGTGATAGGAGTCATATATACGGAGTGAAGAGTTAAGTGATGCAGCCTTACTAGCACATGAATGTTGACGCTTTGAGGGCCATGCATTCCACCAAATTATAGCCTAGTATGTTATTTAATTTAGTGGAATATGGCAGGTTATTGCCTCAAAAACAGGAATACAAAAATGATGTACAGTACAATTTTTTGGAAAAAGTGCAAGATTTAAAAGGAATAGTAGAAGGGCTGGCACCTACTAAAGGAAACATAAACCTGTCAAAAGCAGTCACTATAGGGAAACTGGAAAAAGGCTCTGAATAGCAGGTGGCTGCTAAAAACAGCATGTTTATATTACTGTTTAACTGCACTTGTCTATGCACATTCAGGGGTCATTAACAGACAATATTTGTCACCTTAGTGCAAAAACCATATAGCTACCATTGAAATAAGGATTTATGTTGTTTTAGCACTCAGGTGATGAACTGTTGTTTCAGGAAATTAGCAACATGAAATTTTGGTGTGCTTATACATGTGTGAGTTCTTAGCACAAAAGCTCTAAATATACAAGAAATAGACTCTCACACAGCAAATACATTGTACAAATTTTTGCTCCAGACTATTTGTTAAACATTACAATTTATGTGTTTGCATACCTATTAATTTTAAACAATCCAGAAAGACTAGATCATTCCTGCATATAATGATCCCTGATATTGCTTGCTGAAGACTCATGACTGCTTAATACAGGTGATCATCAACACATTTTAAGCTTTATAACCATCTTATAAAGGTCTAAACCGCAAATTCAAGTACTCACAAAATGCATTTTAATGAAAACCAAGAAATTTTTATGTCCACGAAAATTGATAGATTCGTGGTAAATAAACATGACTTTCATTCTTGGTGAAACAAAATTGAGAATTCAAAGCAATGCTGGGAAAAAGTAAAATAATCACAGAATCAGTTTACAACCTGAAACAAACTAGAAAGGGGACGGTACCGAAATACTACAAAAAATTAAAATCAAGACACTGTTGAAATGCTACCCTATGGGATATGGCTTTTATCCATGAACAAATAGTGTAGATCCAGATCAGCATGCACATCTGTGTTGCCTGATCATGATCTATGCTGTTTGCTGTTTAATTTGTTAAGTAATTTCTGACGAGAAAGCAAAGAGTCTAGACAAGAAACAAAGAGTCTAGATCCTGATGGAAGGGCGCAGATGTGCTGGCTGATCTGTATACACGCTCTTGGCATATGCCACAAAACTTATACATACGGTGTAAAGGGTTATAACAATCACTTAGCATATTATTAAATTAATACTAAACATCACTATACTCAAGTAATGAGCAACTCGGTGCCATCACCACCACTGGTGTGGTCACTACTATGTCTCTGTCGAAGATCGCCGTCTTCATCAGTCAAAATAATATCTGAGTCGCCATCTTCAGCCCGTTCTATTCTGTCATATAATCTCGCAACATCCTCTTGGCGGCTGTATCGCACAGAGTGATTGCTGTCACTTACGTAGATCGTCTTTTGGTTTTTGGTTTTCCTCATCAGGAAATTGTCAACAACCCAGAATATAAATGCCTGGAAATACATTGTTAATTTCATTGTTCAAAGTCAAATCTTTATTAAATATTTGAAAATTATTCTATTAAAACATGTTTGCAATCTATTTTTACAAACAGATTCACATGGAAAAATGGTTTTTAAAAATGTTTATTAGAATAAATGTTTATAATAAAATCTCAAGAATAACTTGTTTCACCTTAGTGCAAAAACTGTATAAGTAGCATTGAAATATATAGGAGATATACATGTACTGTTATTACTCTAAGGCGAAGAAAACATTTAATGGGCATGAAGTTTGTAACATGGTTTGTTTGAAAAGTACTATTCAAATCTAAAATAATAATATGAATTTAACCTTCCAATTAAGATTTACATTAAATACAAGAAAAAAGCAATTTTTAATGATCACTGTTTTTTTTAAAAGCTTTGTACAATAGTTTATTCATGCATATATGGGTTTGAAATTGTCTGAAGCCAAAGAACTTAGAGTTTACCTTAAATAATCCAATTTTTTCATATCTAACAGAACACAATAAATTACAATTCTGCTTCTTTGTTTACATTGGAAATTTTCTCAAATCTCAATACCACATTAATAAGAGAACAATATGTATGCAATTTGGAATGGCTGTTGAAACATTGATGTAAATAAAGGAATAATCAAAATCACTTATTAAAACATTGTGACTTATTCCATTGTTTGTATGCAGCTTTAACTCTACTCAATGAGATATGGTTGTCATCCAGCTGTGTGCAAGCTGATTATTAAAATTAGCCCAAGCAATAAAGGTGAGCCTATGGAGGAAAGGGTCAATTATTCCATATACCTAAAGTTTAATAACTTGACCAATTTCAAAGAGGTTGGTTACTTCTTTAAAGCCTTATGCACATATTGCGCATACCATGGAAAAGATGTTGTTGGTAATATTTTTTACATCAGTTTACTTTATTTGGAAAAAAATTGACTTTTCTTGTAACTAGCTAATGATTGTTTACATGTTTTGACAACATAATGTCATTTTTAATATATAATATTAAAGTAGGGATGGCCATGAGTAGTAAAATTGGTACTCGAGTACTCTATACTGAACTCTGATGATCAATGAAGTACATGGTTACTCAAATACTCATTGCCATCCCTAATAATAAGTAATATTGTCATCCCAATTTTATTGATTTATTTCAAGACTTGACGACAAATGTCCAGCGGTACCAATCCCATGAAGCTACCATATAATATCTAAATGTATACATGTACTTACATTCACAACCAATGGCACAATAAACATGACAATTATCAACTCCACCTTGGGGTCCTTCACTGGGGACATGATTATTTTACGTACCTGAAATTCAAATATTGAAAAATTTTATTTTTATTATTTTTTTATCTTAAATAACATGCTTTATTCAACTCAAGACTGGGTCCAATATTTTGATATATTCCAACCTGTGCTTAAGACAACACATAAACAAAGGCCACCAGTGAATATGATCAAAATGTTATTGACTGATTTAAAGCACAGATTCACCTGCCAACAAAGTCCACCTGACTTCTAAGACCAGTGCTGAAGATTATAAAACTGAGATTTGAAACCAGTCTCAAATCTCAAGCATCTGATTGGCTGAAATGAGTTTTATAATCTTGGGGACACTTTTGGTTTTGACCCGAGTGGACTTTGAAGACAGGTTTATACCATATATTGGGTCACAGGCCCTGAAAAGTCCAATCTCTTGCACTCATTTGTGACTGAATATAGAGGTAAAGTGAGCAGAAATTTAATCACAATCGTCCACCCGAGTCTGTAACATTCTCCAGATTCAAATGTAACTAGATATTTTTTGTGAAAAACGCATGTCTCCCCCGCTGCGCCCTGACCTTGACCTTTGACCTTCTGACCCCAAAATCAATAGGAGTCCTCTACTCAATAAGGACATCCATCGTATGAAGTTTGAAGGCTCTGGATGAAATAGTACTCCTGTTATTGAGCGGAAACGGTTTTCACTCTTCAGGCCCCTGTGACCTTGACCTTTGACCTACTGACCCGAATTCAATAGGGTTCTTCTACTCAAAAAGGGCTATCACCCTATAAAGTTTGAATGCTCTGGGTCAAAAGGTACTCCAGTTATTGAGCAGAAACAGTTTTCACTCTTCGGGCCCCTGTGACCTTGATCTCTGACCTACTGAACCCAAAATCAAAAGGGTTCTTATACTCAATAAGGGCCATCACCCTGTGAAGTTTGAATGCTGTGGGTCAAACGGTACTCCAGTTATTGAGTGGAAACGAAGTGTGACAGACAGACAGACGGACAGGGCAAAAACAATATGTCTCCCCCAAAACAAAATGACTTAGAAAAAAATTGTGATAAAAATCTTGAATGTGAACTGTCAATACTGTTCGTATAAAAATGGGCCAATGATTTTTTTATTACTGACTTCCAATAGTTTATTTTTTGATAGTTAATAATCCTTTCAAGAATTTACTCCACTTGCCTCCATTTCAAACAATCAGATGCTTGAGATTTGAGACTGGTCTTCAATCACAGTTTTATTATCTTGAGCCCTGTTGCTTAGATGATCAGACTGTACTTGCACAAGAAGAAAGTGAAAACTCTACATATAAATGCAGCATTATGAAAAGAACCCAAAGGAAGAACTTATGGAAAGAACACAAAGAACTTAATATGAAAAGAACCCAAAGAACTTACAGCAGCCCAGAAATCAAACTGGATGAGACCTGTCATGATTATTTTCTCGACAATCATCACCAGTATATACAGGCCACACTGACCTACCCAACTACTGCACTGCGGTGGATTTCCTGAAAACAACATCAATAATAAGTTAACAATAGTAGATACAATGTATGCAATACTGGGAAGTTGCTAAATCTCTCAGATCTACCAAATGTATGCAATCCGATGGATATTTCCTGAAAAACACTAGAGTGAAAAATAGTGGATATATAACACCAGGAAGTTGGTAAATCTTTAAGATCTACCAAACTACTGCACTCCAGTATATTTCTTAAAAATATCAACAACAAGGGGTATAAAACCATGAACATTCCTGGGGAACTAATTGTTAAATCTCACCGACCTACAAAACTGGGTTGAAGGTTATAAAACTGAGATTGGAAACCAGTCTCAAATCTCAAGCATCTGATTGGCTGAAATGGCGACATGGTCGCCATTTCAGCCAATCAGATGCTTGAGATTTGAGACTGGTTTCCATGCTCAGCTTTATAACCTTGGGCACTGTTGAACTTTGGTGAATTTCCTATACATGGAGAATAACAATATAAAAATCTAACATGACAGGGCTGGATGACTGAAAAATCTCATCTCATGGTCAGATGCGGGATTTCCAGAAAGGGGTTCATTTGGGGCAGTCTTTGGGTATTTACATGGTAATTACCAAATTTTCAGCCTGATTCCTCTTAAGGATTGAATTGATATTTTTGATGGTTTTCATTTGGGTATGGAAAACACTTGGATTGTTTAAAGTGTGTGAACGGCTTCACCTGTTTTCCATACCCAAATGAAAACCATTAAATATTGATTCAATCGTTACTTTTTCATTCATAAATACTCTCTCATTTATATAGAAATTATGAGAAGAATTCATAATATTACGGCTTTTCAAAAGGCTGTAGGAACAGCATCGTTGACGACACAGTGAAGGGTGGCACACTTTTTCGTAGCTTCTTGTGTCAAAATGTGCGTGCTCAGCGACTTCATACATCAAAACATTGTGCAAAGTCCAATTAATTATGAATGGCTCTTCTGTAGCCATGCCTTTTAAAATAATATGTCACACTGTTTACCAACAAAAATTATGATCTGTTTGAAGAATGAGGCTTTATAATAGAGGACAAAGTTGAAATGTAAATATATAAAATTCAATAAAATATTACTGCCCCAGAAGAAGACTCGACCAACCCCAATGAGCACCCTCTGGACCTGCCCCTGTATCTCAATAAATAATTGTTGCATATTGTGCCAAGCCTCTGATGTCTGCAGAGAATTACATTTTTCAGAATTCACTGCAGCACATTAAGGGTTCTTTTTTTTGCATAATCTAAACATCGAATAGTAACAAAAATGACGGAGAGATTTTTCTTGAAATAACATGCAATGTTTGTAACATATTCATGTGAGTGTGATGTTGTTTAGTAGGTAACTTTCAAATTGCAATGCTGGTAACAGTCTCGAAATTTTTACCTTCGTCATATGAAGCAATTTCTTAACCCTTTCCTCCATAGATATGAAGTTAGTCACATGTATGAACAGTGTAGATCTGTGCCGTCTGATCAGGATCTACACTGTTAGCTTTTAGATTTTTTTAGGTTCTCTGACCAAAAAGTAAACAGTGTAGATCCAGATCAGATGGCATGGATGTACCAGCTGATCTGAATCTACACTGGTCGCACACACCATATAACCTGTACATTTATACATGGAGTCAAGGGTTAATATGTAAATGGTAGGGTATGCAAGAAAAGTAGATATTTTGTGTTAAGTAAAGCTTATGCCCCCTGTTCTTAACCACCTGTACACCAGTTCATTATAGGGATTTCAATATCGATATATCAATATTCAATATTGCAGATTCTGGCATTTTGAGGCAAACAAATTTAATCTGGATTAAACCACTTTTGACCCACAGAGCTTGGAATCATTTTGATGAAGGAAAATTAGGAAAACTTTTTAAGGTAGTCAAGGTTGCAAAAAAAACAGATAATATTGTGTCTATTTCATATTTATTATAAATAATTGAATCTTGAAAATAAAATTAAAATGAAGTATAAGAAATTTCACAAGTAGTAAATAGCATGGATTTCAACCTTTTACTTGCCAAGATTTGATAATAACCCCTTAAAAATTCTCAAAGGGGGTCATATAAAAGCTAAAACACTAATCTTTCAATGATTATTATAGGGCCCACTATTTAACCCTTTACATCATATATACCAGTTTTATCTCACACCAGAACAATGTAGATCCAGATCAGCCGACACATCCCAGGATACACTGTTTGCTTCTCTGTCAGTAATTACCGGATGAATCTAAAGTGAAGGATGTAGATCCTCATCAGATGGAACCGATGTTCTGGCTGATCTGGATCAATACTAGACGCCTATGGATAACAGCCAATTCCATGTGGTAATCTGTTAACCAAAGCTTGACTAATCAAATCAGAGACAAGTAAAATTTACCATATTCTCCAAAGTAGAGAGTTTCCATCTTTTTTCTCCTTACGATGACTTGGGTTACTTTCAAACCCAGATATATGATGAGCAATCCTATAGTAGAATCTAGCAGGAAACTCACAACATACCTAAAATAGAACACAAACTTAAGAAAGAAAGTTTAATTAAAAAGCAACAACTTAGATTCTATTGCTGAGTGAAATTTGACCCATTTTCCATTAAATTTGTGTTTAATACAGTAAAACCCCCACAATAAGACTATTATTGCAAAGTTCCTTGTAACAGTTTTGCACTATTTTCCACCCCAATAGTAAGATCTACCCACTATAAAGATAACTTGTCCAGTCTTAAAGCTCAACAGGGAAATGTGCAGTAATGTCGAAATAAACTGAGCAATTTTCTTATCATATACTATAAAATTTCTTTATTTAACACCCCTCCCATTACAAACAAACCCATGTTATTTTTGGAAAAATCAGTTTATCTATATTTTTTGTTCAATATCCTTCAAAATCTAATATTAAAATAATTATGATAAATACCGGCAACAAACACCTTTCCCTTTCAGAAAATGTAATGCCCCCTGGGGTTGTTTAAAAGGAATTTTATGGTACGCAGATAAAAATGGTAAAGTGCCACTTACCATGTACATGGATCCCCTTGAAAGGCATCGGAAAGAAAGACATTGGCAAAATGTATAACAGCAGCACCAAAAGCTTGTTTGGAAGTATCGAAAAACCTGTCAAGTAGAACACATATTAACCCTTTCCTACATTTTTACTTCTACATATTACCATACCATATACATGTTTTCTCATATGTGCGAAAGTGCAGATCCAGATCAGCTGGCACATATTTGAAAAGTTTTGTTTGAAAATGCACTGTGCATATTACAGTAATTTCAAAGTATTTTAAAAATGTAAGTGTTTGCAGTGTCTATCAACAATTTTATTAAATATTTCATTTTTTCATAGAATGATTAACTTTGATAATCAAAATGTAATGCTTTTTACTTATTTTAACAATTGCTCATAACCCTTTTCTTGATATATATGCATTTTTACGCTTGTGCGACCAGTGTAGATCCAGATCACCCGGCACATCCGTGCCATCTGATCAGGATCTGTACTGGTCGCATTTTGGTCAGAAATATCGTAAGGAATCAAAAAGCGAACAGTTTAGATTCTGATCAGACGGCACGGATGTGCCAGCTGATCTGGATCAAAACTGTTTGCCCTAGCAATATAGGTGTACCTATACAGGAAAGGGATATTCTGTTAAAAATAAGTGATGATCAGATTAGCTCCTGTTGTTACCCAATGTCAGATAAGAAAGTAGATCTTTACCATATATTAGCTAATGCTTTTACCTTATTTAAGATAAGACATGGTACAATCATTTTAAGAACAAGCTGCCATTATTTATCTATTGTAATTTCAAGTCAAAAAGCCATAGGATAACAGGTTCACATGTTCCAAAGCTAATTTGCGACACATTGTGTTCTTTCATTGGTTGTTAATTTTTTTTGTGTTTTCAAGTTCTACAACTTCAAGTCAGTTGTCTAACAAGACATGAGATCCTAGAATTTTACTTTAACCAATTAACTGAGTGTGGAAGTTCAACTAAAAGGACTTTGCAACATCTGGATAACCTATGTTAAACTGGATTACCAGAGCTGGTGTTACATAACCAAATTAATTAAGAAACATTAAATATTTGTTTAAATTTCCCGATCGACGAATTTTATAAAACTGGAAGTGAATGGCATGCAAAAACTAGATGGGTGTTCAGTTGAACACTTGTGTCGCCCTCTGGTGCTGTCGGAATAAAAATGCAAGTACAAAAAGGGGCATAACTCCATCAAAGAATTTGGCATCATCATGAGCGTGTTGTCATAAGCAATATAATTTGAAAGTTTGATGTAAAAATATTAAGAAATGACAAATTATAGCCAACGTTAAGTTTTCGTGTAAAAATCCAAGTACAAAAAGGGGCATAACTCCATCAAATGTGACCTTGACCTCGAGAATTGGCATCATCTCAAGTGTGTTGTCATAAGCAATATAACTTGAAAGTTTGATAAAGAAATATTAAGAAACGGCAAAGTTATATACAACGTTAAGTTTTCGTGATGACCGACGGACGGACGGACAGACTCCATCAAAGAATTAGGCATCATCATGAGCGTGTTGTCATAAGCAATATAATTTGAAAGTTTGATGTAAAAATATTAAGAAATGACAAAGTTATAGCCAACGTTAAGTTTTCGTGTAAAAATCCAAGTATTAAAAGGGGCATAACTCCATCAAATGTGACCTTGACCTTGAGAACTTGGCATCATCTGGAGCGTGTTGTCATAAGCAATATAATTTGAAAGTTTGATGAAAAATATTAAGAAATGACAAAATTATAGCCAATGTTAAGTTTTCGTGTAAAAATCCAAGTACAAAAAGGGGCATAACTCCATCAAATGTGACCTTGACCTTGAGAATTTGGCATCATCTCGAGCATGTTGTCATAAGCAATATAATTTGCAAGTTTGATAAAGAAATATTAAGAAATGGCAAAGTTATAGCCAACATTAAGTTTTCGTGACAGACGGACGGATGGACAGACAGATGGACAAAGCGCGACACAAAAACACTTGTATAATTATAAAATTACTCAGATCAACATCACTATGGAGCAATTAAGCGGTCCCTAATATTCAGTGTGTCACATTTTTATTTTCCAAAACAAAGTTTAACATCATGAGGAATTTTGAAGCAACATACCATACAAAGGTGAGATATTTTTCATAATAAACCCCAGAGTGGTATTTCTTTGACCATTTTCTCTGTTTCTGTTTAATGTGGTATAAATTCAACAATCTATGAAAAAACTAACTTTTCTTTAACATTTTTTGCATATATTTTACTATGACTTTGACTTTGGAAAAGAACATTCTGAAAAAACAGTTAATATAGTTTCAATCATGTATGATAGTGTTTTTGTGATACTTAACAGTTTAACTAATTAGTGCTATTATCAGTAATCATGATGGTTGGGAAAAAAACAAGTTTTGTTAAACTGATACTAATCTATTCACTTCAGTTAAGTTCATTCAATAAAGACTTTCCAAAACCTATTTCCAGCCTTTTTGTTAACACAATGTTATCC
Organism: Corbicula japonica; assembly: GCA_038501625.1. Lineage (NCBI taxonomy): Eukaryota > Metazoa > Mollusca > Bivalvia > Venerida > Cyrenidae > Corbicula > Corbicula japonica. Next base: position 558,779 of record JAZAYU010000172.1, read on the forward strand.
ATGATGTCAACAATAAGTTTTAAGTGGTCATCTCAAAACAATAATACAGGTATAGTTCGATTTTGACTCGTGAGCTGTGACCTTTCGGACAAGTCCACTGTTATAATCCTAAATAGGTAAAGTGTGTCAATTTGCAGTGTAACCCTTAGGTTACTTAACTTACACGACATTAAAACCTGTTCAAAGCATAAGATATTCAGTCACGACGCAATAGCTCAGTGGTTTAGGATCTCGGGCTATGATGCAAAACATTGCAATTTCGAACCCAATAACAGTAACTATTTTTTTATTTTTGTCTTTCATTTGCTTTTCATCATTTTAATTTAGTGCACAAGATATGATTTTATTTTTATAGTTGTTTTATCTTTAATTTTGCAATTGCCTTTTAATTTTGTTCATGTTAATTAAATTTTCTAACAATATATATTTTGTTGAGCAGTTTGCAGCGACCCCTTAAACCTCTGCACCGAAGGGGCGCAGACAACTGTGAACCTGACGTTTTGTAAAGAATTGTAGTAAATGAAACATTACATTGTCTTTCTTTTATTTACAAAAAATGAAAAATCATTTTCATCACTTTTTTTTGACATCGTCCGAAAACATTGTTTTAGAAAACTTCGATCTTATCAACCTGTTTGATGAAAGCTTAATCGAAATTTGCACAGTGTAATCACATTTTTGTCGGTGTATACATGAGTGTAATAAAAACGTCATTTAAAAAGCAGATAAAAAAGAAATTCCCTCATGGGATTCGAACACATAACCCTTATGCTCGATTATTAGAAATCAGATGCGTTACTGTCACGGCCGTGCAACCTTTTGATTCAGAGACGTAGAACTTTTACATTACGAGCTATGATGGAAATGTCTAACTTCCCTATTTTGTGGAATATTCCAAAAATCTATTAATACAAAAGTACATTCACGGCTCAATGCGTAAAATCAGACTATAGATTAGTTAATCTGCCTGATAACAATTCAACATTTGTTTATTACTTTGAGAAGCCCCCTAACATGTGATGATTGCTTACATCATGCAAAGAAGTAAAATAGTTCATTTCAGAAGGGATTTCAAGAATGAAGCTTCTTAGTTACAAAGTAAAACATTGTTATTTGGGTTATGAATATTATTATTTGACACTTTTTTTATTATTTGGGCATCTTTTCACCACTTCCAACCACATATTTTGTGAAGAAATTTCATCTGTCAAACTGTAAAAAGTATGAATCAAAACATTCAAAACATCCACATCAGTGTTAATGTAAAAAAACATGAAAACTGTTTATATCACAAAAACTCATTAGTCAACCATATAGTTGAACATTGGGTAGTATTTTTAAGGAAGATTATTGATGAAAAATTATTTTTTTTCTAGCAAATCAATAAGGTTCATATCTTACCAAATCTTCCATGGCCTTCTTTCATATTTAGGCTCACAGTACCTTTTCACTGTAAAAAGAATAAGATTTTTTTAGATACCTGGTACTTTCAATTACAAATGTAGGTAATGTGTTAACATGTAAACATCAGAAAACAATTTATTTACATGTATTGATGTAATAAGCATTTGTCTTAAAATAAAAACCAAATGTTTGGATCTTCTTTAAATAAACATATTTTTGTTATCATGTGATTAGTTTACATTTTCAGGGATTCTGGCAGATGCAAACTTTTTTATTTCCAGTTAACACTATAATTTAAAAGCATTCAAGTTCTGTTATGTGAAAAGGTAGCATGTCATAACTTAAAAGCAATGATACCACTTGGCACTGGCAAGAAGGCCTCTGTTTTTGGGGGTCATTTCTATTGCAAATATTTAATTCCTAAATGCAAAAAGTTTTTTTTTCTATCAGAAAGGAATGTTCCTAAATGAAAAAAAAATGTCTATGAAAAACAAAAAAATCTGCTGTGGTTTGAAATATTTTAAGTATGAAATGTCCAATTCATTGTTTTAGCCAGAAAAAAATACTTATTTCTTGCAAACCGACATAAAAATTCTTACTTCCATATGCAATGGTCATACTCCAAAGTCCAATAACGGTAAATAGCTTGTAAAACAGCTCTGATTTAAGAGGGGTTGAAAAGTTCAATGGGGTAGGGGTTGAATATCTTCTGTTAAAAACAGACAGCTATGAATGGGAGAGCCCAAAACAAATTGCTGCCCCCAAGAACTAAACTTACATATCAGGCAAGTAAACGCCAACACTGCCAGCAGAAACTGAAGAAATAAACCCAGGGTATTCATCAAATACCCTGTATCACAGTGAGATGTGACTTCTGCCTTGTCCCCGGGTAGATTTCCACTGTTCATGCTTTTGTTTAAGGAATCAGGGCCATCTGGCAGTGCCATCATATAAGTGAATGTATTATCAAGATATCTGTGTAATGATTTTTTTCTCAGTCTCCAGTGTCGAGACACAGTTCATGTAAACCGACTAATCCTGAAACACCATAGAATCGCACCATCATCAATTCATTGAACCTGTGAATACAGTGTACATGAGACTGATTCATTAATTACAGCGTTGCACTGATAAAAACCTAAATTTCTGAAGGAAACGATTAAATTAAGGGGATATTTGGTGTATTCTGACAAAATTTAATGACAATTGGGAGCTGGAGAACCAAATTCAAGTTGGCGAACACTAAGGTAGCGAACAATAGTAGCGAACAATAAGGATTCGTACCCATAATTATTCGATTTTTTCCTAGCGAACACTAAGGATTTATCGATGAAAAATATGGAAAAGTTAATTTATCTGAAAGGAAATCAAATCCTATGTGATAAAAAATGAAATACATATTCAGTAATATAAATGTGAAAGTACCAAAAGAAAAAAAAAAGAGAGCAGTTTATTATATATAACAGAAAAATAACTTATATAAATAATTACAATCATCACATCGACATCACCTTCTTGGAGATAATGTGACATAACAAGACTAATATTATTATTTAGGCACTTCATATGGGTAAAGAAAAATAACACTTTTATCAACATTGGTAGGGGAAGGCTATCTGCTGTTGAGCCTTGAAGGAAGCCCCGGTGCGTCCAAATTCCGGGAAAACGTCTTTGTCGACTTTTGAAACAACCCTTTCACCTTTTTAGAGCTAATGTGACAGAACAAGACTAATATTATTATTAAGGCATTTCATATTGGCAACGATAAAAACCACTTTGATCAACATAGGTAGGGGAAGGCTATGTGCTGTTGAGCCTTGAAGCAAGCCCGGGGTCGTCAATATACCGAGAAAACGTCTTTGTCGACTTTTGAATCAACCCTTCCACCTTCTTAGAGCTAATGTGACAGAACTAGACTGATATAGTTATTTAGGCACTTCATATGGGTTACTAAAAGTACCACTTTGATCAACATAGGTAGGGGAAGGCTATGTGCTGTTGAGTCTTGAAACAAACCCGAGTGCGTAAAAACAACTAGAAAACGCCTATGTCGACTTTTGAATCAACCCTTTCACCTTTATAGAGCTAATGTGACAGAACTAGACTGATATAGTTATTTTGGCACTTCATATGTGTAACGAAAAATATCACTTTTATCAACATAGGTAGGGGAAGGCTATGTGCTGTTGAGCCTTGAAGCAATCCCGGGATCTTCAAAATACCGGGAAAACGTCTTTGTCGACTTTGGAAACAACCCTTTCACCTTTATAGAGCTAATGTAACAGAACTAGACTTATATTGTTCTTTTGGCACTTCATATGGGTAACGAAAACTAACACTTTGATCAACATAGGTAGGGGAAGGCTATGTGCTGTTGAGCCTTGAGGCAAGCCCGGGTGCGTGGAAATACCGGGAAAACGTCTTTGTCGAATTTTGAAACAACCCTTTCACCTTCTTAGAGCTAATGTGACAGAACTAGACTGATATAGTTATTTAGGCATTTCATATGGGTAACGAAAAATATCACTTTTATCAACATGGGTAGGGGGAGGCTTTGTGCTGTTTAGCCTTGAATCAATCCCGGGTGCGTCAAAATACCGGGAAAACCTCTTTGCGGACTTTTGAAACAACCCTTTCACCTTTTTAGAGCTAATGTGACAGAACTAGACTGATATAGTTATTAAGGCACTTCATATGGGTAAAGAAAAATAACACTTTTATCAACATTGGTAGGGGAAGGCTGTGTGCTGTTGAGCCTTGAAGCAAGCCCGGGGTCGTTCAAATACCGGGAAAACGTCTTTGTCGACTTTTGAAACAACCCTTTCACATTTTTAGAGCTAATGTGACAGAACTAGACTGATATAGTTATTTAGGCAGTTCATATATGTAACGAAAAATATCACTTTAATCAACATAGGTAGGGGAAGGCTATGTGCTGTTGAGCCTTGAAGCAAACCCGGGTGCGTAAAAACAACGAGAAAACGTCTTTGTCGACTTTTGAATCAACCCTTTCACCTTTATAGAGCTAATGTGACAGTACTTGACTGATATAGTTCTTTTGGCACTTAATATGGGTAACGAAAAATACTACTTTGATCAACATAGGTAGGGGAAGGCTATGTGCTGTTGAGCCTTGAAGCAAGCCCGGGCGCGTATAATACCGGGAAAACGTCTTTGTCGACTTTTGAAACAACCCTTTCACCTTTTTAGAGCTAATGTGACGGAACAAGACTGATAAAGTTGTTTAGGCATTTCATATGGGTAACGAAAAATAACACTTTTACCAACATTGGTAGGGGAAGGTTATGTGCTGTTGAGCCTTGAAGCAAATCCGGATGCGCGGAAATACCGGGAAAACGTCTTTGTCAACGTTTCAAACAACCCTTTCTCCTTTTTAGAGCTAATGTGACAGAACTAGACTGATATAGTTCTTTAGGCATTTCATATGGGTAACGAAAAATATCACTTTTATCAACATAGGTAGGGGAAGGCTATGTGCTGTTGAGCCTTGAAGCAATCCCGGGATCTTCAAAATACCGGGAAAACGTCTTTGTCGACTTTGGAAACAACCCTTTCACCTTTATAGAGCTAATGTAACAGAACTAGACTTATATTGTTCTTTTGGCACTTCATATGGGTAACGAAAACTAACACTTTGATCAACATAGGTAGGGGAAGGCTATGTGCTGTTGAGCCTTGAGGCAAGCCCGGGTGCGTGGAAATACCGGGAAAACGTCTTTGTCGAATTTTGAAACAACCCTTTCACCTCCTTAGAGCTAATGTGACAGAACTAGACTGATATAGTTATTTAGGAATTTCAAATGGGTAACGAAAAATACCACTTTTATCAACATAGGTAGGGGAAGGCTTTGTGCTGTTTAGCCTTGAATCAATCCCGGGTGCGTCAAAATACCGGGAAAACCTCTTTGTGGACTTTTGAAACAACCCTTTCACCTTTTTAGAGCTAATGTGACAGAAGAAGACTGATATAGTTACTTAGGCACTTCATATGGGTAAAGAAAAATAACACTTTTATCAACATTGGTAGGGGAAGGCTATGCAATGTTGAGCCTTGAAGGAAGCCCCGGTGCGTCCAAATACCGGGAAAACGTCTTTGTCGACTTTTGAAACAACCCTTTCACCTTTTTAGAGCTAATGTGACAGAACTAGACTGATATAGTTCTTTTGGCACTTCATATGGGTAACGAAAAATAACACTTTTACAAACATTGGTAGGGGAAGGCTATGTGCTGTTGAGCCTTGAAGCTAGCCCGGGTGCGTCGAAATACCGGGAAAACGTCTTTGTCGAATTTTGAAACAACCCTTTCACCTTTTTAGAGCTAATGTGACAGAACAAGACTAATATTATTATTTAGGCATTTCATATAGGCAACGAAAAATACCACTTTGATCAACATAGGTAGGGGAAGGCTATGTGCTGTTGAGCCTTGAAGCAAACCCGGGTGCGTCCAAATACCGGGAAAACGTCTTTGTCGACTTTTGAATCAACCCTTTCAACTTTTTAGAGCTAATGTGACAGAACTAGACTTATTTAGTTATTTTGGCATTTATATGGATAACTAAAAATAACACTTTGATCAACATAGGTAGGGGAAGTCTAGGTGCTGTTGAGCCTTGAAGCAAGCCCGGGGTCGTCAAAATACCGGGAAAACGTCTTTGTCGACTTTTGAAACAACCCTTTCACCTTTTTAGAGCTAATGTGACAGAACAAGACTAATATTGTTATTTAGGCATTTCATATTGCCAACGAAAAATACCACTTTTATCAACATAGGTAGGGGAAGGCTATGTGCTGTCGAGCCTTGAAGCAAGCCCGGGGTCGTTCAAATACCGGGAAAACGTCTTTGTCGACTTTTGAAACAACCCTTTCACATTTTTAGAGCTAATGTGACAGAACTAGACTGATATAGTTATTTAGGCAGTTCATATATGTAACGAAAAATATCACTTTAATCAACATAGGTAGGGGAAGGCTATGTGCTGTTGAGCCTTGAAGCAAACCCGGGTGCGTAAAAACAACGAGAAAACGTCTTTGTCGACTTTTGAATCAACCCTTTCACCTTTATAGAGCTAATGTGACAGTACTTGACTGATATAGTTCTTTTGGCACTTAATATGGGTAACGAAAAATACTACTTTGATCAACATAGGTAGGGGAAGGCTATGTGCTGTTGAGCCTTGAAGCAAGCCCGGGCGCGTAAAATACCGGGAAAACGTCTTTGTCGACTTTTGAAACAACCCTTTCACCTTTTTAGAGCTAATGTGACGGAACAAGACTGATAAAGTTGTTTAGGCATTTCATATGGGTAACGAAAAATAACACTTTTACCAACATTGGTAGGGGAAGGTTATGTGCTGTTGAGCCTTGAAGCAAATCCGGATGCGCGGAAATACCGGGAAAACGTCTTTGTCAACGTTTCAAACAACCCTTTCTCCTTTTTAGAGCTAATGTGACAGAACTAGACTGATATAGTTCTTTAGGCATTTCATATGGGTAACGAAAAATATCACTTTTATCAGCATATGTAGGGGAAGGCTATGTGCTGTTGAGCCTTGAAGCAATCCCGGGATCTTCAAAATACCGGGAAAACGTCTTTGTCGACTTTGGAAACAACCCTTTCACCTTTATAGAGCTAATGTGACAGAACTAGACTGATATAGTCATTTTGGCACTTCATATGGGTAACGAAAACTAACACTTTGATCAACATAGGTAGGGGAAGGCTATGTGCTGTTGAGCCTTGAAGCAAGCCCGGGTGCGTGGAAATACCGGGAAAACGTCTTTGTCGAATTTTGAAACAACCCTTTCACCTTCTTAGAGCTAATGTGACAGAACTAGACTGATATAGTTATTTAGGAATTTCAAATGGGTAACGAAAAATACCACTTTTATCAACATAGGTAGGGGAAGGCTTTGTGCTGTTTAGCCTTGAATCAATCCCGGGTGCGTCAAAACACCGGGAAAACCTCTTTGTGGACTTTTGAAACAACCCTTTCACCTTTTTAGAGCTAATGTGACAGAAGAAGACTGATATAGTTACTTAGGCACTTCATATGGGTAAAGAAAAATAACACTTTTATCAACATTGGTAGGGGAAGGCTATGCAATGTTGAGCCTTGAAGGAAGCCCCGGTGCGTCCAAATACCGGGAAAACGTCTTTGTCGACTTTTGAAACAACCCTTTCACCTTTTTAGAGCTAATGTGACAGAACTAGACTTATTTAGTTATTTTGGCATTTATATGGATAACTAAAAATAACACTTTGATCAACATAGGTAGGGGAAGGCTATGTGCTGTTGAGCCTTGAAGCTAGCCCGGGTGCGTCGAAATACCGGGAAAACGTCTTTGTCGAATTCTGAAACAACCCTTTCACCTTTTTAGAGCTAATGTGACAGAACAAGACTAATATTATTATTTAGGCATTTCATATAGGCAACGAAAAATACCACTTTGATCAACATAGGTAGGGGAAGGCTATGTGCTGTTGAGCCTTGAAGCAAACCCGGGTGCGTCCACATACCGGGAAAACGTCTTTGTCGACTTTTGAATCAACCCTTTCACCTTTTTAGAGCTAATGTGACAGAACTAGACTTATTTAGTTATTTTGGCATTTATATGGATAACTAAAAATAACACTTTGATCAACATAGGTAGGGGAAGTCTAGGTGCTGTTGAGCCTTGAAGCAAGCCCGGGGTCGTCAAAATACCGGGAAAACGTGTTTGTCGACTTTTGAAACAACCCTTTCACCTTTTTAGAGCTAATGTGACAGAACAAGACTAATATTATTATTTAGGCATTTCATATTGCCAACGAAAAATACCACTTTTATCAACATAGGTAGGGGAAGGCTATGTGCTGTCGAGCCTTGAAGCAAGCCCGGGGTCGTTCAAATACCGGGAAAACGTCTTTGTCGACTTTTGAAACAACCCTTTCACCTTTATAGAGCTAATGTGACAGGATAAGACTGATATAGTTATTTAGGCACTTCATATGGGTAAAGAAAAATAACACTTTAATCAACATAGGTAGGGGAAGGCTATGTGCTGTTGAGCCTTGAAGAAGCCCCGGTGCGTGGAAATACCGGGAAAACGTCTTTGTCGACTTTTGAAACAACCCTTTCACCTTTTTAGAGCTAATGTGACAGAACAAGACTAATATTATTATTTAGGCATTTCATATTGCCAACGAAAAATACCACTTTTATCAACATAGGTAGGGGAAGGCTATGTGCTGTCGAGCCTTGAAGCAAGCCCGGGGTCGTTCAAATACCGGGAAAACGTCTTTGTCGACTTTTGAAACAACCCTTTCACCTTTATAGAGCTAATGTGACAGGATAAGACTGATATAGTTATTTAGGCACTTCATATGGGTAAAGAAAAATAACACTTTAATCAACATAGGTAGGGGAAGGCTATGTGCTGTTGAGCCTTGAAGAAGCCCCGGTGCGTGGAAATACCGGGAAAACGTCTTTGTCGACTTTTGAAACAACCCTTTCACCTTTTTAGGGCTAATGTGACAGAACTAGACTGATATAGTTCTTTTGGCACTTCATATGGGTAACGAAAAATAACACTTCGATCAACATAGGTAGGGGAAGGCTATGTGCTGTTGAGCCTTGAAGCAAGCCCGGGTGCGTCGAAATACCGGGAAAACGTCTTTGTCGAATTTTGAAACAACCCTTTCACCTTTTTAGAGCTAATGTGACAGAACAAGACTGATATGGTTATTTTGGCATTTCATATGGGTAATGAAAAATATCACTTTGATCAACATAGGTAGGGGAAGGCTATGTGCTGGGTAGCCTTGAAGCAAGCCCGGTAGGTCAAATTACCGGGAAAACGTTTTTGTCGACTTTTGAAACAACGAAATAAGCACCTGATGTGACTGAACTAGACATATATTGTTGGTAAGGCAATTCATATTGGTATTGAAAAATAGCACTTATTTAACCATAGGTAGTGGACGGCTATGTGCTAGGGAGCCTTGAATGGTTATACGCCTATGTTGACTTTTGTAACAACCCTTAACCCTAAATGTAACGACTGGGCATTTATTGTTCGAACCTATATTTCCTACAAATATTTATGTTTTCTGTTAAAGGAGTTTTTCCTGATTACGGTATTTCTATTTAAGAGTCATATCAGGTTCAAACTGAGAACAAGCTCAAGAACAATACCCACAATCAAAATGCTACACATACATTGCTTGGTTCTGGATCATGTATTATTTTCAGTAGGCTATGGGAAATTTTCTTCAGTTTATTTACCCCTTCATGTGAATATATAGAACCAGTTGTAATGGTTTAAATCTTTTTTTAAATATCTAAGATAACACTGAATACATTTGCAGTTTATTGTTTATCTAATCAGGAAAACAGTTTAAGAACATCATCATTAAAACATGCTCTGATCTATACTCTGACAGCAAAAATTTCAAGTATCCACTCTCCTTCTCATCATTTTGCGACATTAGAAAACAAAGAATTCAAAATCCTTTCTTCAAACAAATTTGCTTTTACTGAAATCATTGCAAAGATACAAGATGTTCTTGAAAATCTGCAGTCATAACGTAGTTATCTTTCCCATCATGATAATAAGGGTTTAACAAAGTAGTCGGTGATTCTAAAAAAATATTCAGATTATTAGATAGAAAAAAAATTCTCTAATTTTAGTCAATAAAATCACAAACATTTATTACAAGAGGATCCATGGGACCCTGGGTCGCTCACCTGCGAACATCTGTTCAATACTTCGGACAAAAATTTAGACCACTAGAGTGCGGACAAGCTTTTTCTATAATTTGACCTAGTGACCTAGATTTCAAGGTCACATGACCCAGTTTCGAACTAGACCTAGATATCATTGGGATAAACATTCTGACCAAGTTTAAAGAAGAACGGACCAAAATTAAAACCGCTAGAGTGCAGACAAGTTTTTTCTTTAATTTGACCTAGTGACCTAGTTTGAAAGGTCACATGACCCAGTTACGAACTTGACCTAGATATCATTAAGATAAACATTCTGTTCAAGTTTAACAAAGATTGCACTATAATTAAGACTGCTAGAGTGCGGACAAGCTTTTTCTATAATTTGACCCAGTGACCTAGATTTCAAGGTCATATGACCCAGTTTCGAACTTGACCTAGATATCATTGAGATAGACATTCTGACAAAGTTTGAAGAAGATCGCACCATAATTAAGACCGCTAGAGTGCGGACAAGCTTTTCCTATAATTTGACACAGTGACATAGATTTTGAGGTCACATGACCCAGTTTCGAACTTGACCTAGATATCATCAAGATAAACATTCTGACCAAGTTTAAAGAAGATCGCACCATAATTAAGACTGCTAGAGTGTGGACAAGCTTTTTCTACAATTTGACCCAGTGACCTTGATTTCAATGTCACATGACCCAGTTTCGAACTTGACCTAGATATCATTGAGATAAACATTCTGACCAAGTTTGAAGAAGATTGGACCAAAATTCCGTCCGTTAGAGTGCGGACAACAATTGTGGACGGACGGAAGACGGACGAACCCCCCTCACAAAAGCTCACCCTGTCACTACGTGACAGGTGAGCTAAAAATAACAACTTGTGTGTTGACTGACAGCTTCATTATACTTGCTTCTGGCTTATTCAATTGTCCTTTTAGGTCAAGCATTGAATGTTGGCATTTTTAAAACAGTGCTTGTAGTTAAATATATTAAGCAGCATTTAATACCAGTGACATAGGAACTTCACTAGCTTGCATGTATTTTCAACATTTCAGACACTGTTATGCAGAGTCTTTAAATCTGCCAGCAATATCTTGTTTTTGAAGATTTAGTTTCAGTGTTACTAGCACAACAAACAATTTTATGGCAACTGATCCCCATCAATTCCACAAATAAAAATTTTGGAAAGCCTGTGAAGAATAAAGTGTTGTTTTTGTATTATTTAAGTTATTTATGTCACTGATCAATGGTTTTCACTGGTTCTCTTCTTCAACTTTTTGTTCTCTGTCTGAAGTTCTGGCAGTATGTCATGAGACTGGACTGATGCATCTTCTCCTTTGCAATCTCAATCATGCAAATAATCTATTCTTCCTGAAAAACAGGAAAATGAAAAGGATTAAAATATACTATTCTGCCTTAAAATAAAACAATTACAGTAACTGTGATATCATTTAATTTATCTGGTAAGAATTTTCACGCAAAAACCACAAACGATATCTTATGGGTTAATAACAATGGTATGAATTTAAGTCCGCACAAAGATATCGTCTGTGGTTTTGTGCAAACATAAATTCATGTATTTTTTCTATTGAGAAATATAAATACTGGTTTTTAAATTTGTGCATTTACCCTAGCACAATATATGCCAAATTTAAACTTGTGTAAAATATTATAATAACTGTACAACATATAAAAATAAATTAAAAATGTTGAGTAATTAAAACATGCAAGCTCCAGGCATTTGCAATCAGTGTAGAGCTAGAATGGGTCTACAATACTCAACAGACACACCCATAAACAATTTATGAAATTACATTCATAATTCACAAATTTTAAAAGTCACATTAATTACAAACATAGAGTAGTTAGAGTTTAAAATTACCATAATATAATTAATTAAAATAATGACCTGATCTGGTATGCAAGAATATATTAGGTGATTCTGGTATCAAACATCTAGTTTGATTACAATGTTTTTTATTATTCGAGCAAGTGACCTCTATTTTGGTCCAAGATAATCCAGTTTCAAATGAATCCACAATATAACCAAAACAGAAATTCAGTGTGAACTAGATTTTTTATGTTTGGACATTGTAACCTACATTTGAAATTGTAGTTTTTGACCCCAGATGATCCAATTTTGAACTTGAATAAAATATTACTTAAACAAACGTTATAACTTCCAGTACTTGATGATCATCTGATGATAAAGTTATAACATTTTTATTTAGTTTGACCAAGATATCAAACTCAGCTGATTCAAGTTCTAAATTCCAGAAAGCTATCTTCTGCACAATAATGACAAATCTGGCCTCAGTGTGTTTACATTAAATTACCAAGTTTTAAAATCATGCAAAATATTTCTAGGACATACCCTGCGATTAAATCTGAAAAAAAAATTATATGAAAAATGTGACCCGTATTGTGTTAATACCATTTTTGGTTTGATATGAGATATAGTTTCTATAACAGATGACCCAGCTTCAAACTTGTCGTAAGTACAAACAAAAGCATACTTCTAACAAAGCACACTATAAGCTTCAACATGTTATTGCTATTATTTTTATTTATTACTGATTAGTTGTTTTAAAGAAAAGCTATTTTTATTCAATTACCATGCAGTTTGTTAACATTCATGGCTGTTTCAGGCATCTCACTCACAGAGACAATGTTGAGACACTAATTCTGGTTGAATGAAGGAGACTAATTCATGATTATTGTTGTTTTTATGTTGGACCACCTTTATGTGTAGTCACCTAGTAACCAAGATTCGGCAGGGGATGCAATCCGGATCAATCTGGTCCTCCCTGGAAGGAAACAAAACATGATATTTTTCTGAATATGCTTTTCATATCAATTATTATCATTAACCAATAAAGATTTTTTTATGCACCAAACCTGACTTTTTTACTTAAATGTCCAGGCAGCACAAGCAACTGAGTGCACAAGTTATGATACGGAGCTAGTTCAACATTTACCTGCTATACTAATACTCAAGATCTAATAATCAAGTGAGATCTTTTATTACCAAAACAGATGCCTAAATATAAACTTGTTGGTGTCACTCTGTGCTACTTGAGATAATGATCATGCTGGTTGAATTTTATCTTGCCAATTATGAAAATTTAAGCTAGCCCATGGACAAGGATTCAGACGATTTTAACTTGTCCAATCTGATTTGCAACTAGTCACGGGCTTCGGGCTAGTGGGTTTGTCTAGCCCTGCGCTTAAACTATTTTTGTTTTATAAAGCACGCCATTCAGTTTACGATGTCACAAATGAGAAATGACCATGCAAAGAATACAGGTGTGTAGCAGTGGTATATTGAGTATTTTATCATGGTTGGTTCAATGTATGGCCTGTAAGGCGATAATGAAACATTGGTGCACGAAATAAACGACATTCAATGTGGGGTAATTCAGTGAAATGAATCACAACCTATGACATCACCCATATCGTGATTTTTCTTGGACAAGTAGTGTTATAAGAAAAAACTCTGTCCAAATGTACTCTTGTCAATATTAAATTCTGTTTTAATGATGTTTATGGAGCCCATTGGGATTATTGACTAAAAATAATTGAAAAAAATGCCTCTAAATAACGTAGGACAGAAAAATTAAAAGAATGCTTACTGTACTAGATTTGTAGATCTTTTCACATTTCAGTTTTGCTAATGTACATAATTAAAAACAATAAAAATAGAGCCAGTCAATGAATTTTATAGCACATATCAGCATACAGCAATATATATCATTGCCAGTATCATATGGCAATATGTACAATGTATTGTATTGCAGCATTTGCAGGCAGCCTAAAGATACACATCATTATCTGCAGGTAAATATTATCAATAGAACAAAAGTGTTAGAATGTTTTTTGTAGTAAATACGTACCTTATTAATTATATATATAAAGATGATAATCTAATACTTACAAATCTATGGATGACAAATGGCCTCTCCATTTTCTGTTGTATTTGTGCCACATTTTATCTTAGGGACATTTCCCAGCATAATACTAATACCACTGCACATCAAATATCAACATTACTCTTGCCATTCTGGACCTGAAAAAAGTTAAATGTTAAAAAAGTGAAATATGCATATCAGAAATCGCCACACTCAGAAAACACAGCCTCCCCATGGAGTGAAAATGAAGAGGGAAAGAGCATGTGTTTATAAGAATATCAATTTCAAATAAGACACCACAAACAGTTAACGAAAAAGAGAACCCTTGGGGTTAGCACGTTGGAACGGTCAATGGCAAAACATTTGCAACTGGAGGTTTCAACCAGGTTCAAGGGTGCACCAACCTCAAACTTGCCCCAACAGGTTCTTAAATCAAGAAACAAGTACAAGTTGTTTTGGTGAAATAACTCCAACCAACCCACTCATCAGCTCAACAATATTGCATGCAAAAGCACACAAACGTATAAAACATTCGAAACTAATAGCCATGCAAAGCCAAAGGTGCGGGTACTCAATGATCTAACCGAGACCAGAACACCAGGAGTCAAATAAGCAAGACCATAAAAATGTGAATATTGAAAAATTGTTAAAATGTACAATATTACTACCATATGATATTCTGCATTCTATCTGTAGATATGACTTTATAAGTCACGTTATATCTCATTCATGCGACCAGTGTAGATCCAGATCAGTCTCAACATCAGTGAGTCTGATCAGGATCTTTGATTTAGTAGGTAATTTCTGACAATGAAACAAACAGTGGAACTTCAGATCAGAATGCATGGACAATTCAAACTTGCCCTGTATTTAAAGCTCGGAGCTCGTTTTATGGCTCCCTGCACAAAGCTGTCCCCTCCCTTCCTATCCCAGGTGCAATTATCATAACCTATATTAACCCTTTCCTCCATAAATAGGCATTTTTACGCATGTGCGACCAGTGTAGATCTAATCATGGATCTGCACTGGTTGCATTTCTAGGTCAGAGATAACCTAACAAAGCAAAATGCGAACTGTTCGCCCACGCAATCAAGGTATATCTATGGAGGAAAGGGTTAAGGGCTGTAACAGCTATTAATTTATGTCTTGATCTGTCATATCAGTTGCAAGAAGTGAAAGGGTCATTTCAATAGCGAATATAGAATTTATCTTTCCAGTACATGTTTTCACAGCATTTCAAAGTACCAGATACACTTCATAGCTCCCTGGAACCTAAGCTTCCAGACAACGTTTGAATCAATATCACACATTTATCCATTTATCACATACATCAGCTGTTGTTATTACAATTTACAGTGTCAGCATTCTAGGAAATATGTGAACATACACAATTGTTGTATTTGCAGACGAATCAATACGCAAGTGGGATCAAGACTAAAATAAGTGCTAACTCTTTAATCAGTTAAATCACGGAAAAATGCATAATTTAACATAAAAAATAAATTTTTATTACATTCATTAGCAAATGTTTACTTTACTGTCAGCCGCCATTATTTTTTTAAGTAAGTAGAATACACACGACTGCGCATGCCCAACTTCATATCCGTTCGCGAGGCGCTATTGCTTGCTGTTAATGTTCGCTAGGTTTGGTTTAGTAGCTGGAGAGACCGATCAGGAAGTGATCACACAACCGGTGAAGATGTATATTATTGCCTGTCAGACTGGATGTCTTTCTTTTAAACGAAAGATTATCTTTTGTACAAAAAGAAAAAAACCAGGAAAGTCAGATTGAATCAACGATATCGAAAATATTTCTTTTATTTTCGTGATGGCAATTTAAACAAGAAAACAATAACATAGAGAAATCATCATGGAAAACATGTCTTATATTAACAATAAATGTTCTTCCAGTATCGCTTTTCAATGTCATAAGAACTACAATAACAATCATTTAAGTAAGTAAGTAAAGTAAAGTAAAGTAAAGTAAAGTAGTGAAGTAAGTAAGTAATTTATAGAGGGTGACATATTTAGCAATAAATTAATCTTCCATATTGCCCTCCATAAAACTGTTAAGATAAAAAGATTAAGAGAAACACGATGATCATAAATAAAAAAACATCACAAAACACAATATGATATTATAATAAGAAATGAAACTGCAAATAATGTATCTGTGTTAATGTTTAGGTGTTTTGCATTTAAGGTGCGTGCGTGCGTGCGTGCGAGTGAGTGTGTGCGTGAGTGAGCGTGGGTGTGGGTGAGCGAGTGTATGTTCGAGGCTTATGTTAGTGCGTTTGCGCAAGAAAGAACTGAATATTTGAGAAATTTGAGTACATAAATCAATAATACACAATGCATTTTTACATACATGCCCTAACACATTTGCTGTTTCATTGGGGCAATATTATACATTTTTCTTTTCAGGTATAAAACGCAGCTATTCACGCAGACTGCGCTAACGCAGACTGCGTTTTTGGGGGTATAAAACGCAGCTCTGCAGCTTATGTTAAAGTATGGTAAATAGCTGGAAAACGCAGCCGGGCTGCATTTTGACATGCTATTTAAATGAAGTGTCTAAATAATGTTGTTTTTTATTCGCTGTATGTAATTTATGCAGATTGAACATAGATGAATTAATATAACGTTAGTAAAATATATATTTGTAAAAATATATGGTAAAAAAATACGTTTTCAATAGATTTATATCAATTTGAAGTTTTCAGTATTGATGTAAAATTATTTTTAGAGAACAATATACGTATGTTTAAAAATGTTGTTTGTTCCTATTGTTTGTCGGTTAATCAGACAATCGTGCCTACATAATTAACGAGGTAATAAAAATGGGAAGAATATATCAAAGACGAAAATGCCTCAATTAGTTCAAAATTCGCAACTTTATAAAATAACGATAATTGCTATACAATAAAGCCAGTTGTGGATACCGAACAAATATAAAAAAAAGTTGCAGTTTTTATTATTTTCATCGTCGTTGTTTTAATCATTTTATAAAGAATCAAATTGTATTATATGGGCCAGTTTCGTACAAAAATAGGCACAAAAACACTTAAACAACATTGTTATATATTCTTAAAGTACACGTTTCATTATTTATTGTCGCAGCGCAATTTTTAAAAAGTAACTTTGTTAGAGAAAGTTCATATATAAATGTTAATACTTAGGTTAGCCAAAACCATGTGCTTGTCAATAGCTATTGCTTGTTGCAATTCTGCTAATCCAAATTTGTTAACAATTAGAGCTGAATTTGTTGTTACGGTTTTCTTATAGTCAGGAAATAAAAATAATAAAATGTATTCCTGGTTAGGAAATCTTTACATTTTTTTAATGTACTTTAATCCAAATTATAGCATGATAGTGGTTTGCAATATCAGATTGTTTAAAGCAGGACGCAAAGACAATTAAAACTCAATATTAGTTTTAAATTTATAATAAATATACATATATTGATATTTTATCAGCAGCATTAAAGTTCTATAAGTGCGCTTTACAAATTTGAAAATAATTAATAATTAAATGCAATTACAAAGTCAAAAATACAAAAACCATTGTATCGCCACCTACTATCCATTTTCCTCAAAGCGTTAACCAAGTGACGAGTTGGCTCCGCCCAATGTATTTATCTTTGTATTTATATCCAATGAGAGGACAATTGGGCGGAGCTAACTCGTTAATTGGTCAATGCTGTAAGGCATATCACATACACATGTCACTTAGATCCGTTTTGACTAATCAAATTATAATCAGATTTACACGTATACTGATTTCTGCAAAATAAAATTAACGTGATAAAGTATTGAAGAAATTTTTATTAACCGTGAAATTCGTAGTAACCAAGACATCAAAATGCGCTTTTCTTGGTAGTTAAGTGATGTTTGCGAACTTCCGTTCTGTTTGCATCACTTAATTCAGAGAAACATTGTGTTACTTGATACAATGTTTCAAGAACAATAGCAATTCTAATGTAGTTTTCTAAAGTAGTTTAAGTGAAAAGACAATGTGTTCCTGCGATAAGTAAGCCTAAAACAGGAAGATACTGTACGATTTTAAATTGAGAAGACAATGCGTTAAAGATAAGAAAGGAAAATAATGTAAGATTAAACGGGAAAACAATTCAGACTGTGATAATGTTCCTTCTGTTGTATTTAGAGTACTGTGCAACTTCAGCAATAAAACATAGTAATGATTATATAGTGGAAAATATCCAACAAATTAAATTGTTCTTTAAATTTTTTTTGTTCATTTTAAAATCCCAAATTTAAGATATCTCTCTCTGTCTCTCTGTCTCTGTCTCTCTCTCTCTGTCTCTCTGTCTCTCTCTCTCTCTCTCTCTGTCTCTCTCTCTCCCCCCTCTCTCTCTCTCTCCTCTCTCTCTCTCTCTCTCTCTCTCATTTTTATGTTTGTTCGGGAATATTATTAAGAAACAATTGTTATTTAGCGATGATATATCGTACAAATTATCTTATATTTGACACGCACATATTTTCAAATACATTCGACGTAGCTTTTTCAACACTTTACATAAATTTTTTGTGAGTACAAATATTGCAACAAAAACAAAACAATATTTTTGAAAGTCCTTTTTTCGCAGCAAGCCCTCGACTACAGAATAATTCGTCGATATTACGTATTTGGGATCTTTATTTGTTCAAATATCATTCTTAAGTGAATTCAGTAAACAGCTCCATACTTTGATATGACTATAAAACGTATTAATGACCGATTCGTTCGGTAGGTTGGTCAACGCTTTTATTTCGGAGAAGTCACAGTCACATTATCATAACGCAGTACAACACAATCATATTTTAGGTTTGGGTCCAACTTAGATGACTCAGTAATTGTATTTACTCTAAGCAATTGAAACGACAATATCGCAAAAAGTAAAATGTAGAACCCCGTGTTAAAATATATTTTACAGAAACCCGTTTATTTTATCAGAACTTAGTTCGGTTAATCAAGACAAAATACATTTGATTTATACATTGATTTAGTATTTGTTATATTGGTAATATACAATAGATATATTCCTCTTAATCATCTCACGAAATCTCCGATATTCTCATGAACTCACTTTGACGTCATTTATTGCGGTAACGTCTTCTTTACCATAACGGATGTTCCTGCCTGGCGGCCTTCATGTTAATACTGTCACAAGATTTGCAGCATGAAGTTATTAAATATTTTCAATAATTTTACCATATTTATCTTTATTTGTCAATTGTATATAGTTTTAAAATATCTAATACCGTTTTGGATGGATAACATCTTCAACAGACAATGGTTGTCACCTTCCGCCCATATGTTTATATAAGGCTGCGTTCAGAGCTGCGTTTTCCCTATATGTTTATATTGGCTGCGTTTTCTGGCTGCGTTTTATACCCTACCCATTTTTCTTACATTAAACAAAATCCAAATGTGAACATAAAATATAAAAGGAACTAATCAATGAAATCATCCTGTCCACTTTAGATACAAAGTTTTAAAGGTGTGTACAGTTGAAGCATCTTTTATTTCTTTAGTAATTCTGTTCCATAAACAACTGCCTGAATAAAGTAAACTATTTTTATATAATTCTAAGTGTGGTATTGGAATACAAAATTATGGTTAATATGGGATCGTAATGTTTAATTTTCGAAATCATTTATCTTATCATTTATACATCATTATGCTCGTTCAATGTCCTTAGTCTACACAAGACACTTGTTCTACACTAGAAACAAGATCTACACTAACAATGGATGTCAACTTAATTCATATGCATCTTAAGCTGTGTATCTTGTGTTTTCAGACAAGGACATTGGTTTAGAAATAAGAACGCTTTTAAATATGAAAGATATATGATCATTTTGTGTTTATATTTACGTATTTATACACGATTTTGTAAGAAATTAAAAATTGTCATACGTTACTGAGAAATATATACAATCTAATCAAAACCGAAATCACAATAATGGAATAAAATTTAAGTAATGTTCTATGCATCAAGTATAGCTTCCTGTTCATTAATTTCCTGATGATTCTTCAATATTGATATATAAACACAGAATTTACCTTTTAATTATTTATTTAATATGACACCTTTGATTGAATCAGCAATTCTGACTGTTACTGCAAGTGTGTATATTATGATACTTATGTAACAACATGACATGGCGACTAAACTGATAAAATCAACGCCTTGAACAATGAGCGTTGGGAACAGTTTTTAAACTGTTACACAAATTAATAATTATAAATTAACTATTGATGGCAGTCAAGTATTTAAAGCAAAAATATCAACCAGAATTTGGATTTATTGGTTATTAATAAGGTTATTCATAATGATAAACGTAAATTATATTGTGCATTTATTGACTTCAAAAGGCTTTTGATGTTGTATATCGTAACGGAATATGGTATAAATTAATGCAATATGGTGCTTCTTCGAAAATTGTTAATATGGTGCGAAAAATATATGAATCTGTTAAATCGTGTGTCCGTGTAAACTCAGAATATACTGATTTCTTTGAGAGTCATATGGGTTTGAAACAAGGCGAGCCTCTATCTCCACTCTTATTTTTGTTTTTCATAAATGATATGGAACATTATATCTCTTCGGACAATATTGATGCTGTTAGTATTGAAGAATTAAAAATATACCTATTGTTGTTCGCCGACGATACAGTGCTATTTTCGTATACTAAAGAAGGATTACAACTATTATTAGATAAGTTACATAATTATTGTACTATGTGGGGAATTACAGTAAATACAGACAAAAGTTTCGTTATGATTTGTAAAAAGGGCAATAGACCAGAAAATGTCAATTTATACTTAGATAGAATAAAACTAAATGTTGTACAAAAATTCACATATCTTGGAGTTACGCTTTCACAAAATGGTACATTTTATCAAGCTCAAAAACATTTATCAGAACAAGCATCACGCGCATTATTTTCTCTTAACAAATTGTTTGATGAAATTTCTTTAGATGTGAGCGATAAACTTAAATTGTTTGATGCTATGATATGTCCAATTCTTAACAATGGGTCTGAAGTTTGGGGCTTTCATAAGAGTCAGGATGTAGAAAGGATACAGTTAAAATTTTTAAAACAGCTACTAGGTGTTAGGCAACAGCTGCATATGGCGAATTGGCAAGATTTCCATTAAGTATGTTTAGAAAAATAAGAATTATTAAATATTGGTTTAAGATAAGGAATAACCCTGATTCATTGATGTATAAGTTATTTAATATGAAAACTTTAAGAGGAGATTATATAAATATTTGGAGCGTAAATGTAAAACAGCTTTTGGATAGTCTTGGCTTCTCATACTTGTTTGAACTGAATATCGTTTCTCAGATACCGTTGTTAGGCGATTATTTGATACTTACCTACAAAGTTGGTATGAAAATTTAAGAAATTCACCAAAACTTGATTGTTATACAACGTTTAAACTCAATTTCAACTAAGAACCTTACATTAAATGTATAAACAACAAAAAACTTAGAATTATATTGACTAGATTTAGATGTTCCGCACACAAACTAAATATTGAAGAAGGTAGATATAGGAATATTAACAAAGAAAATAGGCTATATACCAAATATAACATGAAAGTAATAGAAAATGAGTACCATTTTTTGTAAGTATGCCCTCTGTATAGAGATCTAAGGATTAAATATTTACCAAAATACTATAGGCATTGGCCAAATATGAATAAATTTATAAATCTTTTGTCATGTACTAATAAAAAGATATTGTATAATCTTGCTATGTACTTATCACTAGCAACCAATAAAAGAAACATTTGAATTTTGCTGAAACCTAAAGATTTTTTCCCACTTTATTACACACACTTTTCTCCGATAATAATATTATAATGTTACAATAACAAAATATATCTCATAGTTTACCTTACATATCTGTTTATTTGTTTTCCCATATTGTGTTGTTTTGATTTTTCTTTCATTCTTTTCATGTATTTATTTCCACGACATGCCATACATTGTGTTATGTATGTTATTTAGCAATGTTCATTTTGAATATGCTAATAAATTCTTTGACTTTGACTTGACTTGACTTGGTCTAGAGTTTCAGGATGACAAGAAACTTTGAAATATCAAGTTAAGAAATGATACTTTTAAAAGCTTATGAAATACCGCATTGAAGGTTCAATGTTCACCGCCATATGCATACCATCTATAATATGGTTCGAAATTGTTCTGTTTATTG
Organism: Corbicula japonica; assembly: GCA_038501625.1. NCBI lineage: Eukaryota > Metazoa > Mollusca > Bivalvia > Venerida > Cyrenidae > Corbicula > Corbicula japonica. The sequence continues at coordinate 581,060 of JAZAYU010000172.1, forward strand.
GTATAAATATTGAGTCGTGCCCAACCAGGGTCTAGACTAGGTGGTGTGGGCAGTAATATGCATTTCCATTACTGCCCATGAACAGGTTCAATCAAACCGATCCTGCAATCTTTTTATATTTGTCGTGTTCGGTTGCTTTCAAACAAGATATATATATGAATATATTTTCATATATTTCAATATCACAGTAGCGGCTGAAAAGTCTCCTCGCGCATTCAATCAGTGCTGTTATCAGTTGCGTCCTTTAAAGGTCGTCAGATCACGACATTAATGTACCATGTAAATAGTAATTTTAAAATTACTCTTGTTTTAACATTTCGACCAGTTTAAAAATGAGTGATTTCGATATCTCAGCCGATGTAGATTAAGATGTTGTTCAATCACCACAAGGATAAACTTCCTGCTTTTTTTAATTATTCCTTTGGCGTTATCTGTGGTATGCAGGATTTATATTCTCCGGTCCCCTTTCAATTTTCTATTCTGTTTAGTTCCGCCCATTGTTTTTTGTTGTTGTTGTTGTTGTTGTTTTCGTTTATGACAAACCCTTTCTTTTCTGGTGTCCATACGCCGCTGAACAATGGAATTGTAATAATCTGAATACACCGCATAGACGGTTCCATGTTCACCGCCATATGAATACCATCGGTAAGGATTGTTCGAAATAGTACTGTTTGTTGGTGTAAATATTAAGTTCCGTTTATTGGTGTAAATATTAAGTTGCGCTCATCTCGGGGATAGGCGACGTGGGCAGTAATATACATTTCCATTACTGCCAATGAACAGGTTCAATAAAACCGAGCATGCAATATTTTCATATTTGTCGTGTTCAGAGGCTTTTAAAGTTCCATTTTATATAACACTAGACTAGCAAGTACGCCTTGATTCTCTGAATGTAATAATATTTTTTTTAATTATGCCTATGGCGTTATCTGTGGTATGCAGCATTTATATTCTCCGGTCCCCCTGTCAATGGGGGCCTACCGATATACAGAGTTACCTCCCATTGAGAGTGGTTTCCCTTGCTGATTGGGTAGTTCCGGTTTAGAAGCGGTAATAAAGCGTAGCGTTAAAAGTGTAAATAAAAAGTCTCACTGTGCTTTTGAAGTTGAAATGCATTGTTGAATTAACAAAAAAAAGTGAAACAGACATATAAGGAATAACCATCATCTTTGTAAATTGATTTTAATTTAATAACTGAATGCAACTTTACCTATTTACGTAACTGCACATATCCTTCTTAAATTATGAAAAATTATTTTTAGCTGGCATGGAGATTATAGAATTTGAAAGGGTCTGGTGTTTTATGGCCATGTTACGTAATCTAATTAGTAAGACAGGGTTTTACCAGCTGGAGGTGTGATAAAGGCCTTTTGAAGTTTAGTTGTAGATTTGTAAGAGGTTGAAAATGTTGCTTGTTCGGGGTAAAATTGTTGTTTTAGGAAACTGACCAGAGATTAAGTATTCTAATTGATTGTCACAATAATATTTGAGACCCGAAACATTGATTATTTGATATTGGCAACTTAAAGCGCTCCGAACTGAATTAAATAAAATAGCACTCGGGAAGTTTTACCCAAACATATATTTATTTAATGAATTAAAATTGATTATTAAACTAAATGAACTGAACATTTTCAGAAATAAAGAGCAAAACGTGAAAACATTATGAAACAATGTTTGAATATGTTCTTAATTGTATAAGAATAAGAAAGAACTTTTTGGAGAAAAAGAGAGCAGTATATTGAAAAATACGTCAAATCGATTAACTGAATTGTGTGCATTCAATTTGTAGGAACGGTTCAGTTATTTAAAACAATTTATTAAATTCCTGGCAAAAAAATGTTGCATGGGCACGAAAGAACATGTATAAAAGTGAACGGGCACTTCATTGGCGACGTCAAACTTTATTTTGTGGTTTAAATTTAACTACCTTTTTCATAGGTTTTCTAGCTTTCCTTTTCCTCAAATCTGCCATTTCTGAGCATAAGAAATGCGTATTTTTTACGCAGATGTCGAACATAATATGATGTTAAACACAAACCTCTCCAACGTATTAAAATGGTTAGAAGAGAAAATTTAAAGATTTTGCGCTGCACTATAAAAACTATCTTTTTTCCATTCAATGATCATAATCAAACGTTTTTATGCATTATGCTGACCTATAGTGATGAGAATCGGACGGCTGAAGTGGAATCGATTAATCGGTCCGATTCTGATACCTGTCCGATCCGATTAATCGGAGAGAATCGGAATCAGACGTCTTCAATGTACTGTCGTGTACATTTTGTACCAAAAGCATACCTATCTCAATACTTTCATATTATTATAGGACTACTTTTATTATTTTAGTTTACAAGATTAATGACACAAATGCTTTTTGTACTGCATTGACCTGTTCTGTTTCTTTTCAGATAATAAGAGCCTTCAACTATCTTTTTTCAATTTCGAAGATATGAATATTATTATTTTTAAGCTCGTCGAAAATAAAATCCGAAAATTATTCACAATTCTAACATGTGGGTGGGGTACCTTTGTTGCTGTAATAAGTCTTGAAGCATATTCTACAGGTAGCTCTAGATGTGTCGAGGTTTTCCTTAACTGGCGCCAAACCCTGACACCCTGGTTTCATATAAAAACCAAAATATCGCCAAGCCTCTAATGTTGTATTACCAGGGCATTTGGAAATTTGATTATTATTTCGATCACGGACAGGCCCAGTCTCCTTCGCAGAGTTGTCGTTCCTTACTCTCACTTTACATCTCTGCAAAAGGCTCAATGTCAAGATTTTTGACCAAACTCGACAGCCTTATTATTATACATTCATAATTATGAATGTGAAAGTTTGAGGTAAAACAAATGACAGAAATCTTCACTATCTTTCATTAAAACAGAAGAAACCCAAACTATTGTAAATGTAATTGGTGAACTATTTCTTTGAGTTAAAGTAAAAGTAGTTGAAAGTAGTCCCAGCCTATAACAGAGGTGAATGTAATCAGCCGATAGTGAAAGAGAGTGGGACAGGCCAGGCGTTCTCCATGTTTAAGAGCAGTTATATTTATAAGAAGTAACACAGACGATTTAAGCGCGAAAAGATATACACTTGACTGTCGCCGTGTCGGAGACATCGGTCAATTGTATTATAAGTGGGTTTTACTTATTAACCGAATAAGCAACTAGAATCGATTCTCTGTAGTAATAGAATCGATGTCGCCGACTTTGAAATTTCAGCGACAATTACTCGATTATCGGCGACAATCGGAACATCACTACTGACCTATAACCAACCAGACCCTATTAAACGTATTTGAAAATACCACATATGACTACTGCAGGTTTGTACAAAGACCTATATTATACATATAGGTCTCTGGTTTGTAAATCTCAAACCTGAACTACAGGTGACAGGTGCGCGTTACAAAGGGAGGTAACTTAAGACAGAATATTGAGATAACTCTGTATATTGGTAGGACCCCATTTTCTATTCTTTTTAGTTCCGCCCATTGTTTTTTGTTGTTTCTTTCTTCGTTTATGACAAACCCTTTCTTTTCTGATGTCCATACGCCGCTGACCAATGAAATTGTATAATCTGAATATACCGCATTGACGGTTCCATGTTCACCGCCATATGCATACCATCGGTAAGGATTGTTCGAAATAGTACTGTTTATTGGTGTAAATATTAAGTTGCGCTCAACTCGAGGCTAGGCAACGTGGGCAGTAATATACATTTCCATTACTGCCAATGAACAGGTTCAATCAAATCGAGCATGCAATATTTTCATATTTGTCGTGTTCAGAGGCTTTTAAAGTTTCATTTTCATCTATTTATGTACAGTTAAAAAGATACCATTGCAACTGTGTTTGCTAAATTGCAATAAACACTTGACTTGATTCTCTGAATGTTATAAATTATTAAAACTTTGAAAATATAAAATTCAATGGAAATAAAATTATTTCATACTTCTTCCGATAATACCAAAACAAAATTATCATCTTTTGGAGTTTCTAAACTCTTGCCCATTTTGTCGCTGACGTTCAATAAAGCGTTTATATTGTTGGAATAGATGCATCAGCATGAGACCCCCAATAACTACTGTTTCTTAATTGTTGATCGCTGAACACATTTATACATCGAATAACACCTTCTAACTACTGAATAACATCTAAACATTTTTAAGTGAATAAACTCGAAGAGTTAAAAAAAAAACAGAGACCTATATATATAAATAGATTCGCATCTCTCTATTACTGATATAAGAAATCTCGTTTTTTGACGTGGATTCGACGAGAATCTCGTCACGTTACTTTTGAGGTTGTTTCCCTTGAAAATTTTTCCCGGAAACCGTTAGAGTACGCGCATGCGCATACTGCGTAGGGCAAAAAATTCGATAACAAGGAAGCTTTAACAAATATTGATTTTATCAGTGTGTTTGACAGATTTATCTTGTAATAGAGTTCTTTCACATTGTTACCTCCCCTGAGCGCTCTCTAAAATTGAAGAGCATATTTAGTCGATAAATGCACGCGAGGGGGCATCGTTTACTAATTTTTAATATGACTTAGTGATTATAAAATTAAGACAATGTTGATTAATCATTTTAAATTTATAAATAAGTAAGTTCAGTCAAACAACGAAGGATAAAAACACGTTATGATCATTCGCAAGCACATCAAGAAAGTTTATGCGCATTTTAAACATTGTTTATCGCGGTATTTTCAGGACGCGAGTATCCAACGGATTTGTTTGGTTTTTTTTATGAAAATACACACGTGAATTGTGTTTACTAAAAATAAATCTGTATAATTGACAATTCAGACGAACATTATTAGACATTTTACCGTTTTACGGCATTTTTTGTAACGCTATAATTTATAGTGGAATGAGACAAAATTATATTCTTATGTTAAGCTCGTCGGCGACTAGGTTGATATGTGTTTTGCGTGTTTTGCTTTTGAGAAAAAATATTACGTGTTTACATAATAGGATGGTTCCAGCTACATCCCGAGAAATCGTTAAATTGATTGAACCAAACGGGCCAACCAAAACCTATTTAAAAAAATCCAGAGAGTTTTTTTTTGTTTTTGTTTTTTTAATAAAAACTATTTTGATGTTGAAGTTCGTAACTGTTGTCGCTGAAGGTTTTGAAATATAATATTTTCATTTCTGTTTGAAATCAAAATGACCATGGACCAAAACAAATGAACGGGACTGCGATATTCAGGTCCGAGTTTAGTTTTATGACACTTAGCTGTTGTGTACATGTGTGCCCGAGTCACTATCACGTAATCTCTCAATAAACAGGAAATTTTATAGCCGTGACTAAGACCAAGTTTCTTAATATTAAGTAATATAATTGTAAAACCCATTCTAAATTCATTTAAATTCATGTTTCATTAATTATCCTTTTCAATATTTGTAAACCCTGAGATTTTGCCTGAAAATCCTTAGATCCGGAGAAGAACCTTACGGTCCGGAGATTTCAGATAAAATCCTGAGATTTTGGAGGTCTGCGGACATTTTATCTTCTTTCTACATCATTCCCGTAACACGTAGATATTCATGAAATGCGACTTAAACTAATATCTATTGACTATGGCTGACGATTTTATAAAAAAAAGACGTTTATAATAACATGAATAACTTAATAAGCTTAACGGGCGTTGAATACAACGACGATACATTGCTGAATTCATCCGTTTACCTCCAATTTAGAATGATCATGTAACATAAAATATATTTCTTGAAGTAAACGCATTTTGTCAGAAAAACTCGATACGCTTATATATGTGTCTGTGGAAAATATACAGTAACGTGTAATCCACAATGTATTTGTTTTCATATAAGACTTCCAGATTCAAAGTGGCAACCACGTCTTTGATTGTTTTACGCTTTTCAGTCAAATCTTGCCGACCAGACGTTTTAAGCCTATTATATTCGGTAATTCTAAAACTCGAATTTATTATGCTTTATCATAATTATTATTATAATTTATCATTAGCTTTAAGACGACACCGCGATCATGTCTGTTCATTCTGTTAGCAATGACACAGTTAAATGCCCCCTCACTTGTCGGTTTAGGATAAAACCAATATTTTCCGCACCTAACGTGGCGTACGACGCATGCGCACAACAATGTGAAAGACCTCTATTTGTGATAACTTTTGAATTAAAAGTGACAATAAGACCGTAAGACCTTTCCTCTGATAATCATGATGCCAGTGTTGCTTGTACTATGTTCACATTTCTGAACCCATCCATCTTTGTAATACGAGTAGGTATCAAGAGATCGATGTGCCCGCATGTTCTCTCTGGTAAATGGTCCAGGTGTATCAATGAAATAAGTAAATATGTCACCGAATTCTAACTTTGGCCATTTTGTTGGGTCGTCCAGCCATTTTCGCTCCGATCCCGAGCTGGTGTCAACTTTACTAACATTTCTTGTCTTTTCAAGCCCAATATACGGATCATCGATGTGATGTTCATGAAAACCAAGATTAGTTAGCTTCTCAAAGTACCTTTTCTGGTTATCTGGTGGTAAACTATTGGCGTAATTACTCATTTTGATTTAATTTATCGTTGAATTGTTGTTCTTCGTATGCAGTTTTTTGCCCTACGCACAACGCGCATGCGCGAAATTGACTTCCGTTGTTCACGTACCGATTTAACCAGAAAAGGTCTATATGATGTTACCCCACCCACGCAAGTCTAAGTCATCATCCCATGAAAAGAAATCAGCTTTGTACTTAGCCATTTTATTGCTACTCGGATAGATGTTTTGTGAGCATGTGCTAGAATCTAGATGCACCAAGTTGGTAATTTACATATATATAGACCATTCTTTATGTCAAAGGGAGTCACTTTCTATTCGACCAATGTCAAAACATGACAGTGTATTTGGATTTCACACACTGACAGTTTATTAAGTTCCCCTACCTGTCAATTTGGAACTGGAGACTTGTCACATGCTATTGGGCCAGTCTTAACACTGTAAACATGACAGTGTATTTGATTTGGTGTTCACACCATGCCAGTGTATTAAGTTCCCGTACCTGTCAGCGAGGATCTGGAGACTACTTGGCTGAGATAATGGTGAAGACCACCCTAAATCTCATTCAACATCAGTATCAATTCTAAATGTAACAAAATAAAACACGAACCAAAGTTATATGAGATGCCGATTTTTCTCAAATTCATTATAGCTTTATTCAGACATAAAAATTAATAAAAAACCAACAAACAAATGACACGGGAGGCAATAAACAACAACAACAACAACAACAAAGAAACGAGTATTTCTTCGTAAAATATTTAATCAGGGTCTATATAACAACCCTGATTTAATTTCATATCGTTTATTTCGGCTATTACAAGCACTTTAACAAATCTTTGATGAAAGAATAACTTCTTTTGATAATATAAGCATTAAAAATGTTTACTTTTATTTAAAATATTTTATTAATTACAAGTTTTCATGATCAATAAAATGAAAGTTTCTGATGTATGAATTAACAGCCATATTGAATACTATGACGCGGTTAGCGATCACGTGACTCGCCGAGATAACGCAGGCCGCGTGCACATGCGAGATAAAGCGAAGACGCTTATCTTTGTATAATATAGGTCTTTGAAAAAAACGGTTTTATTACATTAAAAATGTTTGATTTTTTTTTATTTTTGTGGCCTATTTGACTTGTGACCTATTTGACTAGATACCTTTTAAATCAAACGTGGTCTATTTGACCAAGATTTGGAAGTTGTTATAAGTTTTACCACTAGTCTTTCTTACACTATCGGCTCATTACATTCATAAATGTAAAGTGAGTGTAAGGAACGACAACTCTGCGAAGAAGATTGAAGTTTTACTAAAGTAATTTCTTGTTTTCATATAACGTTCTTGGCGCCAATAAATTGTAAACCAGTCTAGTATATCAGGGGAAGTAATCAACCAGGTAGTAAAAACGTAAACAAAATATATCCTCAGCCTCAGGATTTAAACAATTATGCCCCGAGTGTAATCGGAATTAAATCAAGATGATATCCTGACACAGGTTGTAGATAATGGAGATTTACGTAGCGATATCCGATTTTACGCCACCAATTGTGGATGGCTCCCAAAATATTCTCACATTTCAAAAGGGTGACACTTTTGAAATATTTGACTGTCACAAAACTGAAGCGGATTGGTGGGGAGCACGTGCATTAAAAACAAATATTGTCGGATACGTACCATCTAGATACATGCAGGTAGGTTATATTATATAACATCTAAAGTCTAAACCTTATTTTTAAAAAATATTCAAGAAAATACAAATGTTTTTAAGATATTGCAGATTTTATATCTCATTTCCTAAAGTTGAATTCTGATTGGTATCAGATGTGTCAGGCAAATTCAGTAATTGTCAGTGTTGTTTCCTTAAAGGTATTCATCCGTACAAAATTATCAAATATATTTCTCCATCTATGGTAGGTGCAAAGTACTACAGTTACTTTTGGGATGGTCCCTGGCAGGGCCTTCCCCAGAAAAATTTTAAGGCATCCTGGCATCCAACACGTGACATGCTTATTCGCGCAAAATGTTTTCACATGATTGATGGGGTGCATCTTACAAATACATTAATATATATTTAGCACAAAGCAACACAGTTTTCTAAGTTTTATTGACATATGACAAAATACATTTTTTACAGAACTACCACAGACTTGCTATTGTATTGAACTTAATACAAAACAGTTGTTGCTTCATTTTTCTTTTTCATGTACATCAGTCTAAAAAAAAACATGCCACAATTGTCTCTTGTTTCAACATATCTCACACTAGATACACAGCCCTTGATTGCAGACCTGTTCTTGTCATTATGATTATGCCACAATTTAATACATGTTGAAAAGTCAACATGTTCAATAGAATGGCCATTTATTGATATGCACAGTTAGTGCGTTTATAACATTAATGATTAAATTACATTAAAATCGTCTTCATTTTTGGTTATAATTTGTTATAATAAACCTTCTGTAATCACCTGTTATTGTGTTAATAAAAGTGACAAGATGATAATTTACCACTTACACGCTCACAACTCTTCACAGTTAGCTGGTCATCAAAGAACAATATACCGATTTTAATCTCACTTAGGCCATCATAACTGACGAGATAATCTGTTCTTAATTGGTTGATTTACAACCGTCTTCTCTGTATTCAACTGACACTCATCCAACTATCTGACTTCTGATACACAGCAGACGCTCATTAAATATTGTAAGGAGTGATCTTGTACAGCAGACGCTTAACAATATCAGAGAAACGCTTGAAATTGGCGAGAAAGTTTCGTAATTTGACATGTTTATTGACCTTGTTTATTGAATTTTAAAGCATCCGGCCAGGATTTATGGCATACCGGCGGATCATAAGCATCCCGCAAATGTTACTTGAGAAATTAAGGCATCCCGGCGCCGGTATGCCATAATTGCCTGGGGAAAGCCCTGCCTGGTTTTCTCCAAAACTTTTATTAATAAGCTGACCCCTCTATAATTAATATTGATATATTATGGTCTACAGTGGTCTCAAATCTCAAGCACCTGATTGGCTGAAATGGAGACTAGGAAGTGATCTTAATACTGATATTGTTGGCCACCCGCAGATCTTAAGAATCTAATTGGTTGAAATGGAAACTGGTCTCACCTTTTGTTTTCCTGTTGACTTTCATATGACAGGATGTCCTGATGACCATTTTTAAAATGTTGACTAATATTTATTTCTTCTTCTTCTTCCTAGTAAACTTCATGCCTCAAATTGAGTATTCTCGAAGTTGGTGAACTGTACATGTATATTTGTACTTGAGTGTAACAGTAATCGTGCATTTATATAGGTATCTAGATACATTATCTTTAAAGTGCTTTGGTTTCCTACCTTTAAAATAAAATTAAAAAAACAAAACAATTGACAAGCAGGGACCAGTAACATGTAAACTGAGTAGAGACATGGTAACTTAAGTCATTTATTACCATTGTTCTAGTCCTCCACCCTAGCCCTGTTGCCGTAGCCCTGTTAAATTGCACTTTAAAGACATGACACTGTTTGAGTAACCAGTTTTTAAAATAATTTCCATGGGAGTTTGAACTCAACATCTTAACTGAACAACTAGAGTCTTAACCATAAATTCTATAAATACACCTTTATTTGAAATTTTCATGTGCCACCAGTGTAGATCCAGATCAGCCAGCACATCCGTGCCTTCTGATCGGGATCTGCACTGTTTGCTTTTAGATTATTAGGTTCTGACCCAGATGCGACCAGTGGAGATCCAGATCACATGGCACAGTATGTACTTGCCAGGGCTTTTCATCAGTAAATTGGGAAAAGGCCCTGGCCTTTCCAATTGGGAAATTTATGCGCAATAATTGCTTATTTTGGGAAAACAAAATTAATTGAAAGATGGGTTCTAGTTCATAAAATTGAATAGTAATAGGTATTTTTAACTAACTTAAATCTAATTTTTCAAGCACTTCATTTTCAGACTTCAGTTTTCAAACATCTATCAAAGGAGTTTTACCATTTTTTTGGACATCTAACCTAGCATTTTGGGAAGAGTTTCTGCCGCAGTTGGGAAAAAATACTATATTTTTGGATTGGGAAGAGGCCTTTTATAGGCCTCTGTTATATAAGGATGAAAAGCCCTGCTTGCTGATCTGGATCTACACTGGTTGCACGTGAGTTATATATGGAGTAAAGGGTTAAAGGGAGAAGCCTCATCACCTGGGTTAGTATGAGTGGATCTTTTCTTGTTTCTACCCTTGTTAAAGTACATGTAACTTCTTCATGTAGGTCAATATCAAAATGTGTTGTCATGTGCTGACTCAAAGTCAGTTTCAGGGTTTTCATTTAAGACCACAACATATGCATCCATTGAAAAAAACTCCTTTCTTACTTTGGAAATATGTAAGCAACTACAGCAATAACCTAAGCTTTAAAAATGAAGTGTTCTTGAACAGAAAACAGGACATTGACTGTGTGTATTGAAATTTCTGCATGGGTTGTTGTTGTTTCTTTTTAATCTGGAGTAGTTTAAAATAATTTAATTTTATAGTATACAGGTCAAACTATATTTGTATATGATAAAACAAGCTGTAGTGAATATAAATATACGTAGTAAGAATTCACAATGTTTTAAATTTATGATCAAATGAATATGACTGTCATAGATCTGTCTAATAGTAACACTTCAGTATCCTGTATTGGAGATTATTTATCTTATCAATGTACTTAAGATAATTTATATTTTGCTTTTATTACATAATATACAAATCCAATGCATGAATTTGAAGCTTGAATTTTAGTTTATAATATTTCCTAAGTCAAGTTTTTCCTTCCATGAAATAACTTGCTAGTCTTGCTTTAAAGTGCAATGCCATACTTAATTATAATTAATGTACTTTTTAAAAAAAAAACAGCTGACAAAAAACCCATACAGTTAGAGAATTTTCTAAAATAAAATGCCCAAGTTTTTTCTGTATTTCCAGGGCTCTCACTAGACTTGCAAATCAGGGAGAAGTTTTGTCTTAATTTTACTGAATTATGGGAGAAGTTAACAGCATTCATTCCCTATATAGTCTATACAAAATGACTTCTCTGATAGCTCAAAGAAGAGAGAAGTCTGGTCACTTTTGGGAACCACTTCTCCCTAGTCTCCCCCTAGTGAGAGCCTTGATTTTTAAGTCTAATTTCCCCTTCTTGTCACAGGAGCCTCAATATTTTAGGGTCTACACTGATGTAATACTCTGTTTTTGTTCCATATTGATAAATTTGAACCATTCTATCCAAACCAAATTTACTGTCAAATACCAATTTGATGATTATAGATTAATTCTCAGAGAAATAAATTTTGGGAAAAACAGGGGCCAGAGATCATATTACTATGATTAGAGACCAGTCTCAAAACTCAAGCATCTGATTGGCTGAAAAGGCGACCAGTCATTGTGTTAGTTCAGTAACCAATGCAATTTTCTGTGAGTGACATACAAACGTCCAGTTTTACAATTTTATTTTTTGTTTTGTTCTTTTTATGGCAAAGTTTTTCTATAGTTATTCCAAGGCTATTTTTGGACCAATTATAATCCAGAGTTTTTTAACCATCATTCTGGAAGATTAAAAAATTTAAGACTTTGCAATAAAAATAAAGGAAAAGTGGTGACAGCCACAGGAACTGCTTCTGGTTTACAAATTACCAAACATGCAAAATTTTTTGGAGAATATAATTAATTTATGAAAAATATGTGTATGCATTAAATTTTGCCTTGCAAAACTTTACAAGGCTTGAAATTGAAATCTATATTTAATGTTCAAAAATCATTAAATGTTGAGTACAGCACACAATTAAATAATCCGGTTACTAATTTGCATAGTTAAGATCTATAATGTATAATTGTTGACAAAAGTGTTGGGTAAGTTTTCATTTATACGTGAACTTAATGTAGTTTAAATTTTCACTATATTTGACCGTCTTCTACTATTGCAATAAATACAATGCATGGCCAAGCAAGAGGAATTTAAGGTCACCATTCGTATGTTTAATAAGATTAAATTCATTTAAATAAACTGAGTTGTTGCATTACTTATTCAAATTCATTCATTTATTTCTCATGCTTTTCTTATTGGTAAATATCGATTATTTTTAGGCCAACATATTCATGGAACTTGAAATCAACATGAACAGTTTTATTGCCAGATTAATTCTTTGACATTATTTGTACAATTCGTTTTCTCACAAATTTCACCCCAAAAAGTAAAAAGTCTGTAATTAGTGCTATAATTTACATGTATAAAACTGATGAAACAAAAAACATTAATTTATCATATGGTTTGAACTTTTTAATTTTTTTGGTATTATTTGTTGCATTATATTTATTATGAAATCTGGAACTGTTAACTTAAGAGAATTTTAACTAAGTACATTGGAATTAGAGATTGGTTCAAAATTATATGTGCCCAAGGTTATAAAACTGAGCATGGAAACCAGTCTCAAATCTCAAGCATCTGATTGGCTGAAATGGCGACCAGTCGCCATTTCAGCCAATCAGATGCTTGAGATTTGAGACTGGTTTCCAAACTCAGTTTTATAACCTTCAGTCCTGATCTTGGGCACAGACTGTAGATCCAGATATATCAGCACAGATGTGCTGTGACAGGCTGATCTGGAGCTACACTGTTTGCACAAGTGATTAAACACATATATATGGAGTGAAGGGTTAACTGTCAGATTTGTTTACTTTTCATTTGCTTTAATGCTGATATCTCTATCAACAATGTGGTAGTAAATTTGTAGTAAGTCATAAAATTGACAACATTATCTTATTGTTCAACATTCCCCAAGGCATGATTCTGGAGATAAAGATGATATCAACAAAATATGCAGCATGATATTTTGATAAGTGTACATACCTGAAGCATTAGATTATTGTCACAATGACTGGAGAAATGTTTAACCCTTTCCTCCATATATACGCCTTTTTAAGCATGTGCGACCAGGGTAGATCCAGATCAGCCGGCACATCCGTGCTGTATGATCAGGATCTGTACTGGTCACATTTTTGTCAGAAATAACCTAATGAATCAAAAAGCGAACAGTTGAGATCCTGATCAGATGGCATGGATGTGCCGGCTGATCTGGATCTACACTGTTCGCCTTCGCACTCAAGGTATTTCTATGGAGGAAAGGGTTAATCTGAAATTAATCCTAAAGTCTTAACCCTTGGCTTTATAGGATATTGCTGTTATCCATCAGACTGCAATGTGATCCGAATCTACACTCTTTTCTTTGGATTTAATAGATTATTTCTGACTAAGAAGCCAGCGGTAGAGATCCTGATCAGACGGATCAGGCACCAAGATCACAACAGAAAGTTTAAAGACCAGTCTCAAATCTCAATCTTCTGATTGGTCAGTCTGAAGACTGAGCTTTACATGTATATTTCAACAAATCAGATGTTTAACTTTAAGATTGAAGACTGGTTTGCATTCTCAGTTTTACTGGGCCATGCAGATTTTCAGCATCTTGCTTCATTACCATGTATGTCAAGCAGTCTTTAGAATAATGCCTTGCTTTTATGACTGTGTGCACAAGTTTGTTTTAGAAATTTGAATAATAAGTCAACTGCACACAAATTATCTCCTTATGAATTTCAGACTTTACATTAGACTGGTTTGGCATTGCAGGGTGATGGGGGATAGGGGGCGCAGATATTTATGGGTGAAGTAAATTTGAAAATGGTGCCATCATCATGACATCTTTTTAAAGAGATTCTTCTGTTCTCTGTTGTAGTCATTTTATCTTTTTAGATGTTAGTAATATAATTATATCCATCCTGGTGACTTAGGGAGGGGAGGGCCATATCACTCACCCAACTCAGAATCCACTCTTGTTATCTTGAGTGTCCTAAGACCTCAGCTGCTCCATTATCCATATCATCACCTAAGTGCAAAAATGGTGTAAGAAACATTAGAATAAAAAGAGAGTTTTACCGTTTTTGAACTAAAAGTGATGATATATTAATTTGTGATTAACAAGCAATAAAAGCAGCTACAAGAGATAATATATGTTAAAAATATGTGTAATACGTAATTAACATGAAAACCCAACTACTAATTAGTGATACACTAAAACTGACAACAATTACTCAAACTACTGTCACCACACAAGTCATTTTACGCATCATGTTGTATAATTATTGTTTTGTTTTCAGTATGAGGAGAGGAGAGTAGGGTCATTACTTCCCACTAACTATAAGGTAACATTTTCTTTTTCTTTAAAATTATTATTAGTACAGACTTCCAAAAGATAACTGAAATTTGGTCAGATGTGCCATGAAAAATGTCTGACGGAATGGAAAATTGTATGAGCAAAAGTACTAGGACATCAAGAACACATTTATACACATCAAACATTTAGCTTTCAATTTTCCATTGTGTAAAACACATAAATAAATGATTGAATATTCTTCATTCTTCATTTTGACTATTCAGAAATCATAATGTTTCACCAAAGAACAGTAACTCTCAGAAGTTGATTACCTGTATGGGGTTCGTTTTAAATTTTGTGATTCTTAAGATACTTATGTGTCAATGAATAAAAAACCATTCATGATCTTACCAGCAAAAGTAAATAAATTTTTGGTATTTGTAAATGTCGGACAGATACTGGAGTAAAACTTTGTGAGTTTTTTTCAGTGATATATGTTCAACGGTCCGTTAACTTTGGGAACTGTGTTAGTAAAAGTAAAGGCACACACAACACCAGTTTAGTGAAGTTATACATGAGCATGTCAAAATAATTGTCATTCCTGATTTAGGAGTTAATGTGTAACAATTTGATCATTCTTGTTGGGCTGCAATGTTAATTTTCATCTCTTTAAAAGTAATGTTTGGGGCAAATTTAATGTAAGAGGTCAAGGTTAAGGCAACTTTTGCAGCATTCATAATTTTTTGGGTTGGAAATATCCCCTTGGTTGTGCTGGTATATTAACTGTATATATTCTTACATATTTCCATCACATTGTCATAGGCAACTTTTTAACTTCAAGTGTAAGTTTCATGTACATGTACAGAAAAGTTATGTGTGGGGGAATACCCATTGTATTTGTGCTATTTATAAACAGTACCATGGTATTATACAACAATACATTTAATGTTTCCTGTTTTGGCTAACTATCTTCTTAAGATTGGCTGATGTAGCTGGAAGTTATATAAAACACAGTTATCGGGATGTTTATAAATGATAAGAAGAGTTCATCTTGAAGTCAGTGTATCAGAGGAGCATGGTCCCACAAACCTGACATCATTCCCACACTGTGGCTACATGATTATTTGCAGAAGATTATACTGTGGGATTCAGGGTCCGATACTAGAGTGAAAATTATTGCCTCAGTACTTTTGATGCTCAGGATATGGCCCTGCTTACCCAATGAAATCTTACATTCCATCCATTACTCTGATCCACTTACTGCTACATTTGTGTGCTGTTATTTGCATGTTTGCCTGTCTTTTTATGTGCATGTGAAAGAAGCTGATTTCCAAGGAGTAAAATGTTAAGTTGGTAACAAATTCAGCCAGCTGTTTAACCTTTTCCTCCATAAATACACCTAAATTGCAAGGGCGTACAGTTTAGATCCAGTCAAGATCTAAACTATTCTCTTTTTTATTTGTTAGGTTATTTCTGACCCAAAATGCAATAAGTGCAGATCCTGATCCGTGCCGTCTGATCTGGATCTACACTGGTCGCACATGCGTAAGAATGTGTATATATTGAGGAAAGGGTCAAAGTTCTAAAAACTGACAGGTGAGATCAGATTTCCTCTTGTAGCTGTTGTAATTGTTGAAATGAAAATGTTTGAAATTTAAACCCATCTGTTATTCTAATTAAGCATGTAATGAGGGTTCTTACAGCTTAATGTAATTTTCTTCCTGACAGATTTGAGAAAGTTATGTAGAATCCTGAAATTTTAGATGGCTAACCTTGAAATACAATTAGCCTGCCTGTCTTAGATATTTAACATTAGATTTCTGTGAAAAATGAAAAGACGGATATCCCTACAGCACTTAAAGCCATCATGTAAGTTGTCTAACCCTTTCCTCCATAGGCTCACCTTTATTGCATGGGCGAACAGTTTAGATCCAGATCAGGAGGAGGAATAGGTTAAGCCTGACATAACCCTTAACTTCATATGCTTTCCTTGTGCCATGGGTGTAGTTGTAAAAATGTAAGACCCAGATTAGTCCACACATCCATGATCTGGATCTACATGTATTTTTGTAGATGAAAAAGTAGACCCTGATCAGATGCTAAATGTTTGATTTGAACTTGTCCCACTTGGAAATAAAAGCCATATCAGCAGAGTAAAGAAGCTTTTTATTAGCTCACCTGAGCACTTGTGCTCATGGTGAGCTTTTAGGATCGCCCTGTGTCCGTCGTGCGTCGTCAATTTTTGCTTTAAACAACATCTCCTCTTAAACCCCTGGGCCAAAGTTGATGAAACTTGCCACGGATGTTCCTTGCATGAAGCTCTTCCAAAGTTGTTCAAAGAAATCAATTCCATGCAGAACTCTGGTTGCCATGGCAACCGAAAGGAAAAACTTTAAAAATCTTCTTGTCTGAAACCACAAGGCCTAGAGCTTAGATATTTGGCATTTAGCACCCTCTAGTTGAACTCTACAAAGATTGTTCAAATTATTTCCCTGGGGTCAAAATTGGCCCCGCCCCAGGGGTCACTTCATTTTATATAGACTTATATAGGAAAAACTTTAAAAATCTTCTTGTCTGAAACCATGAGGCCTAGAGCTTAGATATTTGGCATTTAGCACCCTCTAGTGGAACTCTACAAAGATTGTTCAAATTATTTCCCTGGGGTCAAAATTGGCCCCACCCCAGGGGTCACTTCATTTTATATAGACTTATATAGGAAAAACTTTAAAAATCTTCTTGTCTGAAACCACAAGGCCTAGAGCTTAGATATTTGGCATTTAGCATCCTCTAGTGGAACTCTACAAAGATTGTTCAAATTATTTCCCTGGGGTCAAAATTGGCCCCGCCCCAGGGGTCACTTCATTTTATATAGACTTATATAGGAAAAACTTTAAAAATCTTCTTGTCTGAAACCACAAGGCCTAGAGCTTAGATATTTGGTATTAAGCACCCTCTAGTGGAACTCTACAAAGACTGTTCAAATTATTTCCCTGGGGTCAAAGTTGGCCCCGCCCCAGGGGTCACTTCATTTTATAAAGACTTATATAGGAAAAACTTTAAAAATCTTCTTGTCTGAAACCACAAGGCCTAGAGCTTAGATATTTGGCATTTAGCACCCTCTAGTGGAACTCTACAAAGATTGTTCAAATTATTTCCCTGGGGTCAAAATTGGCCCCGCCCCAGGGGTCAGTTCATTTTACAAAGACTTATATAGGAAAAACTTTAAAAATCTTCTTGTCTGAAACCACGAGGCCTAGAGCTTAGATATTTGGCATTTAGCATCCTCTAGTGGAACTCTACAAAGATTGTTCAAATTATTTCCCTGGGGTCAAAATTGGCCCCGCCCCAGGGGTCACTTCATTTTATAAAGACTTATATAGGAAAAACTTTAAAAATCTTCTTGTCTGAAACCACAAGGCCTAGAGCTTAGATATTTGGCATTTAGTACCCTCTAGTGGAACTCTACAAAGATTGTTCAAATTATTTCCCTGGGGTCAAAATTGGCCCCGCCCCAGGGGTCACTTCATTTTATATAGACTTATATAGGAAAAACTTTAAAAATCTTCTTGTCTGAAACCACAAGGCCTAGAGCTTAGATATTTGGCATTTAGCATCCTCTAGTGGAACTCTACAAAGATTGTTCAAATTATTTCCCTGGGGTCAAAATTGGCCCCGCCCCAGGGGTCACTTCATTTTATATAGACTTATATAGGAAAAACTTTAAAAATCTTTTTGTCCGAAACCACAAGGCCTAGAGCTTAGATATTTGGTATTAAGCATCCTTCAGTGGTACTCTACACAGATTGTTCAAATTATTTCCCTGGGGTCAAAATTGGCCCCCTTCCAGGTGTCACTTCATTTTATATAGACTTATATAGGGAAAAGTTTAAAAATCTTCTTATCTGAAACCACAAGTCCTAGAGCTTAGATATTTGGCATTTAGCACCCTCTAGTGGAACTCTACAAAGATTGTTCAAATTATTTCCCTGGGGTCAAAATTGGCCCTGCCCCAGGGGTCACTTCATTTTACATAGACTTATATAGGAAATCTTTAAAATGCTTCTTCTCACAAACCACAATGTGTACAGCTTAGATATTTTGTAAGTAGCATTGTCTAATGGATGTCTACTAAATTTGTTCAAATTATGTCCCCTGGGCCAAAATCTGCCACGCCCTAGGGTTCTCTTTGTTTACATACAGTTATATAG